>JAUPFT010000075.1:45000-162774 GCA_036936625.1 Parnassius smintheus behrii | reverse complement strand
TAATTTATCGGCGAAAATCAACGAAGAAAACTATATATAAATACGTGGGGCAGTTAATTACACCAATTAAAAAGAATATTCAAACGGAAAAGGGTAATTTTCAGCCGGATTATAGATTAATTATTGTTTTTATTAATAAATTTACATAAATAAGGGACTGAAAATATGAAAATTATATATAAAACGTTAAGAATTTACCACAAAAAGTATATAGTAATACGGGGGGCAGTTAGTTACACTATCTAAATAGAAAATTTAAACGGAAAGGGGCATTTTCAGCCGAATTATAGATGAATTTATGTTTTTATTTGTGAATTTACGTATAAAATGGATGGAAAATGTGAAAATTAATTATATTGCGGTAAAAATGTACTATGAAAACTACGGGGGAATACGAGGAGTAATTAGTTCTATTATTTAGAAAAGATTTGAGCGAAAAAGACCTATTTTTAGCAAAGTTATAAGCAGAGATGTATTTGATTTTATACAAATGTATCGGTTGACCACTATACCTCGGTTTAGGTAAATAGTGATTTTTTCCAATTCGGTGTGTTTTACTTATAAAATTTGAGTGCAGATGGCTATTTCTACACGGGACGGATCTAACAGAAGCAAAAAGAGCGGAAGAAACAGAGATTTGAAAATTTTTAAAAATTTTATGAAAATAGGACTATTGGAAAACGAATTATGCTAAAATCAGTAATTTATCGGCGAAAATCAACGAAGAAAACTATATATAAATACGTGGGGCAGTTAATTACACCAATTAAAAAGAATATTCAAACGGAAAAGGGTAATTTTCAGCCGGATTATAGATTAATTATTGTTTTTATTAATAAATTTACATAAATAAGGGACTGAAAATATGAAAATTATATATAAAACGTTAAGAATTTACCACAAAAAGTATATAGTAATACGGGGGGCAGTTAGTTACACTATCTAAATAGAAAATTTAAACGGAAAGGGGCAATTTTCAGCCGAATTATAGATGAATTTATGTTTTTATTTGTGAATTTACGTATAAAATGGATGGAAAATGTGAAAATTAATTATATTGCGGTAAAAATGTACTATGAAAACTACGGGGGAATACGAGGAGTAATTAGTTCTATTATTTAGAAAAGATTTGAGCGAAAAGACCTATTTTTAGCAAAGTTATAAGCAGAGATGTATTTGATTTTATACAAATGTATCGGTTGACCACTATACCTCGGTTTAGGTAAATAGTGATTTTTTCCAATTCGGTGTGTTTTACTTATAAAATTTGAGTGCAGATGGCTATTTCTACACGGGACGGATCTAACAGAAGCAAAAAGAGCGGAAGAAACAGAGATTTGAAAATTTTTAAAAATTTTATGAAAATAGGACTATTGGAAAACGAATTATGCTAAAATCAGTAATTTATCGGCGAAAATCAACGAAGAAAACTATATATAAATACGTGGGGCAGTTAATTACACCAATTAAAAAGAATATTCAAACGGAAAAGGGTAATTTTCAGCCGGATTATAGATTAATTATTGTTTTTATTAATAAATTTACATAAATAAGGGACTGAAAATATGAAAATTATATATAAAACGTTAAGAATTTACCACAAAAAGTATATAGTAATACGGGGGGCAGTTAGTTACACTATCTAAATAGAAAATTTAAACGGAAAGGGGCAATTTTCAGCCGAATTATAGATGAATTTATGTTTTTATTTGTGAATTTACGTATAAAATGGATGGAAAATGTGAAAATTAATTATATTGCGGTAAAAATGTACTATGAAAACTACGGGGGAATACGAGGAGTAATTAGTTCTATTATTTAGAAAAGATTTGAGCGAAAAAGACCTATTTTTAGCAAAGTTATAAGCAGAGATGTATTTGATTTTATACAAATGTATCGGTTGACCACTATACCTCGGTTTAGGTAAATAGTGATTTTTTCCAATTCGGTGTGTTTTACTTATAAAATTTGAGTGCAGATGGCTATTTCTACACGGGACGGATCTAACAGAAGCAAAAAGAGCGGAAGAAACAGAGATTTGAAAATTTTTAAAAATTTTATGAAAATAGGACTATTGGAAAACGAATTATGCTAAAATCAGTAATTTATCGGCGAAAATCAACGAAGAAAACTATATATAAATACGTGGGGCAGTTAATTACACCAATTAAAAAGAATATTCAAACGGAAAAGGGTAATTTTCAGCCGGATTATAGATTAATTATTGTTTTTATTAATAAATTTACATAAATAAGGGACTGAAAATATGAAAATTATATATAAAACGTTAAGAATTTACCACAAAAAGTATATAGTAATACGGGGGGCAGTTAGTTACACTATCTAAATAGAAAATTTAAACGGAAAGGGGCAATTTTCAGCCGAATTATAGATGAATTTATGTTTTTATTTGTGAATTTACGTATAAAATGGATGGAAAATGTGAAAATTAATTATATTGCGGTAAAAATGTACTATGAAAACTACGGGGGAATACGAGGAGTAATTAGTTCTATTATTTAGAAAAGATTTGAGCGAAAAAGACCTATTTTTAGCAAAGTTATAAGCAGAGATGTATTTGATTTTATACAAATGTATCGGTTGACCACTATACCTCGGTTTAGGTAAATAGTGATTTTTTCCAATTCGGTGTGTTTTACTTATAAAATTTGAGTGCAGATGGCTATTTCTACACGGGACGGATCTAACAGAAGCAAAAAGAGCGGAAGAAACAGAGATTTGAAAATTTTTAAAAATTTTATGAAAATAGGACTATTGGAAAACGAATTATGCTAAAATCAGTAATTTATCGGCGAAAATCAACGAAGAAAACTATATATAAATACGTGGGGCAGTTAATTACACCAATTAAAAAGAATATTCAAACGGAAAAGGGTAATTTTCAGCCGGATTATAGATTAATTATTGTTTTTATTAATAAATTTACATAAATAAGGGACTGAAAATATGAAAATTATATATAAAACGTTAAGAATTTACCACAAAAAGTATATAGTAATACGGGGGGCAGTTAGTTACACTATCTAAATAGAAAATTTAAACGGAAAGGGGCAATTTTCAGCCGAATTATAGATGAATTTATGTTTTTATTTGTGAATTTACGTATAAAATGGATGGAAAATGTGAAAATTAATTATATTGCGGTAAAAATGTACTATGAAAACTACGGGGGAATACGAGGAGTAATTAGTTCTATTATTTAGAAAAGATTTGAGCGAAAAAGACCTATTTTTAGCAAAGTTATAAGCAGAGATGTATTTGATTTTATACAAATGTATCGGTTGACCACTATACCTCGGTTTAGGTAAATAGTGATTTTTTCCAATTCGGTGTGTTTTACTTATAAAATTTGAGTGCAGATGGCTATTTCTACACGGGACGGATCTAACAGAAGCAAAAAGAGCGGAAGAAACAGAGATTTGAAAATTTTTAAAAATTTTATGAAAATAGGACTATTGGAAAACGAATTATGCTAAAATCAGTAATTTATCGGCGAAAATCAACGAAGAAAACTATATATAAATACGTGGGGCAGTTAATTACACCAATTAAAAAGAATATTCAAACGGAAAAGGGTAATTTTCAGCCGGATTATAGATTAATTATTGTTTTTATTAATAAATTTACATAAATAAGGGACTGAAAATATGAAAATTATATATAAAACGTTAAGAATTTACCACAAAAAGTATATAGTAATACGGGGGGCAGTTAGTTACACTATCTAAATAGAAAATTTAAACGGAAAGGGGCAATTTTCAGCCGAATTATAGATGAATTTATGTTTTTATTTGTGAATTTACGTATAAAATGGATGGAAAATGTGAAAATTAATTATATTGCGGTAAAAATGTACTATGAAAACTACGGGGGAATACGAGGAGTAATTAGTTCTATTATTTAGAAAAGATTTGAGCGAAAAAGACCTATTTTTAGCAAAGTTATAAGCAGAGATGTATTTGATTTTATACAAATGTATCGGTTGACCACTATACCTCGGTTTAGGTAAATAGTGATTTTTTCCAATTCGGTGTGTTTTACTTATAAAATTTGAGTGCAGATGGCTATTTCTACACGGGACGGATCTAACAGAAGCAAAAAGAGCGGAAGAAACAGAGATTTGAAAATTTTTAAAAATTTTATGAAAATAGGACTATTGGAAAACGAATTATGCTAAAATCAGTAATTTATCGGCGAAAATCAACGAAGAAAACTATATATAAATACGTGGGGCAGTTAATTACACCAATTAAAAAGAATATTCAAACGGAAAAGGGTAATTTTCAGCCGGATTATAGATTAATTATTGTTTTTATTAATAAATTTACATAAATAAGGGACTGAAAATATGAAAATTATATATAAAACGTTAAGAATTTACCACAAAAAGTATATAGTAATACGGGGGGCAGTTAGTTACACTATCTAAATAGAAAATTTAAACGGAAAGGGGCAATTTTCAGCCGAATTATAGATGAATTTATGTTTTTATTTGTGAATTTACGTATAAAATGGATGGAAAATGTGAAAATTAATTATATTGCGGTAAAAATGTACTATGAAAACTACGGGGGAATACGAGGAGTAATTAGTTCTATTATTTAGAAAAGATTTGAGCGAAAAAGACCTATTTTTAGCAAAGTTATAAGCAGAGATGTATTTGATTTTATACAAATGTATCGGTTGACCACTATACCTCGGTTTAGGTAAATAGTGATTTTTTCCAATTCGGTGTGTTTTACTTATAAAATTTGAGTGCAGATGGCTATTTCTACACGGGACGGATCTAACAGAAGCAAAAAGAGCGGAAGAAACAGAGATTTGAAAATTTTTAAAAATTTTATGAAAATAGGACTATTGGAAAACGAATTATGCTAAAATCAGTAATTTATCGGCGAAAATCAACGAAGAAAACTATATATAAATACGTGGGGCAGTTAATTACACCAATTAAAAAGAATATTCAAACGGAAAAGGGTAATTTTCAGCCGGATTATAGATTAATTATTGTTTTTATTAATAAATTTACATAAATAAGGGACTGAAAATATGAAAATTATATATAAAACGTTAAGAATTTACCACAAAAAGTATATAGTAATACGGGGGGCAGTTAGTTACACTATCTAAATAGAAAATTTAAACGGAAAGGGGCAATTTTCAGCCGAATTATAGATGAATTTATGTTTTTATTTGTGAATTTACGTATAAAATGGATGGAAAATGTGAAAATTAATTATATTGCGGTAAAAATGTACTATGAAAACTACGGGGGAATACGAGGAGTAATTAGTTCTATTATTTAGAAAAGATTTGAGCGAAAAAGACCTATTTTTAGCAAAGTTATAAGCAGAGATGTATTTGATTTTATACAAATGTATCGGTTGACCACTATACCTCGGTTTAGGTAAATAGTGATTTTTTCCAATTCGGTGTGTTTTACTTATAAAATTTGAGTGCAGATGGCTATTTCTACACGGGACGGATCTAACAGAAGCAAAAAGAGCGGAAGAAACAGAGATTTGAAAATTTTTAAAAATTTTATGAAAATAGGACTATTGGAAAACGAATTATGCTAAAATCAGTAATTTATCGGCGAAAATCAACGAAGAAAACTATATATAAATACGTGGGGCAGTTAATTACACCAATTAAAAAGAATATTCAAACGGAAAAGGGTAATTTTCAGCCGGATTATAGATTAATTATTGTTTTTATTAATAAATTTACATAAATAAGGGACTGAAAATATGAAAATTATATATAAAACGTTAAGAATTTACCACAAAAAGTATATAGTAATACGGGGGGCAGTTAGTTACACTATCTAAATAGAAAATTTAAACGGAAAGGGGCAATTTTCAGCCGAATTATAGATGAATTTATGTTTTTATTTGTGAATTTACGTATAAAATGGATGGAAAATGTGAAAATTAATTATATTGCGGTAAAAATGTACTATGAAAACTACGGGGGAATACGAGGAGTAATTAGTTCTATTATTTAGAAAAGATTTGAGCGAAAAAGACCTATTTTTAGCAAAGTTATAAGCAGAGATGTATTTGATTTTATACAAATGTATCGGTTGACCACTATACCTCGGTTTAGGTAAATAGTGATTTTTTCCAATTCGGTGTGTTTTACTTATAAAATTTGAGTGCAGATGGCTATTTCTACACGGGACGGATCTAACAGAAGCAAAAAGAGCGGAAGAAACAGAGATTTGAAAATTTTTAAAAATTTTATGAAAATAGGACTATTGGAAAACGAATTATGCTAAAATCAGTAATTTATCGGCGAAAATCAACGAAGAAAACTATATATAAATACGTGGGGCAGTTAATTACACCAATTAAAAAGAATATTCAAACGGAAAAGGGTAATTTTCAGCCGGATTATAGATTAATTATTGTTTTTATTAATAAATTTACATAAATAAGGGACTGAAAATATGAAAATTATATATAAAACGTTAAGAATTTACCACAAAAAGTATATAGTAATACGGGGGGCAGTTAGTTACACTATCTAAATAGAAAATTTAAACGGAAAGGGGCAATTTTCAGCCGAATTATAGATGAATTTATGTTTTTATTTGTGAATTTACGTATAAAATGGATGGAAAATGTGAAAATTAATTATATTGCGGTAAAAATGTACTATGAAAACTACGGGGGAATACGAGGAGTAATTAGTTCTATTATTTAGAAAAGATTTGAGCGAAAAAGACCTATTTTTAGCAAAGTTATAAGCAGAGATGTATTTGATTTTATACAAATGTATCGGTTGACCACTATACCTCGGTTTAGGTAAATAGTGATTTTTTCCAATTCGGTGTGTTTTACTTATAAAATTTGAGTGCAGATGGCTATTTCTACACGGGACGGATCTAACAGAAGCAAAAAGAGCGGAAGAAACAGAGATTTGAAAATTTTTAAAAATTTTATGAAAATAGGACTATTGGAAAACGAATTATGCTAAAATCAGTAATTTATCGGCGAAAATCAACGAAGAAAACTATATATAAATACGTGGGGCAGTTAATTACATCAATTAAAAAGAATATTCAAACGGAAAAGGGTAATTTTCAGCCGGATTATAGATTAATTATTGTTTTTATTAATAAATTTACATAAATAAGGGACTGAAAATATGAAAATTATATATAAAACGTTAAGAATTTACCACAAAAAGTATATAGTAATACGGGGGGCAGTTAGTTACACTATCTAAATAGAAAATTTAAACGGAAAGGGGCAATTTTCAGCCGAATTATAGATGAATTTATGTTTTTATTTGTGAATTTACGTATAAAATGGATGGAAAATGTGAAAATTAATTATATTGCGGTAAAAATGTACTATGAAAACTACGGGGGAATACGAGGAGTAATTAGTTCTATTATTTAGAAAAGATTTGAGCGAAAAAGACCTATTTTTAGCAAAGTTATAAGCAGAGATGTATTTGATTTTATACAAATGTATCGGTTGACCACTATACCTCGGTTTAGGTAAATAGTGATTTTTTCCAATTCGGTGTGTTTTACTTATAAAATTTGAGTGCAGATGGCTATTTCTACACGGGACGGATCTAACAGAAGCAAAAAGAGCGGAAGAAACAGAGATTTGAAAATTTTTAAAAATTTTATGAAAATAGGACTATTGGAAAACGAATTATGCTAAAATCAGTAATTTATCGGCGAAAATCAACGAAGAAAACTATATATAAATACGTGGGGCAGTTAATTACACCAATTAAAAAGAATATTCAAACGGAAAAGGGTAATTTTCAGCCGGATTATAGATTAATTATTGTTTTTATTAATAAATTTACATAAATAAGGGACTGAAAATATGAAAATTATATATAAAACGTTAAGAATTTACCACAAAAAGTATATAGTAATACGGGGGGCAGTTAGTTACACTATCTAAATAGAAAATTTAAACGGAAAGGGGCAATTTTCAGCCGAATTATAGATGAATTTATGTTTTTATTTGTGAATTTACGTATAAAATGGATGGAAAATGTGAAAATTAATTATATTGCGGTAAAAATGTACTATGAAAACTACGGGGGAATACGAGGAGTAATTAGTTCTATTATTTAGAAAAGATTTGAGCGAAAAAGACCTATTTTTAGCAAAGTTATAAGCAGAGATGTATTTGATTTTATACAAATGTATCGGTTGACCACTATACCTCGGTTTAGGTAAATAGTGATTTTTTCCAATTCGGTGTGTTTTACTTATAAAATTTGAGTGCAGATGGCTATTTCTACACGGGACGGATCTAACAGAAGCAAAAAGAGCGGAAGAAACAGAGATTTGAAAATTTTTAAAAATTTTATGAAAATAGGACTATTGGAAAACGAATTATGCTAAAATCAGTAATTTATCGGCGAAAATCAACGAAGAAAACTATATATAAATACGTGGGGCAGTTAATTACACCAATTAAAAAGAATATTCAAACGGAAAAGGGTAATTTTCAGCCGGATTATAGATTAATTATTGTTTTTATTAATAAATTTACATAAATAAGGGACTGAAAATATGAAAATTATATATAAAACGTTAAGAATTTACCACAAAAAGTATATAGTAATACGGGGGGCAGTTAGTTACACTATCTAAATAGAAAATTTAAACGGAAAGGGGCAATTTTCAGCCGAATTATAGATGAATTTATGTTTTTATTTGTGAATTTACGTATAAAATGGATGGAAAATGTGAAAATTAATTATATTGCGGTAAAAATGTACTATGAAAACTACGGGGGAATACGAGGAGTAATTAGTTCTATTATTTAGAAAAGATTTGAGCGAAAAAGACCTATTTTTAGCAAAGTTATAAGCAGAGATGTATTTGATTTTATACAAATGTATCGGTTGACCACTATACCTCGGTTTAGGTAAATAGTGATTTTTTCCAATTCGGTGTGTTTTACTTATAAAATTTGAGTGCAGATGGCTATTTCTACACGGGACGGATCTAACAGAAGCAAAAAGAGCGGAAGAAACAGAGATTTGAAAATTTTTAAAAATTTTATGAAAATAGGACTATTGGAAAACGAATTATGCTAAAATCAGTAATTTATCGGCGAAAATCAACGAAGAAAACTATATATAAATACGTGGGGCAGTTAATTACACCAATTAAAAAGAATATTCAAACGGAAAAGGGTAATTTTCAGCCGGATTATAGATTAATTATTGTTTTTATTAATAAATTTACATAAATAAGGGACTGAAAATATGAAAATTATATATAAAACGTTAAGAATTTACCACAAAAAGTATATAGTAATACGGGGGGCAGTTAGTTACACTATCTAAATAGAAAATTTAAACGGAAAGGGGCAATTTTCAGCCGAATTATAGATGAATTTATGTTTTTATTTGTGAATTTACGTATAAAATGGATGGAAAATGTGAAAATTAATTATATTGCGGTAAAAATGTACTATGAAAACTACGGGGGAATACGAGGAGTAATTAGTTCTATTATTTAGAAAAGATTTGAGCGAAAAAGACCTATTTTTAGCAAAGTTATAAGCAGAGATGTATTTGATTTTATACAAATGTATCGGTTGACCACTATACCTCGGTTTAGGTAAATAGTGATTTTTTCCAATTCGGTGTGTTTTACTTATAAAATTTGAGTGCAGATGGCTATTTCTACACGGGACGGATCTAACAGAAGCAAAAAGAGCGGAAGAAACAGAGATTTGAAAATTTTTAAAAATTTTATGAAAATAGGACTATTGGAAAACGAATTATGCTAAAATCAGTAATTTATCGGCGAAAATCAACGAAGAAAACTATATATAAATACGTGGGGCAGTTAATTACACCAATTAAAAAGAATATTCAAACGGAAAAGGGTAATTTTCAGCCGGATTATAGATTAATTATTGTTTTTATTAATAAATTTACATAAATAAGGGACTGAAAATATGAAAATTATATATAAAACGTTAAGAATTTACCACAAAAAGTATATAGTAATACGGGGGGCAGTTAGTTACACTATCTAAATAGAAAATTTAAACGGAAAGGGGCAATTTTCAGCCGAATTATAGATGAATTTATGTTTTTATTTGTGAATTTACGTATAAAATGGATGGAAAATGTGAAAATTAATTATATTGCGGTAAAAATGTACTATGAAAACTACGGGGGAATACGAGGAGTAATTAGTTCTATTATTTAGAAAAGATTTGAGCGAAAAAGACCTATTTTTAGCAAAGTTATAAGCAGAGATGTATTTGATTTTATACAAATGTATCGGTTGACCACTATACCTCGGTTTAGGTAAATAGTGATTTTTTCCAATTCGGTGTGTTTTACTTATAAAATTTGAGTGCAGATGGCTATTTCTACACGGGACGGATCTAACAGAAGCAAAAAGAGCGGAAGAAACAGAGATTTGAAAATTTTTAAAAATTTTATGAAAATAGGACTATTGGAAAACGAATTATGCTAAAATCAGTAATTTATCGGCGAAAATCAACGAAGAAAACTATATATAAATACGTGGGGCAGTTAATTACACCAATTAAAAAGAATATTCAAACGGAAAAGGGTAATTTTCAGCCGGATTATAGATTAATTATTGTTTTTATTAATAAATTTACATAAATAAGGGACTGAAAATATGAAAATTATATATAAAACGTTAAGAATTTACCACAAAAAGTATATAGTAATACGGGGGGCAGTTAGTTACACTATCTAAATAGAAAATTTAAACGGAAAGGGGCAATTTTCAGCCGAATTATAGATGAATTTATGTTTTTATTTGTGAATTTACGTATAAAATGGATGGAAAATGTGAAAATTAATTATATTGCGGTAAAAATGTACTATGAAAACTACGGGGGAATACGAGGAGTAATTAGTTCTATTATTTAGAAAAGATTTGAGCGAAAAAGACCTATTTTTAGCAAAGTTATAAGCAGAGATGTATTTGATTTTATACAAATGTATCGGTTGACCACTATACCTCGGTTTAGGTAAATAGTGATTTTTTCCAATTCGGTGTGTTTTACTTATAAAATTTGAGTGCAGATGGCTATTTCTACACGGGACGGATCTAACAGAAGCAAAAAGAGCGGAAGAAACAGAGATTTGAAAATTTTTAAAAATTTTATGAAAATAGGACTATTGGAAAACGAATTATGCTAAAATCAGTAATTTATCGGCGAAAATCAACGAAGAAAACTATATATAAATACGTGGGGCAGTTAATTACACCAATTAAAAGGAATATTCAAACGGAAAAGGGTAATTTTCAGCCGGATTATAGATTAATTATTGTTTTTATTAATAAATTTACATAAATAAGGGACTGAAAATATGAAAATTATATATAAAACGTTAAGAATTTACCACAAAAAGTATATAGTAATACGGGGGGCAGTTAGTTACACTATCTAAATAGAAAATTTAAACGGAAAGGGGCAATTTTCAGCCGAATTATAGATGAATTTATGTTTTTATTTGTGAATTTACGTATAAAATGGATGGAAAATGTGAAAATTAATTATATTGCGGTAAAAATGTACTATGAAAACTACGGGGGAATACGAGGAGTAATTAGTTCTATTATTTAGAAAAGATTTGAGCGAAAAAGACCTATTTTTAGCAAAGTTATAAGCAGAGATGTATTTGATTTTATACAAATGTATCGGTTGACCACTATACCTCGGTTTAGGTAAATAGTGATTTTTTCCAATTCGGTGTGTTTTACTTATAAAATTTGAGTGCAGATGGCTATTTCTACACGGGACGGATCTAACAGAAGCAAAAAGAGCGGAAGAAACAGAGATTTGAAAATTTTTAAAAATTTTATGAAAATAGGACTATTGGAAAACGAATTATGCTAAAATCAGTAATTTATCGGCGAAAATCAACGAAGAAAACTATATATAAATACGTGGGGCAGTTAATTACACCAATTAAAAAGAATATTCAAACGGAAAAGGGTAATTTTCAGCCGGATTATAGATTAATTATTGTTTTTATTAATAAATTTACATAAATAAGGGACTGAAAATATGAAAATTATATATAAAACGTTAAGAATTTACCACAAAAAGTATATAGTAATACGGGGGGCAGTTAGTTACACTATCTAAATAGAAAATTTAAACGGAAAGGGGCAATTTTCAGCCGAATTATAGATGAATTTATGTTTTTATTTGTGAATTTACGTATAAAATGGATGGAAAATGTGAAAATTAATTATATTGCGGTAAAAATGTACTATGAAAACTACGGGGGAATACGAGGAGTAATTAGTTCTATTATTTAGAAAAGATTTGAGCGAAAAAGACCTATTTTTAGCAAAGTTATAAGCAGAGATGTATTTGATTTTATACAAATGTATCGGTTGACCACTATACCTCGGTTTAGGTAAATAGTGATTTTTTCCAATTCGGTGTGTTTTACTTATAAAATTTGAGTGCAGATGGCTATTTCTACACGGGACGGATCTAACAGAAGCAAAAAGAGCGGAAGAAACAGAGATTTGAAAATTTTTAAAAATTTTATGAAAATAGGACTATTGGAAAACGAATTATGCTAAAATCAGTAATTTATCGGCGAAAATCAACGAAGAAAACTATATATAAATACGTGGGGCAGTTAATTACACCAATTAAAAAGAATATTCAAACGGAAAAGGGTAATTTTCAGCCGGATTATAGATTAATTATTGTTTTTATTAATAAATTTACATAAATAAGGGACTGAAAATATGAAAATTATATATAAAACGTTAAGAATTTACCACAAAAAGTATATAGTAATACGGGGGGCAGTTAGTTACACTATCTAAATAGAAAATTTAAACGGAAAGGGGCAATTTTCAGCCGAATTATAGATGAATTTATGTTTTTATTTGTGAATTTACGTATAAAATGGATGGAAAATGTGAAAATTAATTATATTGCGGTAAAAATGTACTATGAAAACTACGGGGGAATACGAGGAGTAATTAGTTCTATTATTTAGAAAAGATTTGAGCGAAAAAGACCTATTTTTAGCAAAGTTATAAGCAGAGATGTATTTGATTTTATACAAATGTATCGGTTGACCACTATACCTCGGTTTAGGTAAATAGTGATTTTTTCCAATTCGGTGTGTTTTACTTATAAAATTTGAGTGCAGATGGCTATTTCTACACGGGACGGATCTAACAGAAGCAAAAAGAGCGGAAGAAACAGAGATTTGAAAATTTTTAAAAATTTTATGAAAATAGGACTATTGGAAAACGAATTATGCTAAAATCAGTAATTTATCGGCGAAAATCAACGAAGAAAACTATATATAAATACGTGGGGCAGTTAATTACACCAATTAAAAAGAATATTCAAACGGAAAAGGGTAATTTTCAGCCGGATTATAGATTAATTATTGTTTTTATTAATAAATTTACATAAATAAGGGACTGAAAATATGAAAATTATATATAAAACGTTAAGAATTTACCACAAAAAGTATATAGTAATACGGGGGGCAGTTAGTTACACTATCTAAATAGAAAATTTAAACGGAAAGGGGCAATTTTCAGCCGAATTATAGATGAATTTATGTTTTTATTTGTGAATTTACGTATAAAATGGATGGAAAATGTGAAAATTAATTATATTGCGGTAAAAATGTACTATGAAAACTACGGGGGAATACGAGGAGTAATTAGTTCTATTATTTAGAAAAGATTTGAGCGAAAAAGACCTATTTTTAGCAAAGTTATAAGCAGAGATGTATTTGATTTTATACAAATGTATCGGTTGACCACTATACCTCGGTTTAGGTAAATAGTGATTTTTTCCAATTCGGTGTGTTTTACTTATAAAATTTGAGTGCAGATGGCTATTTCTACACGGGACGGATCTAACAGAAGCAAAAAGAGCGGAAGAAACAGAGATTTGAAAATTTTTAAAAATTTTATGAAAATAGGACTATTGGAAAACGAATTATGCTAAAATCAGTAATTTATCGGCGAAAATCAACGAAGAAAACTATATATAAATACGTGGGGCAGTTAATTACACCAATTAAAAAGAATATTCAAACGGAAAAGGGTAATTTTCAGCCGGATTATAGATTAATTATTGTTTTTATTAATAAATTTACATAAATAAGGGACTGAAAATATGAAAATTATATATAAAACGTTAAGAATTTACCACAAAAAGTATATAGTAATACGGGGGGCAGTTAGTTACACTATCTAAATAGAAAATTTAAACGGAAAGGGGCAATTTTCAGCCGAATTATAGATGAATTTATGTTTTTATTTGTGAATTTACGTATAAAATGGATGGAAAATGTGAAAATTAATTATATTGCGGTAAAAATGTACTATGAAAACTACGGGGGAATACGAGGAGTAATTAGTTCTATTATTTAGAAAAGATTTGAGCGAAAAAGACCTATTTTTAGCAAAGTTATAAGCAGAGATGTATTTGATTTTATACAAATGTATCGGTTGACCACTATACCTCGGTTTAGGTAAATAGTGATTTTTTCCAATTCGGTGTGTTTTACTTATAAAATTTGAGTGCAGATGGCTATTTCTACACGGGACGGATCTAACAGAAGCAAAAAGAGCGGAAGAAACAGAGATTTGAAAATTTTTAAAAATTTTATGAAAATAGGACTATTGGAAATCGAATTATGCTAAAATCAGTAATTTATCGGCGAAAATCAACGAAGAAAACTATATATAAATACGTGGGGCAGTTAATTACACCAATTAAAAAGAATATTCAAACGGAAAAGGGTAATTTTCAGCCGGATTATAGATTAATTATTGTTTTTATTAATAAATTTACATAAATAAGGGACTGAAAATATGAAAATTATATATAAAACGTTAAGAATTTACCACAAAAAGTATATAGTAATACGGGGGGCAGTTAGTTACACTATCTAAATAGAAAATTTAAACGGAAAGGGGCAATTTTCAGCCGAATTATAGATGAATTTATGTTTTTATTTGTGAATTTACGTATAAAATGGATGGAAAATGTGAAAATTAATTATATTGCGGTAAAAATGTACTATGAAAACTACGGGGGAATACGAGGAGTAATTAGTTCTATTATTTAGAAAAGATTTGAGCGAAAAAGACCTATTTTTAGCAAAGTTATAAGCAGAGATGTATTTGATTTTATACAAATGTATCGGTTGACCACTATACCTCGGTTTAGGTAAATAGTGATTTTTTCCAATTCGGTGTGTTTTACTTATAAAATTTGAGTGCAGATGGCTATTTCTACACGGGACGGATCTAACAGAAGCAAAAAGAGCGGAAGAAACAGAGATTTGAAAATTTTTAAAAATTTTATGAAAATAGGACTATTGGAAAACGAATTATGCTAAAATCAGTAATTTATCGGCGAAAATCAACGAAGAAAACTATATATAAATACGTGGGGCAGTTAATTACACCAATTAAAAAGAATATTCAAACGGAAAAGGGTAATTTTCAGCCGGATTATAGATTAATTATTGTTTTTATTAATAAATTTACATAAATAAGGGACTGAAAATATGAAAATTATATATAAAACGTTAAGAATTTACCACAAAAAGTATATAGTAATACGGGGGGCAGTTAGTTACACTATCTAAATAGAAAATTTAAACGGAAAGGGGCAATTTTCAGCCGAATTATAGATGAATTTATGTTTTTATTTGTGAATTTACGTATAAAATGGATGGAAAATGTGAAAATTAATTATATTGCGGTAAAAATGTACTATGAAAACTACGGGGGAATACGAGGAGTAATTAGTTCTATTATTTAGAAAAGATTTGAGCGAAAAAGACCTATTTTTAGCAAAGTTATAAGCAGAGATGTATTTGATTTTATACAAATGTATCGGTTGACCACTATACCTCGGTTTAGGTAAATAGTGATTTTTTCCAATTCGGTGTGTTTTACTTATAAAATTTGAGTGCAGATGGCTATTTCTACACGGGACGGATCTAACAGAAGCAAAAAGAGCGGAAGAAACAGAGATTTGAAAATTTTTAAAAATTTTATGAAAATAGGACTATTGGAAAACGAATTATGCTAAAATCAGTAATTTATCGGCGAAAATCAACGAAGAAAACTATATATAAATACGTGGGGCAGTTAATTACACCAATTAAAAAGAATATTCAAACGGAAAAGGGTAATTTTCAGCCGGATTATAGATTAATTATTGTTTTTATTAATAAATTTACATAAATAAGGGACTGAAAATATGAAAATTATATATAAAACGTTAAGAATTTACCACAAAAAGTATATAGTAATACGGGGGGCAGTTAGTTACACTATCTAAATAGAAAATTTAAACGGAAAGGGGCAATTTTCAGCCGAATTATAGATGAATTTATGTTTTTATTTGTGAATTTACGTATAAAATGGATGGAAAATGTGAAAATTAATTATATTGCGGTAAAAATGTACTATGAAAACTACGGGGGAATACGAGGAGTAATTAGTTCTATTATTTAGAAAAGATTTGAGCGAAAAAGACCTATTTTTAGCAAAGTTATAAGCAGAGATGTATTTGATTTTATACAAATGTATCGGTTGACCACTATACCTCGGTTTAGGTAAATAGTGATTTTTTCCAATTCGGTGTGTTTTACTTATAAAATTTGAGTGCAGATGGCTATTTCTACACGGGACGGATCTAACAGAAGCAAAAAGAGCGGAAGAAACAGAGATTTGAAAATTTTTAAAAATTTTATGAAAATAGGACTATTGGAAAACGAATTATGCTAAAATCAGTAATTTATCGGCGAAAATCAACGAAGAAAACTATATATAAATACGTGGGGCAGTTAATTACACCAATTAAAAAGAATATTCAAACGGAAAAGGGTAATTTTCAGCCGGATTATAGATTAATTATTGTTTTTATTAATAAATTTACATAAATAAGGGACTGAAAATATGAAAATTATATATAAAACGTTAAGAATTTACCACAAAAAGTATATAGTAATACGGGGGGCAGTTAGTTACACTATCTAAATAGAAAATTTAAACGGAAAGGGGCAATTTTCAGCCGAATTATAGATGAATTTATGTTTTTATTTGTGAATTTACGTATAAAATGGATGGAAAATGTGAAAATTAATTATATTGCGGTAAAAATGTACTATGAAAACTACGGGGGAATACGAGGAGTAATTAGTTCTATTATTTAGAAAAGATTTGAGCGAAAAAGACCTATTTTTAGCAAAGTTATAAGCAGAGATGTATTTGATTTTATACAAATGTATCGGTTGACCACTATACCTCGGTTTAGGTAAATAGTGATTTTTTCCAATTCGGTGTGTTTTACTTATAAAATTTGAGTGCAGATGGCTATTTCTACACGGGACGGATCTAACAGAAGCAAAAAGAGCGGAAGAAACAGAGATTTGAAAATTTTTAAAAATTTTATGAAAATAGGACTATTGGAAAACGAATTATGCTAAAATCAGTAATTTATCGGCGAAAATCAACGAAGAAAACTATATATAAATACGTGGGGCAGTTAATTACACCAATTAAAAAGAATATTCAAACGGAAAAGGGTAATTTTCAGCCGGATTATAGATTAATTATTGTTTTTATTAATAAATTTACATAAATAAGGGACTGAAAATATGAAAATTATATATAAAACGTTAAGAATTTACCACAAAAAGTATATAGTAATACGGGGGGCAGTTAGTTACACTATCTAAATAGAAAATTTAAACGGAAAGGGGCAATTTTCAGCCGAATTATAGATGAATTTATGTTTTTATTTGTGAATTTACGTATAAAATGGATGGAAAATGTGAAAATTAATTATATTGCGGTAAAAATGTACTATGAAAACTACGGGGGAATACGAGGAGTAATTAGTTCTATTATTTAGAAAAGATTTGAGCGAAAAAGACCTATTTTTAGCAAAGTTATAAGCAGAGATGTATTTGATTTTATACAAATGTATCGGTTGACCACTATACCTCGGTTTAGGTAAATAGTGATTTTTTCCAATTCGGTGTGTTTTACTTATAAAATTTGAGTGCAGATGGCTATTTCTACACGGGACGGATCTAACAGAAGCAAAAAGAGCGGAAGAAACAGAGATTTGAAAATTTTTAAAAATTTTATGAAAATAGGACTATTGGAAAACGAATTATGCTAAAATCAGTAATTTATCGGCGAAAATCAACGAAGAAAACTATATATAAATACGTGGGGCAGTTAATTACACCAATTAAAAAGAATATTCAAACGGAAAAGGGTAATTTTCAGCCGGATTATAGATTAATTATTGTTTTTATTAATAAATTTACATAAATAAGGGACTGAAAATATGAAAATTATATATAAAACGTTAAGAATTTACCACAAAAAGTATATAGTAATACGGGGGGCAGTTAGTTACACTATCTAAATAGAAAATTTAAACGGAAAGGGGCAATTTTCAGCCGAATTATAGATGAATTTATGTTTTTATTTGTGAATTTACGTATAAAATGGATGGAAAATGTGAAAATTAATTATATTGCGGTAAAAATGTACTATGAAAACTACGGGGGAATACGAGGAGTAATTAGTTCTATTATTTAGAAAAGATTTGAGCGAAAAAGACCTATTTTTAGCAAAGTTATAAGCAGAGATGTATTTGATTTTATACAAATGTATCGGTTGACCACTATACCTCGGTTTAGGTAAATAGTGATTTTTTCCAATTCGGTGTGTTTTACTTATAAAATTTGAGTGCAGATGGCTATTTCTACACGGGACGGATCTAACAGAAGCAAAAAGAGCGGAAGAAACAGAGATTTGAAAATTTTTAAAAATTTTATGAAAATAGGACTATTGGAAAACGAATTATGCTAAAATCAGTAATTTATCGGCGAAAATCAACGAAGAAAACTATATATAAATACGTGGGGCAGTTAATTACATCAATTAAAAAGAATATTCAAACGGAAAAGGGTAATTTTCAGCCGGATTATAGATTAATTATTGTTTTTATTAATAAATTTACATAAATAAGGGACTGAAAATATGAAAATTATATATAAAACGTTAAGAATTTACCACAAAAAGTATATAGTAATACGGGGGGCAGTTAGTTACACTATCTAAATAGAAAATTTAAACGGAAAGGGGCAATTTTCAGCCGAATTATAGATGAATTTATGTTTTTATTTGTGAATTTACGTATAAAATGGATGGAAAATGTGAAAATTAATTATATTGCGGTAAAAATGTACTATGAAAACTACGGGGGAATACGAGGAGTAATTAGTTCTATTATTTAGAAAAGATTTGAGCGAAAAAGACCTATTTTTAGCAAAGTTATAAGCAGAGATGTATTTGATTTTATACAAATGTATCGGTTGACCACTATACCTCGGTTTAGGTAAATAGTGATTTTTTCCAATTCGGTGTGTTTTACTTATAAAATTTGAGTGCAGATGGCTATTTCTACACGGGACGGATCTAACAGAAGCAAAAAGAGCGGAAGAAACAGAGATTTGAAAATTTTTAAAAATTTTATGAAAATAGGACTATTGGAAAACGAATTATGCTAAAATCAGTAATTTATCGGCGAAAATCAACGAAGAAAACTATATATAAATACGTGGGGCAGTTAATTACACCAATTAAAAAGAATATTCAAACGGAAAAGGGTAATTTTCAGCCGGATTATAGATTAATTATTGTTTTTATTAATAAATTTACATAAATAAGGGACTGAAAATATGAAAATTATATATAAAACGTTAAGAATTTACCACAAAAAGTATATAGTAATACGGGGGGCAGTTAGTTACACTATCTAAATAGAAAATTTAAACGGAAAGGGGCAATTTTCAGCCGAATTATAGATGAATTTATGTTTTTATTTGTGAATTTACGTATAAAATGGATGGAAAATGTGAAAATTAATTATATTGCGGTAAAAATGTACTATGAAAACTACGGGGGAATACGAGGAGTAATTAGTTCTATTATTTAGAAAAGATTTGAGCGAAAAAGACCTATTTTTAGCAAAGTTATAAGCAGAGATGTATTTGATTTTATACAAATGTATCGGTTGACCACTATACCTCGGTTTAGGTAAATAGTGATTTTTTCCAATTCGGTGTGTTTTACTTATAAAATTTGAGTGCAGATGGCTATTTCTACACGGGACGGATCTAACAGAAGCAAAAAGAGCGGAAGAAACAGAGATTTGAAAATTTTTAAAAATTTTATGAAAATAGGACTATTGGAAAACGAATTATGCTAAAATCAGTAATTTATCGGCGAAAATCAACGAAGAAAACTATATATAAATACGTGGGGCAGTTAATTACACCAATTAAAAAGAATATTCAAACGGAAAAGGGTAATTTTCAGCCGGATTATAGATTAATTATTGTTTTTATTAATAAATTTACATAAATAAGGGACTGAAAATATGAAAATTATATATAAAACGTTAAGAATTTACCACAAAAAGTATATAGTAATACGGGGGGCAGTTAGTTACACTATCTAAATAGAAAATTTAAACGGAAAGGGGCAATTTTCAGCCGAATTATAGATGAATTTATGTTTTTATTTGTGAATTTACGTATAAAATGGATGGAAAATGTGAAAATTAATTATATTGCGGTAAAAATGTACTATGAAAACTACGGGGGAATACGAGGAGTAATTAGTTCTATTATTTAGAAAAGATTTGAGCGAAAAAGACCTATTTTTAGCAAAGTTATAAGCAGAGATGTATTTGATTTTATACAAATGTATCGGTTGACCACTATACCTCGGTTTAGGTAAATAGTGATTTTTTCCAATTCGGTGTGTTTTACTTATAAAATTTGAGTGCAGATGGCTATTTCTACACGGGACGGATCTAACAGAAGCAAAAAGAGCGGAAGAAACAGAGATTTGAAAATTTTTAAAAATTTTATGAAAATAGGACTATTGGAAAACGAATTATGCTAAAATCAGTAATTTATCGGCGAAAATCAACGAAGAAAACTATATATAAATACGTGGGGCAGTTAATTACACCAATTAAAAAGAATATTCAAACGGAAAAGGGTAATTTTCAGCCGGATTATAGATTAATTATTGTTTTTATTAATAAATTTACATAAATAAGGGACTGAAAATATGAAAATTATATATAAAACGTTAAGAATTTACCACAAAAAGTATATAGTAATACGGGGGGCAGTTAGTTACACTATCTAAATAGAAAATTTAAACGGAAAGGGGCAATTTTCAGCCGAATTATAGATGAATTTATGTTTTTATTTGTGAATTTACGTATAAAATGGATGGAAAATGTGAAAATTAATTATATTGCGGTAAAAATGTACTATGAAAACTACGGGGGAATACGAGGAGTAATTAGTTCTATTATTTAGAAAAGATTTGAGCGAAAAAGACCTATTTTTAGCAAAGTTATAAGCAGAGATGTATTTGATTTTATACAAATGTATCGGTTGACCACTATACCTCGGTTTAGGTAAATAGTGATTTTTTCCAATTCGGTGTGTTTTACTTATAAAATTTGAGTGCAGATGGCTATTTCTACACGGGACGGATCTAACAGAAGCAAAAAGAGCGGAAGAAACAGAGATTTGAAAATTTTTAAAAATTTTATGAAAATAGGACTATTGGAAAACGAATTATGCTAAAATCAGTAATTTATCGGCGAAAATCAACGAAGAAAACTATATATAAATACGTGGGGCAGTTAATTACACCAATTAAAAAGAATATTCAAACGGAAAAGGGTAATTTTCAGCCGGATTATAGATTAATTATTGTTTTTATTAATAAATTTACATAAATAAGGGACTGAAAATATGAAAATTATATATAAAACGTTAAGAATTTACCACAAAAAGTATATAGTAATACGGGGGGCAGTTAGTTACACTATCTAAATAGAAAATTTAAACGGAAAGGGGCAATTTTCAGCCGAATTATAGATGAATTTATGTTTTTATTTGTGAATTTACGTATAAAATGGATGGAAAATGTGAAAATTAATTATATTGCGGTAAAAATGTACTATGAAAACTACGGGGGAATACGAGGAGTAATTAGTTCTATTATTTAGAAAAGATTTGAGCGAAAAAGACCTATTTTTAGCAAAGTTATAAGCAGAGATGTATTTGATTTTATACAAATGTATCGGTTGACCACTATACCTCGGTTTAGGTAAATAGTGATTTTTTCCAATTCGGTGTGTTTTACTTATAAAATTTGAGTGCAGATGGCTATTTCTACACGGGACGGATCTAACAGAAGCAAAAAGAGCGGAAGAAACAGAGATTTGAAAATTTTTAAAAATTTTATGAAAATAGGACTATTGGAAAACGAATTATGCTAAAATCAGTAATTTATCGGCGAAAATCAACGAAGAAAACTATATATAAATACGTGGGGCAGTTAATTACACCAATTAAAAAGAATATTCAAACGGAAAAGGGTAATTTTCAGCCGGATTATAGATTAATTATTGTTTTTATTAATAAATTTACATAAATAAGGGACTGAAAATATGAAAATTATATATAAAACGTTAAGAATTTACCACAAAAAGTATATAGTAATACGGGGGGCAGTTAGTTACACTATCTAAATAGAAAATTTAAACGGAAAGGGGCAATTTTCAGCCGAATTATAGATGAATTTATGTTTTTATTTGTGAATTTACGTATAAAATGGATGGAAAATGTGAAAATTAATTATATTGCGGTAAAAATGTACTATGAAAACTACGGGGGAATACGAGGAGTAATTAGTTCTATTATTTAGAAAAGATTTGAGCGAAAAAGACCTATTTTTAGCAAAGTTATAAGCAGAGATGTATTTGATTTTATACAAATGTATCGGTTGACCACTATACCTCGGTTTAGGTAAATAGTGATTTTTTCCAATTCGGTGTGTTTTACTTATAAAATTTGAGTGCAGATGGCTATTTCTACACGGGACGGATCTAACAGAAGCAAAAAGAGCGGAAGAAACAGAGATTTGAAAATTTTTAAAAATTTTATGAAAATAGGACTATTGGAAAACGAATTATGCTAAAATCAGTAATTTATCGGCGAAAATCAACGAAGAAAACTATATATAAATACGTGGGGCAGTTAATTACACCAATTAAAAAGAATATTCAAACGGAAAAGGGTAATTTTCAGCCGGATTATAGATTAATTATTGTTTTTATTAATAAATTTACATAAATAAGGGACTGAAAATATGAAAATTATATATAAAACGTTAAGAATTTACCACAAAAAGTATATAGTAATACGGGGGGCAGTTAGTTACACTATCTAAATAGAAAATTTAAACGGAAAGGGGCAATTTTCAGCCGAATTATAGATGAATTTATGTTTTTATTTGTGAATTTACGTATAAAATGGATGGAAAATGTGAAAATTAATTATATTGCGGTAAAAATGTACTATGAAAACTACGGGGGAATACGAGGAGTAATTAGTTCTATTATTTAGAAAAGATTTGAGCGAAAAAGACCTATTTTTAGCAAAGTTATAAGCAGAGATGTATTTGATTTTATACAAATGTATCGGTTGACCACTATACCTCGGTTTAGGTAAATAGTGATTTTTTCCAATTCGGTGTGTTTTACTTATAAAATTTGAGTGCAGATGGCTATTTCTACACGGGACGGATCTAACAGAAGCAAAAAGAGCGGAAGAAACAGAGATTTGAAAATTTTTAAAAATTTTATGAAAATAGGACTATTGGAAAACGAATTATGCTAAAATCAGTAATTTATCGGCGAAAATCAACGAAGAAAACTATATATAAATACGTGGGGCAGTTAATTACACCAATTAAAAAGAATATTCAAACGGAAAAGGGTAATTTTCAGCCGGATTATAGATTAATTATTGTTTTTATTAATAAATTTACATAAATAAGGGACTGAAAATATGAAAATTATATATAAAACGTTAAGAATTTACCACAAAAAGTATATAGTAATACGGGGGGCAGTTAGTTACACTATCTAAATAGAAAATTTAAACGGAAAGGGGCAATTTTCAGCCGAATTATAGATGAATTTATGTTTTTATTTGTGAATTTACGTATAAAATGGATGGAAAATGTGAAAATTAATTATATTGCGGTAAAAATGTACTATGAAAACTACGGGGGAATACGAGGAGTAATTAGTTCTATTATTTAGAAAAGATTTGAGCGAAAAAGACCTATTTTTAGCAAAGTTATAAGCAGAGATGTATTTGATTTTATACAAATGTATCGGTTGACCACTATACCTCGGTTTAGGTAAATAGTGATTTTTTCCAATTCGGTGTGTTTTACTTATAAAATTTGAGTGCAGATGGCTATTTCTACACGGGACGGATCTAACAGAAGCAAAAAGAGCGGAAGAAACAGAGATTTGAAAATTTTTAAAAATTTTATGAAAATAGGACTATTGGAAAACGAATTATGCTAAAATCAGTAATTTATCGGCGAAAATCAACGAAGAAAACTATATATAAATACGTGGGGCAGTTAATTACACCAATTAAAAAGAATATTCAAACGGAAAAGGGTAATTTTCAGCCGGATTATAGATTAATTATTGTTTTTATTAATAAATTTACATAAATAAGGGACTGAAAATATGAAAATTATATATAAAACGTTAAGAATTTACCACAAAAAGTATATAGTAATACGGGGGGCAGTTAGTTACACTATCTAAATAGAAAATTTAAACGGAAAGGGGCAATTTTCAGCCGAATTATAGATGAATTTATGTTTTTATTTGTGAATTTACGTATAAAATGGATGGAAAATGTGAAAATTAATTATATTGCGGTAAAAATGTACTATGAAAACTACGGGGGAATACGAGGAGTAATTAGTTCTATTATTTAGAAAAGATTTGAGCGAAAAAGACCTATTTTTAGCAAAGTTATAAGCAGAGATGTATTTGATTTTATACAAATGTATCGGTTGACCACTATACCTCGGTTTAGGTAAATAGTGATTTTTTCCAATTCGGTGTGTTTTACTTATAAAATTTGAGTGCAGATGGCTATTTCTACACGGGACGGATCTAACAGAAGCAAAAAGAGCGGAAGAAACAGAGATTTGAAAATTTTTAAAAATTTTATGAAAATAGGACTATTGGAAAACGAATTATGCTAAAATCAGTAATTTATCGGCGAAAATCAACGAAGAAAACTATATATAAATACGTGGGGCAGTTAATTACACCAATTAAAAAGAATATTCAAACGGAAAAGGGTAATTTTCAGCCGGATTATAGATTAATTATTGTTTTTATTAATAAATTTACATAAATAAGGGACTGAAAATATGAAAATTATATATAAAACGTTAAGAATTTACCACAAAAAGTATATAGTAATACGGGGGGCAGTTAGTTACACTATCTAAATAGAAAATTTAAACGGAAAGGGGCAATTTTCAGCCGAATTATAGATGAATTTATGTTTTTATTTGTGAATTTACGTATAAAATGGATGGAAAATGTGAAAATTAATTATATTGCGGTAAAAATGTACTATGAAAACTACGGGGGAATACGAGGAGTAATTAGTTCTATTATTTAGAAAAGATTTGAGCGAAAAAGACCTATTTTTAGCAAAGTTATAAGCAGAGATGTATTTGATTTTATACAAATGTATCGGTTGACCACTATACCTCGGTTTAGGTAAATAGTGATTTTTTCCAATTCGGTGTGTTTTACTTATAAAATTTGAGTGCAGATGGCTATTTCTACACGGGACGGATCTAACAGAAGCAAAAAGAGCGGAAGAAACAGAGATTTGAAAATTTTTAAAAATTTTATGAAAATAGGACTATTGGAAAACGAATTATGCTAAAATCAGTAATTTATCGGCGAAAATCAACGAAGAAAACTATATATAAATACGTGGGGCAGTTAATTACATCAATTAAAAAGAATATTCAAACGGAAAAGGGTAATTTTCAGCCGGATTATAGATTAATTATTGTTTTTATTAATAAATTTACATAAATAAGGGACTGAAAATATGAAAATTATATATAAAACGTTAAGAATTTACCACAAAAAGTATATAGTAATACGGGGGGCAGTTAGTTACACTATCTAAATAGAAAATTTAAACGGAAAGGGGCAATTTTCAGCCGAATTATAGATGAATTTATGTTTTTATTTGTGAATTTACGTATAAAATGGATGGAAAATGTGAAAATTAATTATATTGCGGTAAAAATGTACTATGAAAACTACGGGGGAATACGAGGAGTAATTAGTTCTATTATTTAGAAAAGATTTGAGCGAAAAAGACCTATTTTTAGCAAAGTTATAAGCAGAGATGTATTTGATTTTATACAAATGTATCGGTTGACCACTATACCTCGGTTTAGGTAAATAGTGATTTTTTCCAATTCGGTGTGTTTTACTTATAAAATTTGAGTGCAGATGGCTATTTCTACACGGGACGGATCTAACAGAAGCAAAAAGAGCGGAAGAAACAGAGATTTGAAAATTTTTAAAAATTTTATGAAAATAGGACTATTGGAAAACGAATTATGCTAAAATCAGTAATTTATCGGCGAAAATCAACGAAGAAAACTATATATAAATACGTGGGGCAGTTAATTACACCAATTAAAAAGAATATTCAAACGGAAAAGGGTAATTTTCAGCCGGATTATAGATTAATTATTGTTTTTATTAATAAATTTACATAAATAAGGGACTGAAAATATGAAAATTATATATAAAACGTTAAGAATTTACCACAAAAAGTATATAGTAATACGGGGGGCAGTTAGTTACACTATCTAAATAGAAAATTTAAACGGAAAGGGGCAATTTTCAGCCGAATTATAGATGAATTTATGTTTTTATTTGTGAATTTACGTATAAAATGGATGGAAAATGTGAAAATTAATTATATTGCGGTAAAAATGTACTATGAAAACTACGGGGGAATACGAGGAGTAATTAGTTCTATTATTTAGAAAAGATTTGAGCGAAAAAGACCTATTTTTAGCAAAGTTATAAGCAGAGATGTATTTGATTTTATACAAATGTATCGGTTGACCACTATACCTCGGTTTAGGTAAATAGTGATTTTTTCCAATTCGGTGTGTTTTACTTATAAAATTTGAGTGCAGATGGCTATTTCTACACGGGACGGATCTAACAGAAGCAAAAAGAGCGGAAGAAACAGAGATTTGAAAATTTTTAAAAATTTTATGAAAATAGGACTATTGGAAAACGAATTATGCTAAAATCAGTAATTTATCGGCGAAAATCAACGAAGAAAACTATATATAAATACGTGGGGCAGTTAATTACATCAATTAAAAAGAATATTCAAACGGAAAAGGGTAATTTTCAGCCGGATTATAGATTAATTATTGTTTTTATTAATAAATTTACATAAATAAGGGACTGAAAATATGAAAATTATATATAAAACGTTAAGAATTTACCACAAAAAGTATATAGTAATACGGGGGGCAGTTAGTTACACTATCTAAATAGAAAATTTAAACGGAAAGGGGCAATTTTCAGCCGAATTATAGATGAATTTATGTTTTTATTTGTGAATTTACGTATAAAATGGATGGAAAATGTGAAAATTAATTATATTGCGGTAAAAATGTACTATGAAAACTACGGGGGAATACGAGGAGTAATTAGTTCTATTATTTAGAAAAGATTTGAGCGAAAAAGACCTATTTTTAGCAAAGTTATAAGCAGAGATGTATTTGATTTTATACAAATGTATCGGTTGACCACTATACCTCGGTTTAGGTAAATAGTGATTTTTTCCAATTCGGTGTGTTTTACTTATAAAATTTGAGTGCAGATGGCTATTTCTACACGGGACGGATCTAACAGAAGCAAAAAGAGCGGAAGAAACAGAGATTTGAAAATTTTTAAAAATTTTATGAAAATAGGACTATTGGAAAACGAATTATGCTAAAATCAGTAATTTATCGGCGAAAATCAACGAAGAAAACTATATATAAATACGTGGGGCAGTTAATTACACCAATTAAAAAGAATATTCAAACGGAAAAGGGTAATTTTCAGCCGGATTATAGATTAATTATTGTTTTTATTAATAAATTTACATAAATAAGGGACTGAAAATATGAAAATTATATATAAAACGTTAAGAATTTACCACAAAAAGTATATAGTAATACGGGGGGCAGTTAGTTACACTATCTAAATAGAAAATTTAAACGGAAAGGGGCAATTTTCAGCCGAATTATAGATGAATTTATGTTTTTATTTGTGAATTTACGTATAAAATGGATGGAAAATGTGAAAATTAATTATATTGCGGTAAAAATGTACTATGAAAACTACGGGGGAATACGAGGAGTAATTAGTTCTATTATTTAGAAAAGATTTGAGCGAAAAAGACCTATTTTTAGCAAAGTTATAAGCAGAGATGTATTTGATTTTATACAAATGTATCGGTTGACCACTATACCTCGGTTTAGGTAAATAGTGATTTTTTCCAATTCGGTGTGTTTTACTTATAAAATTTGAGTGCAGATGGCTATTTCTACACGGGACGGATCTAACAGAAGCAAAAAGAGCGGAAGAAACAGAGATTTGAAAATTTTTAAAAATTTTATGAAAATAGGACTATTGGAAAACGAATTATGCTAAAATCAGTAATTTATCGGCGAAAATCAACGAAGAAAACTATATATAAATACGTGGGGCAGTTAATTACACCAATTAAAAAGAATATTCAAACGGAAAAGGGTAATTTTCAGCCGGATTATAGATTAATTATTGTTTTTATTAATAAATTTACATAAATAAGGGACTGAAAATATGAAAATTATATATAAAACGTTAAGAATTTACCACAAAAAGTATATAGTAATACGGGGGGCAGTTAGTTACACTATCTAAATAGAAAATTTAAACGGAAAGGGGCAATTTTCAGCCGAATTATAGATGAATTTATGTTTTTATTTGTGAATTTACGTATAAAATGGATGGAAAATGTGAAAATTAATTATATTGCGGTAAAAATGTACTATGAAAACTACGGGGGAATACGAGGAGTAATTAGTTCTATTATTTAGAAAAGATTTGAGCGAAAAAGACCTATTTTTAGCAAAGTTATAAGCAGAGATGTATTTGATTTTATACAAATGTATCGGTTGACCACTATACCTCGGTTTAGGTAAATAGTGATTTTTTCCAATTCGGTGTGTTTTACTTATAAAATTTGAGTGCAGATGGCTATTTCTACACGGGACGGATCTAACAGAAGCAAAAAGAGCGGAAGAAACAGAGATTTGAAAATTTTTAAAAATTTTATGAAAATAGGACTATTGGAAAACGAATTATGCTAAAATCAGTAATTTATCGGCGAAAATCAACGAAGAAAACTATATATAAATACGTGGGGCAGTTAATTACACCAATTAAAAAGAATATTCAAACGGAAAAGGGTAATTTTCAGCCGGATTATAGATTAATTATTGTTTTTATTAATAAATTTACATAAATAAGGGACTGAAAATATGAAAATTATATATAAAACGTTAAGAATTTACCACAAAAAGTATATAGTAATACGGGGGGCAGTTAGTTACACTATCTAAATAGAAAATTTAAACGGAAAGGGGCAATTTTCAGCCGAATTATAGATGAATTTATGTTTTTATTTGTGAATTTACGTATAAAATGGATGGAAAATGTGAAAATTAATTATATTGCGGTAAAAATGTACTATGAAAACTACGGGGGAATACGAGGAGTAATTAGTTCTATTATTTAGAAAAGATTTGAGCGAAAAAGACCTATTTTTAGCAAAGTTATAAGCAGAGATGTATTTGATTTTATACAAATGTATCGGTTGACCACTATACCTCGGTTTAGGTAAATAGTGATTTTTTCCAATTCGGTGTGTTTTACTTATAAAATTTGAGTGCAGATGGCTATTTCTACACGGGACGGATCTAACAGAAGCAAAAAGAGCGGAAGAAACAGAGATTTGAAAATTTTTAAAAATTTTATGAAAATAGGACTATTGGAAAACGAATTATGCTAAAATCAGTAATTTATCGGCGAAAATCAACGAAGAAAACTATATATAAATACGTGGGGCAGTTAATTACACCAATTAAAAAGAATATTCAAACGGAAAAGGGTAATTTTCAGCCGGATTATAGATTAATTATTGTTTTTATTAATAAATTTACATAAATAAGGGACTGAAAATATGAAAATTATATATAAAACGTTAAGAATTTACCACAAAAAGTATATAGTAATACGGGGGGCAGTTAGTTACACTATCTAAATAGAAAATTTAAACGGAAAGGGGCAATTTTCAGCCGAATTATAGATGAATTTATGTTTTTATTTGTGAATTTACGTATAAAATGGATGGAAAATGTGAAAATTAATTATATTGCGGTAAAAATGTACTATGAAAACTACGGGGGAATACGAGGAGTAATTAGTTCTATTATTTAGAAAAGATTTGAGCGAAAAAGACCTATTTTTAGCAAAGTTATAAGCAGAGATGTATTTGATTTTATACAAATGTATCGGTTGACCACTATACCTCGGTTTAGGTAAATAGTGATTTTTTCCAATTCGGTGTGTTTTACTTATAAAATTTGAGTGCAGATGGCTATTTCTACACGGGACGGATCTAACAGAAGCAAAAAGAGCGGAAGAAACAGAGATTTGAAAATTTTTAAAAATTTTATGAAAATAGGACTATTGGAAAACGAATTATGCTAAAATCAGTAATTTATCGGCGAAAATCAACGAAGAAAACTATATATAAATACGTGGGGCAGTTAATTACACCAATTAAAAAGAATATTCAAACGGAAAAGGGTAATTTTCAGCCGGATTATAGATTAATTATTGTTTTTATTAATAAATTTACATAAATAAGGGACTGAAAATATGAAAATTATATATAAAACGTTAAGAATTTACCACAAAAAGTATATAGTAATACGGGGGGCAGTTAGTTACACTATCTAAATAGAAAATTTAAACGGAAAGGGGCAATTTTCAGCCGAATTATAGATGAATTTATGTTTTTATTTGTGAATTTACGTATAAAATGGATGGAAAATGTGAAAATTAATTATATTGCGGTAAAAATGTACTATGAAAACTACGGGGGAATACGAGGAGTAATTAGTTCTATTATTTAGAAAAGATTTGAGCGAAAAAGACCTATTTTTAGCAAAGTTATAAGCAGAGATGTATTTGATTTTATACAAATGTATCGGTTGACCACTATACCTCGGTTTAGGTAAATAGTGATTTTTTCCAATTCGGTGTGTTTTACTTATAAAATTTGAGTGCAGATGGCTATTTCTACACGGGACGGATCTAACAGAAGCAAAAAGAGCGGAAGAAACAGAGATTTGAAAATTTTTAAAAATTTTATGAAAATAGGACTATTGGAAAACGAATTATGCTAAAATCAGTAATTTATCGGCGAAAATCAACGAAGAAAACTATATATAAATACGTGGGGCAGTTAATTACACCAATTAAAAAGAATATTCAAACGGAAAAGGGTAATTTTCAGCCGGATTATAGATTAATTATTGTTTTTATTAATAAATTTACATAAATAAGGGACTGAAAATATGAAAATTATATATAAAACGTTAAGAATTTACCACAAAAAGTATATAGTAATACGGGGGGCAGTTAGTTACACTATCTAAATAGAAAATTTAAACGGAAAGGGGCAATTTTCAGCCGAATTATAGATGAATTTATGTTTTTATTTGTGAATTTACGTATAAAATGGATGGAAAATGTGAAAATTAATTATATTGCGGTAAAAATGTACTATGAAAACTACGGGGGAATACGAGGAGTAATTAGTTCTATTATTTAGAAAAGATTTGAGCGAAAAAGACCTATTTTTAGCAAAGTTATAAGCAGAGATGTATTTGATTTTATACAAATGTATCGGTTGACCACTATACCTCGGTTTAGGTAAATAGTGATTTTTTCCAATTCGGTGTGTTTTACTTATAAAATTTGAGTGCAGATGGCTATTTCTACACGGGACGGATCTAACAGAAGCAAAAAGAGCGGAAGAAACAGAGATTTGAAAATTTTTAAAAATTTTATGAAAATAGGACTATTGGAAAACGAATTATGCTAAAATCAGTAATTTATCGGCGAAAATCAACGAAGAAAACTATATATAAATACGTGGGGCAGTTAATTACACCAATTAAAAAGAATATTCAAACGGAAAAGGGTAATTTTCAGCCGGATTATAGATTAATTATTGTTTTTATTAATAAATTTACATAAATAAGGGACTGAAAATATGAAAATTATATATAAAACGTTAAGAATTTACCACAAAAAGTATATAGTAATACGGGGGGCAGTTAGTTACACTATCTAAAAAGAAAATTTAAACGGAAAGGGGCAATTTTCAGCCGAATTATAGATGAATTTATGTTTTTATTTGTGAATTTACGTATAAAATGGATGGAAAATGTGAAAATTAATTATATTGCGGTAAAAATGTACTATGAAAACTACGGGGGAATACGAGGAGTAATTAGTTCTATTATTTAGAAAAGATTTGAGCGAAAAAGACCTATTTTTAGCAAAGTTATAAGCAGAGATGTATTTGATTTTATACAAATGTATCGGTTGACCACTATACCTCGGTTTAGGTAAATAGTGATTTTTTCCAATTCGGTGTGTTTTACTTATAAAATTTGAGTGCAGATGGCTATTTCTACACGGGACGGATCTAACAGAAGCAAAAAGAGCGGAAGAAACAGAGATTTGAAAATTTTTAAAAATTTTATGAAAATAGGACTATTGGAAAACGAATTATGCTAAAATCAGTAATTTATCGGCGAAAATCAACGAAGAAAACTATATATAAATACGTGGGGCAGTTAATTACACCAATTAAAAAGAATATTCAAACGGAAAAGGGTAATTTTCAGCCGGATTATAGATTAATTATTGTTTTTATTAATAAATTTACATAAATAAGGGACTGAAAATATGAAAATTATATATAAAACGTTAAGAATTTACCACAAAAAGTATATAGTAATACGGGGGGCAGTTAGTTACACTATCTAAATAGAAAATTTAAACGGAAAGGGGCAATTTTCAGCCGAATTATAGATGAATTTATGTTTTTATTTGTGAATTTACGTATAAAATGGATGGAAAATGTGAAAATTAATTATATTGCGGTAAAAATGTACTATGAAAACTACGGGGGAATACGAGGAGTAATTAGTTCTATTATTTAGAAAAGATTTGAGCGAAAAAGACCTATTTTTAGCAAAGTTATAAGCAGAGATGTATTTGATTTTATACAAATGTATCGGTTGACCACTATACCTCGGTTTAGGTAAATAGTGATTTTTTCCAATTCGGTGTGTTTTACTTATAAAATTTGAGTGCAGATGGCTATTTCTACACGGGACGGATCTAACAGAAGCAAAAAGAGCGGAAGAAACAGAGATTTGAAAATTTTTAAAAATTTTATGAAAATAGGACTATTGGAAAACGAATTATGCTAAAATCAGTAATTTATCGGCGAAAATCAACGAAGAAAACTATATATAAATACGTGGGGCAGTTAATTACACCAATTAAAAAGAATATTCAAACGGAAAAGGGTAATTTTCAGCCGGATTATAGATTAATTATTGTTTTTATTAATAAATTTACATAAATAAGGGACTGAAAATATGAAAATTATATATAAAACGTTAAGAATTTACCACAAAAAGTATATAGTAATACGGGGGGCAGTTAGTTACACTATCTAAATAGAAAATTTAAACGGAAAGGGGCAATTTTCAGCCGAATTATAGATGAATTTATGTTTTTATTTGTGAATTTACGTATAAAATGGATGGAAAATGTGAAAATTAATTATATTGCGGTAAAAATGTACTATGAAAACTACGGGGGAATACGAGGAGTAATTAGTTCTATTATTTAGAAAAGATTTGAGCGAAAAAGACCTATTTTTAGCAAAGTTATAAGCAGAGATGTATTTGATTTTATACAAATGTATCGGTTGACCACTATACCTCGGTTTAGGTAAATAGTGATTTTTTCCAATTCGGTGTGTTTTACTTATAAAATTTGAGTGCAGATGGCTATTTCTACACGGGACGGATCTAACAGAAGCAAAAAGAGCGGAAGAAACAGAGATTTGAAAATTTTTAAAAATTTTATGAAAATAGGACTATTGGAAAACGAATTATGCTAAAATCAGTAATTTATCGGCGAAAATCAACGAAGAAAACTATATATAAATACGTGGGGCAGTTAATTACACCAATTAAAAAGAATATTCAAACGGAAAAGGGTAATTTTCAGCCGGATTATAGATTAATTATTGTTTTTATTAATAAATTTACATAAATAAGGGACTGAAAATATGAAAATTATATATAAAACGTTAAGAATTTACCACAAAAAGTATATAGTAATACGGGGGGCAGTTAGTTACACTATCTAAATAGAAAATTTAAACGGAAAGGGGCAATTTTCAGCCGAATTATAGATGAATTTATGTTTTTATTTGTGAATTTACGTATAAAATGGATGGAAAATGTGAAAATTAATTATATTGCGGTAAAAATGTACTATGAAAACTACGGGGGAATACGAGGAGTAATTAGTTCTATTATTTAGAAAAGATTTGAGCGAAAAAGACCTATTTTTAGCAAAGTTATAAGCAGAGATGTATTTGATTTTATACAAATGTATCGGTTGACCACTATACCTCGGTTTAGGTAAATAGTGATTTTTTCCAATTCGGTGTGTTTTACTTATAAAATTTGAGTGCAGATGGCTATTTCTACACGGGACGGATCTAACAGAAGCAAAAAGAGCGGAAGAAACAGAGATTTGAAAATTTTTAAAAATTTTATGAAAATAGGACTATTGGAAAACGAATTATGCTAAAATCAGTAATTTATCGGCGAAAATCAACGAAGAAAACTATATATAAATACGTGGGGCAGTTAATTACACCAATTAAAAAGAATATTCAAACGGAAAAGGGTAATTTTCAGCCGGATTATAGATTAATTATTGTTTTTATTAATAAATTTACATAAATAAGGGACTGAAAATATGAAAATTATATATAAAACGTTAAGAATTTACCACAAAAAGTATATAGTAATACGGGGGGCAGTTAGTTACACTATCTAAATAGAAAATTTAAACGGAAAGGGGCAATTTTCAGCCGAATTATAGATGAATTTATGTTTTTATTTGTGAATTTACGTATAAAATGGATGGAAAATGTGAAAATTAATTATATTGCGGTAAAAATGTACTATGAAAACTACGGGGGAATACGAGGAGTAATTAGTTCTATTATTTAGAAAAGATTTGAGCGAAAAAGACCTATTTTTAGCAAAGTTATAAGCAGAGATGTATTTGATTTTATACAAATGTATCGGTTGACCACTATACCTCGGTTTAGGTAAATAGTGATTTTTTCCAATTCGGTGTGTTTTACTTATAAAATTTGAGTGCAGATGGCTATTTCTACACGGGACGGATCTAACAGAAGCAAAAAGAGCGGAAGAAACAGAGATTTGAAAATTTTTAAAAATTTTATGAAAATAGGACTATTGGAAAACGAATTATGCTAAAATCAGTAATTTATCGGCGAAAATCAACGAAGAAAACTATATATAAATACGTGGGGCAGTTAATTACACCAATTAAAAAGAATATTCAAACGGAAAAGGGTAATTTTCAGCCGGATTATAGATTAATTATTGTTTTTATTAATAAATTTACATAAATAAGGGACTGAAAATATGAAAATTATATATAAAACGTTAAGAATTTACCACAAAAAGTATATAGTAATACGGGGGGCAGTTAGTTACACTATCTAAATAGAAAATTTAAACGGAAAGGGGCAATTTTCAGCCGAATTATAGATGAATTTATGTTTTTATTTGTGAATTTACGTATAAAATGGATGGAAAATGTGAAAATTAATTATATTGCGGTAAAAATGTACTATGAAAACTACGGGGGAATACGAGGAGTAATTAGTTCTATTATTTAGAAAAGATTTGAGCGAAAAAGACCTATTTTTAGCAAAGTTATAAGCAGAGATGTATTTGATTTTATACAAATGTATCGGTTGACCACTATACCTCGGTTTAGGTAAATAGTGATTTTTTCCAATTCGGTGTGTTTTACTTATAAAATTTGAGTGCAGATGGCTATTTCTACACGGGACGGATCTAACAGAAGCAAAAAGAGCGGAAGAAACAGAGATTTGAAAATTTTTAAAAATTTTATGAAAATAGGACTATTGGAAAACGAATTATGCTAAAATCAGTAATTTATCGGCGAAAATCAACGAAGAAAACTATATATAAATACGTGGGGCAGTTAATTACACCAATTAAAAAGAATATTCAAACGGAAAAGGGTAATTTTCAGCCGGATTATAGATTAATTATTGTTTTTATTAATAAATTTACATAAATAAGGGACTGAAAATATGAAAATTATATATAAAACGTTAAGAATTTACCACAAAAAGTATATAGTAATACGGGGGGCAGTTAGTTACACTATCTAAATAGAAAATTTAAACGGAAAGGGGCAATTTTCAGCCGAATTATAGATGAATTTATGTTTTTATTTGTGAATTTACGTATAAAATGGATGGAAAATGTGAAAATTAATTATATTGCGGTAAAAATGTACTATGAAAACTACGGGGGAATACGAGGAGTAATTAGTTCTATTATTTAGAAAAGATTTGAGCGAAAAAGACCTATTTTTAGCAAAGTTATAAGCAGAGATGTATTTGATTTTATACAAATGTATCGGTTGACCACTATACCTCGGTTTAGGTAAATAGTGATTTTTTCCAATTCGGTGTGTTTTACTTATAAAATTTGAGTGCAGATGGCTATTTCTACACGGGACGGATCTAACAGAAGCAAAAAGAGCGGAAGAAACAGAGATTTGAAAATTTTTAAAAATTTTATGAAAATAGGACTATTGGAAAACGAATTATGCTAAAATCAGTAATTTATCGGCGAAAATCAACGAAGAAAACTATATATAAATACGTGGGGCAGTTAATTACACCAATTAAAAAGAATATTCAAACGGAAAAGGGTAATTTTCAGCCGGATTATAGATTAATTATTGTTTTTATTAATAAATTTACATAAATAAGGGACTGAAAATATGAAAATTATATATAAAACGTTAAGAATTTACCACAAAAAGTATATAGTAATACGGGGGGCAGTTAGTTACACTATCTAAATAGAAAATTTAAACGGAAAGGGGCAATTTTCAGCCGAATTATAGATGAATTTATGTTTTTATTTGTGAATTTACGTATAAAATGGATGGAAAATGTGAAAATTAATTATATTGCGGTAAAAATGTACTATGAAAACTACGGGGGAATACGAGGAGTAATTAGTTCTATTATTTAGAAAAGATTTGAGCGAAAAAGACCTATTTTTAGCAAAGTTATAAGCAGAGATGTATTTGATTTTATACAAATGTATCGGTTGACCACTATACCTCGGTTTAGGTAAATAGTGATTTTTTCCAATTCGGTGTGTTTTACTTATAAAATTTGAGTGCAGATGGCTATTTCTACACGGGACGGATCTAACAGAAGCAAAAAGAGCGGAAGAAACAGAGATTTGAAAATTTTTAAAAATTTTATGAAAATAGGACTATTGGAAAACGAATTATGCTAAAATCAGTAATTTATCGGCGAAAATCAACGAAGAAAACTATATATAAATACGTGGGGCAGTTAATTACACCAATTAAAAAGAATATTCAAACGGAAAAGGGTAATTTTCAGCCGGATTATAGATTAATTATTGTTTTTATTAATAAATTTACATAAATAAGGGACTGAAAATATGAAAATTATATATAAAACGTTAAGAATTTACCACAAAAAGTATATAGTAATACGGGGGGCAGTTAGTTACACTATCTAAAAAGAAAATTTAAACGGAAAGGGGCAATTTTCAGCCGAATTATAGATGAATTTATGTTTTTATTTGTGAATTTACGTATAAAATGGATGGAAAATGTGAAAATTAATTATATTGCGGTAAAAATGTACTATGAAAACTACGGGGGAATACGAGGAGTAATTAGTTCTATTATTTAGAAAAGATTTGAGCGAAAAAGACCTATTTTTAGCAAAGTTATAAGCAGAGATGTATTTGATTTTATACAAATGTATCGGTTGACCACTATACCTCGGTTTAGGTAAATAGTGATTTTTTCCAATTCGGTGTGTTTTACTTATAAAATTTGAGTGCAGATGGCTATTTCTACACGGGACGGATCTAACAGAAGCAAAAAGAGCGGAAGAAACAGAGATTTGAAAATTTTTAAAAATTTTATGAAAATAGGACTATTGGAAAACGAATTATGCTAAAATCAGTAATTTATCGGCGAAAATCAACGAAGAAAACTATATATAAATACGTGGGGCAGTTAATTACACCAATTAAAAAGAATATTCAAACGGAAAAGGGTAATTTTCAGCCGGATTATAGATTAATTATTGTTTTTATTAATAAATTTACATAAATAAGGGACTGAAAATATGAAAATTATATATAAAACGTTAAGAATTTACCACAAAAAGTATATAGTAATACGGGGGGCAGTTAGTTACACTATCTAAATAGAAAATTTAAACGGAAAGGGGCAATTTTCAGCCGAATTATAGATGAATTTATGTTTTTATTTGTGAATTTACGTATAAAATGGATGGAAAATGTGAAAATTAATTATATTGCGGTAAAAATGTACTATGAAAACTACGGGGGAATACGAGGAGTAATTAGTTCTATTATTTAGAAAAGATTTGAGCGAAAAAGACCTATTTTTAGCAAAGTTATAAGCAGAGATGTATTTGATTTTATACAAATGTATCGGTTGACCACTATACCTCGGTTTAGGTAAATAGTGATTTTTTCCAATTCGGTGTGTTTTACTTATAAAATTTGAGTGCAGATGGCTATTTCTACACGGGACGGATCTAACAGAAGCAAAAAGAGCGGAAGAAACAGAGATTTGAAAATTTTTAAAAATTTTATGAAAATAGGACTATTGGAAAACGAATTATGCTAAAATCAGTAATTTATCGGCGAAAATCAACGAAGAAAACTATATATAAATACGTGGGGCAGTTAATTACACCAATTAAAAAGAATATTCAAACGGAAAAGGGTAATTTTCAGCCGGATTATAGATTAATTATTGTTTTTATTAATAAATTTACATAAATAAGGGACTGAAAATATGAAAATTATATATAAAACGTTAAGAATTTACCACAAAAAGTATATAGTAATACGGGGGGCAGTTAGTTACACTATCTAAATAGAAAATTTAAACGGAAAGGGGCAATTTTCAGCCGAATTATAGATGAATTTATGTTTTTATTTGTGAATTTACGTATAAAATGGATGGAAAATGTGAAAATTAATTATATTGCGGTAAAAATGTACTATGAAAACTACGGGGGAATACGAGGAGTAATTAGTTCTATTATTTAGAAAAGATTTGAGCGAAAAAGACCTATTTTTAGCAAAGTTATAAGCAGAGATGTATTTGATTTTATACAAATGTATCGGTTGACCACTATACCTCGGTTTAGGTAAATAGTGATTTTTTCCAATTCGGTGTGTTTTACTTATAAAATTTGAGTGCAGATGGCTATTTCTACACGGGACGGATCTAACAGAAGCAAAAAGAGCGGAAGAAACAGAGATTTGAAAATTTTTAAAAATTTTATGAAAATAGGACTATTGGAAAACGAATTATGCTAAAATCAGTAATTTATCGGCGAAAATCAACGAAGAAAACTATATATAAATACGTGGGGCAGTTAATTACACCAATTAAAAAGAATATTCAAACGGAAAAGGGTAATTTTCAGCCGGATTATAGATTAATTATTGTTTTTATTAATAAATTTACATAAATAAGGGACTGAAAATATGAAAATTATATATAAAACGTTAAGAATTTACCACAAAAAGTATATAGTAATACGGGGGGCAGTTAGTTACACTATCTAAATAGAAAATTTAAACGGAAAGGGGCAATTTTCAGCCGAATTATAGATGAATTTATGTTTTTATTTGTGAATTTACGTATAAAATGGATGGAAAATGTGAAAATTAATTATATTGCGGTAAAAATGTACTATGAAAACTACGGGGGAATACGAGGAGTAATTAGTTCTATTATTTAGAAAAGATTTGAGCGAAAAAGACCTATTTTTAGCAAAGTTATAAGCAGAGATGTATTTGATTTTATACAAATGTATCGGTTGACCACTATACCTCGGTTTAGGTAAATAGTGATTTTTTCCAATTCGGTGTGTTTTACTTATAAAATTTGAGTGCAGATGGCTATTTCTACACGGGACGGATCTAACAGAAGCAAAAAGAGCGGAAGAAACAGAGATTTGAAAATTTTTAAAAATTTTATGAAAATAGGACTATTGGAAAACGAATTATGCTAAAATCAGTAATTTATCGGCGAAAATCAACGAAGAAAACTATATATAAATACGTGGGGCAGTTAATTACACCAATTAAAAAGAATATTCAAACGGAAAAGGGTAATTTTCAGCCGGATTATAGATTAATTATTGTTTTTATTAATAAATTTACATAAATAAGGGACTGAAAATATGAAAATTATATATAAAACGTTAAGAATTTACCACAAAAAGTATATAGTAATACGGGGGGCAGTTAGTTACACTATCTAAATAGAAAATTTAAACGGAAAGGGGCAATTTTCAGCCGAATTATAGATGAATTTATGTTTTTATTTGTGAATTTACGTATAAAATGGATGGAAAATGTGAAAATTAATTATATTGCGGTAAAAATGTACTATGAAAACTACGGGGGAATACGAGGAGTAATTAGTTCTATTATTTAGAAAAGATTTGAGCGAAAAAGACCTATTTTTAGCAAAGTTATAAGCAGAGATGTATTTGATTTTATACAAATGTATCGGTTGACCACTATACCTCGGTTTAGGTAAATAGTGATTTTTTCCAATTCGGTGTGTTTTACTTATAAAATTTGAGTGCAGATGGCTATTTCTACACGGGACGGATCTAACAGAAGCAAAAAGAGCGGAAGAAACAGAGATTTGAAAATTTTTAAAAATTTTATGAAAATAGGACTATTGGAAAACGAATTATGCTAAAATCAGTAATTTATCGGCGAAAATCAACGAAGAAAACTATATATAAATACGTGGGGCAGTTAATTACACCAATTAAAAAGAATATTCAAACGGAAAAGGGTAATTTTCAGCCGGATTATAGATTAATTATTGTTTTTATTAATAAATTTACATAAATAAGGGACTGAAAATATGAAAATTATATATAAAACGTTAAGAATTTACCACAAAAAGTATATAGTAATACGGGGGGCAGTTAGTTACACTATCTAAATAGAAAATTTAAACGGAAAGGGGCAATTTTCAGCCGAATTATAGATGAATTTATGTTTTTATTTGTGAATTTACGTATAAAATGGATGGAAAATGTGAAAATTAATTATATTGCGGTAAAAATGTACTATGAAAACTACGGGGGAATACGAGGAGTAATTAGTTCTATTATTTAGAAAAGATTTGAGCGAAAAAGACCTATTTTTAGCAAAGTTATAAGCAGAGATGTATTTGATTTTATACAAATGTATCGGTTGACCACTATACCTCGGTTTAGGTAAATAGTGATTTTTTCCAATTCGGTGTGTTTTACTTATAAAATTTGAGTGCAGATGGCTATTTCTACACGGGACGGATCTAACAGAAGCAAAAAGAGCGGAAGAAACAGAGATTTGAAAATTTTTAAAAATTTTATGAAAATAGGACTATTGGAAAACGAATTATGCTAAAATCAGTAATTTATCGGCGAAAATCAACGAAGAAAACTATATATAAATACGTGGGGCAGTTAATTACACCAATTAAAAAGAATATTCAAACGGAAAAGGGTAATTTTCAGCCGGATTATAGATTAATTATTGTTTTTATTAATAAATTTACATAAATAAGGGACTGAAAATATGAAAATTATATATAAAACGTTAAGAATTTACCACAAAAAGTATATAGTAATACGGGGGGCAGTTAGTTACACTATCTAAATAGAAAATTTAAACGGAAAGGGGCAATTTTCAGCCGAATTATAGATGAATTTATGTTTTTATTTGTGAATTTACGTATAAAATGGATGGAAAATGTGAAAATTAATTATATTGCGGTAAAAATGTACTATGAAAACTACGGGGGAATACGAGGAGTAATTAGTTCTATTATTTAGAAAAGATTTGAGCGAAAAAGACCTATTTTTAGCAAAGTTATAAGCAGAGATGTATTTGATTTTATACAAATGTATCGGTTGACCACTATACCTCGGTTTAGGTAAATAGTGATTTTTTCCAATTCGGTGTGTTTTACTTATAAAATTTGAGTGCAGATGGCTATTTCTACACGGGACGGATCTAACAGAAGCAAAAAGAGCGGAAGAAACAGAGATTTGAAAATTTTTAAAAATTTTATGAAAATAGGACTATTGGAAAACGAATTATGCTAAAATCAGTAATTTATCGGCGAAAATCAACGAAGAAAACTATATATAAATACGTGGGGCAGTTAATTACACCAATTAAAAAGAATATTCAAACGGAAAAGGGTAATTTTCAGCCGGATTATAGATTAATTATTGTTTTTATTAATAAATTTACATAAATAAGGGACTGAAAATATGAAAATTATATATAAAACGTTAAGAATTTACCACAAAAAGTATATAGTAATACGGGGGGCAGTTAGTTACACTATCTAAATAGAAAATTTAAACGGAAAGGGGCAATTTTCAGCCGAATTATAGATGAATTTATGTTTTTATTTGTGAATTTACGTATAAAATGGATGGAAAATGTGAAAATTAATTATATTGCGGTAAAAATGTACTATGAAAACTACGGGGGAATACGAGGAGTAATTAGTTCTATTATTTAGAAAAGATTTGAGCGAAAAAGACCTATTTTTAGCAAAGTTATAAGCAGAGATGTATTTGATTTTATACAAATGTATCGGTTGACCACTATACCTCGGTTTAGGTAAATAGTGATTTTTTCCAATTCGGTGTGTTTTACTTATAAAATTTGAGTGCAGATGGCTATTTCTACACGGGACGGATCTAACAGAAGCAAAAAGAGCGGAAGAAACAGAGATTTGAAAATTTTTAAAAATTTTATGAAAATAGGACTATTGGAAAACGAATTATGCTAAAATCAGTAATTTATCGGCGAAAATCAACGAAGAAAACTATATATAAATACGTGGGGCAGTTAATTACACCAATTAAAAAGAATATTCAAACGGAAAAGGGTAATTTTCAGCCGGATTATAGATTAATTATTGTTTTTATTAATAAATTTACATAAATAAGGGACTGAAAATATGAAAATTATATATAAAACGTTAAGAATTTACCACAAAAAGTATATAGTAATACGGGGGGCAGTTAGTTACACTATCTAAATAGAAAATTTAAACGGAAAGGGGCAATTTTCAGCCGAATTATAGATGAATTTATGTTTTTATTTGTGAATTTACGTATAAAATGGATGGAAAATGTGAAAATTAATTATATTGCGGTAAAAATGTACTATGAAAACTACGGGGGAATACGAGGAGTAATTAGTTCTATTATTTAGAAAAGATTTGAGCGAAAAAGACCTATTTTTAGCAAAGTTATAAGCAGAGATGTATTTGATTTTATACAAATGTATCGGTTGACCACTATACCTCGGTTTAGGTAAATAGTGATTTTTTCCAATTCGGTGTGTTTTACTTATAAAATTTGAGTGCAGATGGCTATTTCTACACGGGACGGATCTAACAGAAGCAAAAAGAGCGGAAGAAACAGAGATTTGAAAATTTTTAAAAATTTTATGAAAATAGGACTATTGGAAAACGAATTATGCTAAAATCAGTAATTTATCGGCGAAAATCAACGAAGAAAACTATATATAAATACGTGGGGCAGTTAATTACACCAATTAAAAAGAATATTCAAACGGAAAAGGGTAATTTTCAGCCGGATTATAGATTAATTATTGTTTTTATTAATAAATTTACATAAATAAGGGACTGAAAATATGAAAATTATATATAAAACGTTAAGAATTTACCACAAAAAGTATATAGTAATACGGGGGGCAGTTAGTTACACTATCTAAATAGAAAATTTAAACGGAAAGGGGCAATTTTCAGCCGAATTATAGATGAATTTATGTTTTTATTTGTGAATTTACGTATAAAATGGATGGAAAATGTGAAAATTAATTATATTGCGGTAAAAATGTACTATGAAAACTACGGGGGAATACGAGGAGTAATTAGTTCTATTATTTAGAAAAGATTTGAGCGAAAAAGACCTATTTTTAGCAAAGTTATAAGCAGAGATGTATTTGATTTTATACAAATGTATCGGTTGACCACTATACCTCGGTTTAGGTAAATAGTGATTTTTTCCAATTCGGTGTGTTTTACTTATAAAATTTGAGTGCAGATGGCTATTTCTACACGGGACGGATCTAACAGAAGCAAAAAGAGCGGAAGAAACAGAGATTTGAAAATTTTTAAAAATTTTATGAAAATAGGACTATTGGAAAACGAATTATGCTAAAATCAGTAATTTATCGGCGAAAATCAACGAAGAAAACTATATATAAATACGTGGGGCAGTTAATTACACCAATTAAAAAGAATATTCAAACGGAAAAGGGTAATTTTCAGCCGGATTATAGATTAATTATTGTTTTTATTAATAAATTTACATAAATAAGGGACTGAAAATATGAAAATTATATATAAAACGTTAAGAATTTACCACAAAAAGTATATAGTAATACGGGGGGCAGTTAGTTACACTATCTAAATAGAAAATTTAAACGGAAAGGGGCAATTTTCAGCCGAATTATAGATGAATTTATGTTTTTATTTGTGAATTTACGTATAAAATGGATGGAAAATGTGAAAATTAATTATATTGCGGTAAAAATGTACTATGAAAACTACGGGGGAATACGAGGAGTAATTAGTTCTATTATTTAGAAAAGATTTGAGCGAAAAAGACCTATTTTTAGCAAAGTTATAAGCAGAGATGTATTTGATTTTATACAAATGTATCGGTTGACCACTATACCTCGGTTTAGGTAAATAGTGATTTTTTCCAATTCGGTGTGTTTTACTTATAAAATTTGAGTGCAGATGGCTATTTCTACACGGGACGGATCTAACAGAAGCAAAAAGAGCGGAAGAAACAGAGATTTGAAAATTTTTAAAAATTTTATGAAAATAGGACTATTGGAAAACGAATTATGCTAAAATCAGTAATTTATCGGCGAAAATCAACGAAGAAAACTATATATAAATACGTGGGGCAGTTAATTACACCAATTAAAAAGAATATTCAAACGGAAAAGGGTAATTTTCAGCCGGATTATAGATTAATTATTGTTTTTATTAATAAATTTACATAAATAAGGGACTGAAAATATGAAAATTATATATAAAACGTTAAGAATTTACCACAAAAAGTATATAGTAATACGGGGGGCAGTTAGTTACACTATCTAAATAGAAAATTTAAACGGAAAGGGGCAATTTTCAGCCGAATTATAGATGAATTTATGTTTTTATTTGTGAATTTACGTATAAAATGGATGGAAAATGTGAAAATTAATTATATTGCGGTAAAAATGTACTATGAAAACTACGGGGGAATACGAGGAGTAATTAGTTCTATTATTTAGAAAAGATTTGAGCGAAAAAGACCTATTTTTAGCAAAGTTATAAGCAGAGATGTATTTGATTTTATACAAATGTATCGGTTGACCACTATACCTCGGTTTAGGTAAATAGTGATTTTTTCCAATTCGGTGTGTTTTACTTATAAAATTTGAGTGCAGATGGCTATTTCTACACGGGACGGATCTAACAGAAGCAAAAAGAGCGGAAGAAACAGAGATTTGAAAATTTTTAAAAATTTTATGAAAATAGGACTATTGGAAAACGAATTATGCTAAAATCAGTAATTTATCGGCGAAAATCAACGAAGAAAACTATATATAAATACGTGGGGCAGTTAATTACACCAATTAAAAAGAATATTCAAACGGAAAAGGGTAATTTTCAGCCGGATTATAGATTAATTATTGTTTTTATTAATAAATTTACATAAATAAGGGACTGAAAATATGAAAATTATATATAAAACGTTAAGAATTTACCACAAAAAGTATATAGTAATACGGGGGGCAGTTAGTTACACTATCTAAATAGAAAATTTAAACGGAAAGGGGCAATTTTCAGCCGAATTATAGATGAATTTATGTTTTTATTTGTGAATTTACGTATAAAATGGATGGAAAATGTGAAAATTAATTATATTGCGGTAAAAATGTACTATGAAAACTACGGGGGAATACGAGGAGTAATTAGTTCTATTATTTAGAAAAGATTTGAGCGAAAAAGACCTATTTTTAGCAAAGTTATAAGCAGAGATGTATTTGATTTTATACAAATGTATCGGTTGACCACTATACCTCGGTTTAGGTAAATAGTGATTTTTTCCAATTCGGTGTGTTTTACTTATAAAATTTGAGTGCAGATGGCTATTTCTACACGGGACGGATCTAACAGAAGCAAAAAGAGCGGAAGAAACAGAGATTTGAAAATTTTTAAAAATTTTATGAAAATAGGACTATTGGAAAACGAATTATGCTAAAATCAGTAATTTATCGGCGAAAATCAACGAAGAAAACTATATATAAATACGTGGGGCAGTTAATTACACCAATTAAAAAGAATATTCAAACGGAAAAGGGTAATTTTCAGCCGGATTATAGATTAATTATTGTTTTTATTAATAAATTTACATAAATAAGGGACTGAAAATATGAAAATTATATATAAAACGTTAAGAATTTACCACAAAAAGTATATAGTAATACGGGGGGCAGTTAGTTACACTATCTAAATAGAAAATTTAAACGGAAAGGGGCAATTTTCAGCCGAATTATAGATGAATTTATGTTTTTATTTGTGAATTTACGTATAAAATGGATGGAAAATGTGAAAATTAATTATATTGCGGTAAAAATGTACTATGAAAACTACGGGGGAATACGAGGAGTAATTAGTTCTATTATTTAGAAAAGATTTGAGCGAAAAAGACCTATTTTTAGCAAAGTTATAAGCAGAGATGTATTTGATTTTATACAAATGTATCGGTTGACCACTATACCTCGGTTTAGGTAAATAGTGATTTTTTCCAATTCGGTGTGTTTTACTTATAAAATTTGAGTGCAGATGGCTATTTCTACACGGGACGGATCTAACAGAAGCAAAAAGAGCGGAAGAAACAGAGATTTGAAAATTTTTAAAAATTTTATGAAAATAGGACTATTGGAAAACGAATTATGCTAAAATCAGTAATTTATCGGCGAAAATCAACGAAGAAAACTATATATAAATACGTGGGGCAGTTAATTACACCAATTAAAAAGAATATTCAAACGGAAAAGGGTAATTTTCAGCCGGATTATAGATTAATTATTGTTTTTATTAATAAATTTACATAAATAAGGGACTGAAAATATGAAAATTATATATAAAACGTTAAGAATTTACCACAAAAAGTATATAGTAATACGGGGGGCAGTTAGTTACACTATCTAAATAGAAAATTTAAACGGAAAGGGGCAATTTTCAGCCGAATTATAGATGAATTTATGTTTTTATTTGTGAATTTACGTATAAAATGGATGGAAAATGTGAAAATTAATTATATTGCGGTAAAAATGTACTATGAAAACTACGGGGGAATACGAGGAGTAATTAGTTCTATTATTTAGAAAAGATTTGAGCGAAAAAGACCTATTTTTAGCAAAGTTATAAGCAGAGATGTATTTGATTTTATACAAATGTATCGGTTGACCACTATACCTCGGTTTAGGTAAATAGTGATTTTTTCCAATTCGGTGTGTTTTACTTATAAAATTTGAGTGCAGATGGCTATTTCTACACGGGACGGACCTAACAGAAGCAAAAAGAGCGGAAGAAACAGAGATTTGAAAATTTTTAAAAATTTTATGAAAATAGGACTATTGGAAAACGAATTATGCTAAAATCAGTAATTTATCGGCGAAAATCAACGAAGAAAACTATATATAAATACGTGGGGCAGTTAATTACATCAATTAAAAAGAATATTCAAACGGAAAAGGGTAATTTTCAGCCGGATTATAGATTAATTATTGTTTTTATTAATAAATTTACATAAATAAGGGACTGAAAATATGAAAATTATATATAAAACGTTAAGAATTTACCACAAAAAGTATATAGTAATACGGGGGGCAGTTAGTTACACTATCTAAATAGAAAATTTAAACGGAAAGGGGCAATTTTCAGCCGAATTATAGATGAATTTATGTTTTTATTTGTGAATTTACGTATAAAATGGATGGAAAATGTGAAAATTAATTATATTGCGGTAAAAATGTACTATGAAAACTACGGGGGAATACGAGGAGTAATTAGTTCTATTATTTAGAAAAGATTTGAGCGAAAAAGACCTATTTTTAGCAAAGTCATAAGCAGAGATGTATTTGATTTTATACAAATGTATCGGTTGACCACTATACCTCGGTTTAGGTAAATAGTGATTTTTTCCAATTCGGTGTGTTTTACTTATAAAATTTGAATGCAGATGGCTATTTCTACACGGGACGGACCTAACAGAAGCAAAAAGAGCGGAAGAAACAGAGATTTGAAAATTTTTAAAAATTTTATGAAAATAGGACTATTGGAAAACGAATTATGCTAAAATCAGTAATTTATCGGCGAAAATCAACGAAGAAAACTATATATAAATACGTGGGGCAGTTAATTACATCAATTAAAAAGAATATTCAAACGGAAAAGGGTAATTTTCAGCCGGATTATAGATTAATTATTGTTTTTATTAATAAATTTACATAAATAAGGGACTGAAAATATGAAAATTATATATAAAACGTTAAGAATTTACCACAAAAAGTATATAGTAATACGGGGGGCAGTTAGTTACACTATCTAAATAGAAAATTTAAACGGAAAGGGGCAATTTTCAGCCGAATTATAGATGAATTTATGTTTTTATTTGTGAATTTACGTATAAAATGGATGGAAAATGTGAAAATTAATTATATTGCGGTAAAAATGTACTATGAAAACTACGGGGGAATACGAGGAGTAATTAGTTCTATTATTTAGAAAAGATTTGAGCGAAAAAGACCTATTTTTAGCAAAGTTATAAGCAGAGATGTATTTGATTTTATACAAATGTATCGGTTGACCACTATACCTCGGTTTAGGTAAATAGTGATTTTTTCCGATTCGGTGTGTTTTACTTATAAAATTTGAGTGCAGATGGCTATTTCTACACGGGACGGATCTAACAGAAGCAAAAAGAGCGGAAGAAACAGAGATTTGAAAATTTTTAAAAATTTTATGAAAATAGGACTATTGGAAAACGAATTATGCTAAAATCAGTAATTTATCGGCGAAAATCAACGAAGAAAACTATATATAAATACGTGGGGCAGTTAATTACACCAATTAAAAAGAATATTCAAACGGAAAAGGGTAATTTTCAGCCGGATTATAGATTAATTATTGTTTTTATTAATAAATTTACATAAATAAGGGACTGAAAATATGAAAATTATATATAAAACGTTAAGAATTTACCACAAAAAGTATATAGTAATACGGGGGGCAGTTAGTTACACTATCTAAATAGAAAATTTAAACGGAAAGGGGCAATTTTCAGCCGAATTATAGATGAATTTATGTTTTTATTTGTGAATTTACGTATAAAATGGATGGAAAATGTGAAAATTAATTATATTGCGGTAAAAATGTACTATGAAAACTACGGGGGAATACGAGGAGTAATTAGTTCTATTATTTAGAAAAGATTTGAGCGAAAAAGACCTATTTTTAGCAAAGTTATAAGCAGAGATGTATTTGATTTTATACAAATGTATCGGTTGACCACTATACCTCGGTTTAGGTAAATAGTGATTTTTTCCAATTCGGTGTGTTTTACTTATAAAATTTGAGTGCAGATGGCTATTTCTACACGGGACGGATCTAACAGAAGCAAAAAGAGCGGAAGAAACAGAGATTTGAAAATTTTTAAAAATTTTATGAAAATAGGACTATTGGAAAACGAATTATGCTAAAATCAGTAATTTATCGGCGAAAATCAACGAAGAAAACTATATATAAATACGTGGGGCAGTTAATTACACCAATTAAAAAGAATATTCAAACGGAAAAGGGTAATTTTCAGCCGGATTATAGATTAATTATTGTTTTTATTAATAAATTTACATAAATAAGGGACTGAAAATATGAAAATTATATATAAAACGTTAAGAATTTACCACAAAAAGTATATAGTAATACGGGGGGCAGTTAGTTACACTATCTAAATAGAAAATTTAAACGGAAAGGGGCAATTTTCAGCCGAATTATAGATGAATTTATGTTTTTATTTGTGAATTTACGTATAAAATGGATGGAAAATGTGAAAATTAATTATATTGCGGTAAAAATGTACTATGAAAACTACGGGGGAATACGAGGAGTAATTAGTTCTATTATTTAGAAAAGATTTGAGCGAAAAAGACCTATTTTTAGCAAAGTTATAAGCAGAGATGTATTTGATTTTATACAAATGTATCGGTTGACCACTATACCTCGGTTTAGGTAAATAGTGATTTTTTCCAATTCGGTGTGTTTTACTTATAAAATTTGAGTGCAGATGGCTATTTCTACACGGGACGGATCTAACAGAAGCAAAAAGAGCGGAAGAAACAGAGATTTGAAAATTTTTAAAAATTTTATGAAAATAGGACTATTGGAAAACGAATTATGCTAAAATCAGTAATTTATCGGCGAAAATCAACGAAGAAAACTATATATAAATACGTGGGGCAGTTAATTACACCAATTAAAAAGAATATTCAAACGGAAAAGGGTAATTTTCAGCCGGATTATAGATTAATTATTGTTTTTATTAATAAATTTACATAAATAAGGGACTGAAAATATGAAAATTATATATAAAACGTTAAGAATTTACCACAAAAAGTATATAGTAATACGGGGGGCAGTTAGTTACACTATCTAAATAGAAAATTTAAACGGAAAGGGGCAATTTTCAGCCGAATTATAGATGAATTTATGTTTTTATTTGTGAATTTACGTATAAAATGGATGGAAAATGTGAAAATTAATTATATTGCGGTAAAAATGTACTATGAAAACTACGGGGGAATACGAGGAGTAATTAGTTCTATTATTTAGAAAAGATTTGAGCGAAAAAGACCTATTTTTAGCAAAGTTATAAGCAGAGATGTATTTGATTTTATACAAATGTATCGGTTGACCACTATACCTCGGTTTAGGTAAATAGTGATTTTTTCCAATTCGGTGTGTTTTACTTATAAAATTTGAGTGCAGATGGCTATTTCTACACGGGACGGATCTAACAGAAGCAAAAAGAGCGGAAGAAACAGAGATTTGAAAATTTTTAAAAATTTTATGAAAATAGGACTATTGGAAAACGAATTATGCTAAAATCAGTAATTTATCGGCGAAAATCAACGAAGAAAACTATATATAAATACGTGGGGCAGTTAATTACACCAATTAAAAAGAATATTCAAACGGAAAAGGGTAATTTTCAGCCGGATTATAGATTAATTATTGTTTTTATTAATAAATTTACATAAATAAGGGACTGAAAATATGAAAATTATATATAAAACGTTAAGAATTTACCACAAAAAGTATATAGTAATACGGGGGGCAGTTAGTTACACTATCTAAATAGAAAATTTAAACGGAAAGGGGCAATTTTCAGCCGAATTATAGATGAATTTATGTTTTTATTTGTGAATTTACGTATAAAATGGATGGAAAATGTGAAAATTAATTATATTGCGGTAAAAATGTACTATGAAAACTACGGGGGAATACGAGGAGTAATTAGTTCTATTATTTAGAAAAGATTTGAGCGAAAAAGACCTATTTTTAGCAAAGTTATAAGCAGAGATGTATTTGATTTTATACAAATGTATCGGTTGACCACTATACCTCGGTTTAGGTAAATAGTGATTTTTTCCAATTCGGTGTGTTTTACTTATAAAATTTGAGTGCAGATGGCTATTTCTACACGGGACGGACCTAACAGAAGCAAAAAGAGCGGAAGAAACAGAGATTTGAAAATTTTTAAAAATTTTATGAAAATAGGACTATTGGAAAACGAATTATGCTAAAATCAGTAATTTATCGGCGAAAATCAACGAAGAAAACTATATATAAATACGTGGGGCAGTTAATTACACCAATTAAAAAGAATATTCAAACGGAAAAGGGTAATTTTCAGCCGGATTATAGATTAATTATTGTTTTTATTAATAAATTTACATAAATAAGGGACTGAAAATATGAAAATTATATATAAAACGTTAAGAATTTACCACAAAAAGTATATAGTAATACGGGGGGCAGTTAGTTACACTATCTAAATAGAAAATTTAAACGGAAAGGGGCAATTTTCAGCCGAATTATAGATGAATTTATGTTTTTATTTGTGAATTTACGTATAAAATGGATGGAAAATGTGAAAATTAATTATATTGCGGTAAAAATGTACTATGAAAACTACGGGGGAATACGAGGAGTAATTAGTTCTATTATTTAGAAAAGATTTGAGCGAAAAAGACCTATTTTTAGCAAAGTTATAAGCAGAGATGTATTTGATTTTATACAAATGTATCGGTTGACCACTATACCTCGGTTTAGGTAAATAGTGATTTTTTCCAATTCGGTGTGTTTTACTTATAAAATTTGAGTGCAGATGGCTATTTCTACACGGGACGGATCTAACAGAAGCAAAAAGAGCGGAAGAAACAGAGATTTGAAAATTTTTAAAAATTTTATGAAAATAGGACTATTGGAAAACGAATTATGCTAAAATCAGTAATTTATCGGCGAAAATCAACGAAGAAAACTATATATAAATACGTGGGGCAGTTAATTACACCAATTAAAAAGAATATTCAAACGGAAAAGGGTAATTTTCAGCCGGATTATAGATTAATTATTGTTTTTATTAATAAATTTACATAAATAAGGGACTGAAAATATGAAAATTATATATAAAACGTTAAGAATTTACCACAAAAAGTATATAGTAATACGGGGGGCAGTTAGTTACACTATCTAAATAGAAAATTTAAACGGAAAGGGGCAATTTTCAGCCGAATTATAGATGAATTTATGTTTTTATTTGTGAATTTACGTATAAAATGGATGGAAAATGTGAAAATTAATTATATTGCGGTAAAAATGTACTATGAAAACTACGGGGGAATACGAGGAGTAATTAGTTCTATTATTTAGAAAAGATTTGAGCGAAAAAGACCTATTTTTAGCAAAGTTATAAGCAGAGATGTATTTGATTTTATACAAATGTATCGGTTGACCACTATACCTCGGTTTAGGTAAATAGTGATTTTTTCCAATTCGGTGTGTTTTACTTATAAAATTTGAGTGCAGATGGCTATTTCTACACGGGACGGACCTAACAGAAGCAAAAAGAGCGGAAGAAACAGAGATTTGAAAATTTTTAAAAATTTTATGAAAATAGGACTATTGGAAAACGAATTATGCTAAAATCAGTAATTTATCGGCGAAAATCAACGAAGAAAACTATATATAAATACGTGGGGCAGTTAATTACATCAATTAAAAAGAATATTCAAACGGAAAAGGGTAATTTTCAGCCGGATTATAGATTAATTATTGTTTTTATTAATAAATTTACATAAATAAGGGACTGAAAATATGAAAATTATATATAAAACGTTAAGAATTTACCACAAAAAGTATATAGTAATACGGGGGGCAGTTAGTTACACTATCTAAATAGAAAATTTAAACGGAAAGGGGCAATTTTCAGCCGAATTATAGATGAATTTATGTTTTTATTTGTGAATTTACGTATAAAATGGATGGAAAATGTGAAAATTAATTATATTGCGGTAAAAATGTACTATGAAAACTACGGGGGAATACGAGGAGTAATTAGTTCTATTATTTAGAAAAGATTTGAGCGAAAAAGACCTATTTTTAGCAAAGTCATAAGCAGAGATGTATTTGATTTTATACAAATGTATCGGTTGACCACTATACCTCGGTTTAGGTAAATAGTGATTTTTTCCAATTCGGTGTGTTTTACTTATAAAATTTGAATGCAGATGGCTATTTCTACACGGGACGGACCTAACAGAAGCAAAAAGAGCGGAAGAAACAGAGATTTGAAAATTTTTAAAAATTTTATGAAAATAGGACTATTGGAAAACGAATTATGCTAAAATCAGTAATTTATCGGCGAAAATCAACGAAGAAAACTATATATAAATACGTGGGGCAGTTAATTACATCAATTAAAAAGAATATTCAAACGGAAAAGGGTAATTTTCAGCCGGATTATAGATTAATTATTGTTTTTATTAATAAATTTACATAAATAAGGGACTGAAAATATGAAAATTATATATAAAACGTTAAGAATTTACCACAAAAAGTATATAGTAATACGGGGGGCAGTTAGTTACACTATCTAAATAGAAAATTTAAACGGAAAGGGGCAATTTTCAGCCGAATTATAGATGAATTTATGTTTTTATTTGTGAATTTACGTATAAAATGGATGGAAAATGTGAAAATTAATTATATTGCGGTAAAAATGTACTATGAAAACTACGGGGGAATACGAGGAGTAATTAGTTCTATTATTTAGAAAAGATTTGAGCGAAAAAGACCTATTTTTAGCAAAGTTATAAGCAGAGATGTATTTGATTTTATACAAATGTATCGGTTGACCACTATACCTCGGTTTAGGTAAATAGTGATTTTTTCCAATTCGGTGTGTTTTACTTATAAAATTTGAGTGCAGATGGCTATTTCTACACGGGACGGATCTAACAGAAGCAAAAAGAGCGGAAGAAACAGAGATTTGAAAATTTTTAAAAATTTTATGAAAATAGGACTATTGGAAAACGAATTATGCTAAAATCAGTAATTTATCGGCGAAAATCAACGAAGAAAACTATATATAAATACGTGGGGCAGTTAATTACACCAATTAAAAAGAATATTCAAACGGAAAAGGGTAATTTTCAGCCGGATTATAGATTAATTATTGTTTTTATTAATAAATTTACATAAATAAGGGACTGAAAATATGAAAATTATATATAAAACGTTAAGAATTTACCACAAAAAGTATATAGTAATACGGGGGGCAGTTAGTTACACTATCTAAATAGAAAATTTAAACGGAAAGGGGCAATTTTCAGCCGAATTATAGATGAATTTATGTTTTTATTTGTGAATTTACGTATAAAATGGATGGAAAATGTGAAAATTAATTATATTGCGGTAAAAATGTACTATGAAAACTACGGGGGAATACGAGGAGTAATTAGTTCTATTATTTAGAAAAGATTTGAGCGAAAAAGACCTATTTTTAGCAAAGTTATAAGCAGAGATGTATTTGATTTTATACAAATGTATCGGTTGACCACTATACCTCGGTTTAGGTAAATAGTGATTTTTTCCAATTCGGTGTGTTTTACTTATAAAATTTGAGTGCAGATGGCTATTTCTACACGGGACGGATCTAACAGAAGCAAAAAGAGCGGAAGAAACAGAGATTTGAAAATTTTTAAAAATTTTATGAAAATAGGACTATTGGAAAACGAATTATGCTAAAATCAGTAATTTATCGGCGAAAATCAACGAAGAAAACTATATATAAATACGTGAGGCAGTTAATTACACCAATTAAAAAGAATATTCAAACGGAAAAGGGTAATTTTCAGCCGGATTATAGATTAATTATTGTTTTTATTAATAAATTTACATAAATAAGGGACTGAAAATATGAAAATTATATATAAAACGTTAAGAATTTACCACAAAAAGTATATAGTAATACGGGGGGCAGTTAGTTACACTATCTAAATAGAAAATTTAAACGGAAAGGGGCAATTTTCAGCCGAATTATAGATGAATTTATGTTTTTATTTGTGAATTTACGTATAAAATGGATGGAAAATGTGAAAATTAATTATATTGCGGTAAAAATGTACTATGAAAACTACGGGGGAATACGAGGAGTAATTAGTTCTATTATTTAGAAAAGATTTGAGCGAAAAAGACCTATTTTTAGCAAAGTTATAAGCAGAGATGTATTTGATTTTATACAAATGTATCGGTTGACCACTATACCTCGGTTTAGGTAAATAGTGATTTTTTCCAATTCGGTGTGTTTTACTTATAAAATTTGAGTTCAGATGGCTATTTCTACACGGGACGGATCTAACAGAAGCAAAAAGAGCGGAAGAAACAGAGATTTGAAAATTTTTAAAAATTTTATGAAAATAGGACTATTGGAAAACGAATTATGCTAAAATCAGTAATTTATCGGCGAAAATCAACGAAGAAAACTATATATAAATACGTGGGGCAGTTAATTACACCAATTAAAAAGAATATTCAAACGGAAAAGGGTAATTTTCAGCCGGATTATAGATTAATTATTGTTTTTATTAATAAATTTACATAAATAAGGGACTGAAAATATGAAAATTATATATAAAACGTTAAGAATTTACCACAAAAAGTATATAGTAATACGGGGGGCAGTTAGTTACACTATCTAAATAGAAAATTTAAACGGAAAGGGGCAATTTTCAGCCGAATTATAGATGAATTTATGTTTTTATTTGTGAATTTACGTATAAAATGGATGGAAAATGTGAAAATTAATTATATTGCGGTAAAAATGTACTATGAAAACTACGGGGGAATACGAGGAGTAATTAGTTCTATTATTTAGAAAAGATTTGAGCGAAAAAGACCTATTTTTAGCAAAGTTATAAGCAGAGATGTATTTGATTTTATACAAATGTATCGGTTGACCACTATACCTCGGTTTAGGTAAATAGTGATTTTTTCCAATTCGGTGTGTTTTACTTATAAAATTTGAGTGCAGATGGCTATTTCTACACGGGACGGATCTAACAGAAGCAAAAAGAGCGGAAGAAACAGAGATTTGAAAATTTTTAAAAATTTTATGAAAATAGGACTATTGGAAAACGAATTATGCTAAAATCAGTAATTTATCGGCGAAAATCAACGAAGAAAACTATATATAAATACGTGGGGCAGTTAATTACACCAATTAAAAAGAATATTCAAACGGAAAAGGGTAATTTTCAGCCGGATTATAGATTAATTATTGTTTTTATTAATAAATTTACATAAATAAGGGACTGAAAATATGAAAATTATATATAAAACGTTAAGAATTTACCACAAAAAGTATATAGTAATACGGGGGGCAGTTAGTTACACTATCTAAATAGAAAATTTAAACGGAAAGGGGCAATTTTCAGCCGAATTATAGATGAATTTATGTTTTTATTTGTGAATTTACGTATAAAATGGATGGAAAATGTGAAAATTAATTATATTGCGGTAAAAATGTACTATGAAAACTACGGGGGAATACGAGGAGTAATTAGTTCTATTATTTAGAAAAGATTTGAGCGAAAAAGACCTATTTTTAGTAAAGTTATAAGCAGAGATGTATTTGATTTTATACAAATGTATCGGTTGACCACTATACCTCGGTTTAGGTAAATAGTGATTTTTTCCAATTCGGTGTGTTTTACTTATAAAATTTGAGTGCAGATGGCTATTTCTACACGGGACGGATCTAACAGAAGCAAAAAGAGCGGAAGAAACAGAGATTTGAAAATTTTTAAAAATTTTATGAAAATAGGACTATTGGAAAACGAATTATGCTAAAATCAGTAATTTATCGGCGAAAATCAACGAAGAAAACTATATATAAATACGTGGGGCAGTTAATTACACCAATTAAAAAGAATATTCAAACGGAAAAGGGTAATTTTCAGCCGGATTATAGATTAATTATTGTTTTTATTAATAAATTTACATAAATAAGGGACTGAAAATATGAAAATTATATATAAAACGTTAAGAATTTACCACAAAAAGTATATAGTAATACGGGGGGCAGTTAGTTACACTATCTAAATAGAAAATTTAAACGGAAAGGGGCAATTTTCAGCCGAATTATAGATGAATTTATGTTTTTATTTGTGAATTTACGTATAAAATGGATGGAAAATGTGAAAATTAATTATATTGCGGTAAAAATGTACTATGAAAACTACGGGGGAATACGAGGAGTAATTAGTTCTATTATTTAGAAAAGATTTGAGCGAAAAAGACCTATTTTTAGCAAAGTTATAAGCAGAGATGTATTTGATTTTATACAAATGTATCGGTTGACCACTATACCTCGGTTTAGGTAAATAGTGATTTTTTCCAATTCGGTGTGTTTTACTTATAAAATTTGAGTGCAGATGGCTATTTCTACACGGGACGGATCTAACAGAAGCAAAAAGAGCGGAAGAAACAGAGATTTGAAAATTTTTAAAAATTTTATGAAAATAGGACTATTGGAAAACGAATTATGCTAAAATCAGTAATTTATCGGCGAAAATCAACGAAGAAAACTATATATAAATACGTGGGGCAGTTAATTACACCAATTAAAAAGAATATTCAAACGGAAAAGGGTAATTTTCAGCCGGATTATAGATTAATTATTGTTTTTATTAATAAATTTACATAAATAAGGGACTGAAAATATGAAAATTATATATAAAACGTTAAGAATTTACCACAAAAAGTATATAGTAATACGGGGGGCAGTTAGTTACACTATCTAAATAGAAAATTTAAACGGAAAGGGGCAATTTTCAGCCGAATTATAGATGAATTTATGTTTTTATTTGTGAATTTACGTATAAAATGGATGGAAAATGTGAAAATTAATTATATTGCGGTAAAAATGTACTATGAAAACTACGGGGGAATACGAGGAGTAATTAGTTCTATTATTTAGAAAAGATTTGAGCGAAAAAGACCTATTTTTAGCAAAGTTATAAGCAGAGATGTATTTGATTTTATACAAATGTATCGGTTGACCACTATACCTCGGTTTAGGTAAATAGTGATTTTTTCCAATTCGGTGTGTTTTACTTATAAAATTTGAGTGCAGATGGCTATTTCTACACGGGACGGATCTAACAGAAGCAAAAAGAGCGGAAGAAACAGAGATTTGAAAATTTTTAAAAATTTTATGAAAATAGGACTATTGGAAAACGAATTATGCTAAAATCAGTAATTTATCGGCGAAAATCAACGAAGAAAACTATATATAAATACGTGGGGCAGTTAATTACACCAATTAAAAAGAATATTCAAACGGAAAAGGGTAATTTTCAGCCGGATTATAGATTAATTATTGTTTTTATTAATAAATTTACATAAATAAGGGACTGAAAATATGAAAATTATATATAAAACGTTAAGAATTTACCACAAAAAGTATATAGTAATACGGGGGGCAGTTAGTTACACTATCTAAATAGAAAATTTAAACGGAAAGGGGCAATTTTCAGCCGAATTATAGATGAATTTATGTTTTTATTTGTGAATTTACGTATAAAATGGATGGAAAATGTGAAAATTAATTATATTGCGGTAAAAATGTACTATGAAAACTACGGGGGAATACGAGGAGTAATTAGTTCTATTATTTAGAAAAGATTTGAGCGAAAAAGACCTATTTTTAGCAAAGTTATAAGCAGAGATGTATTTGATTTTATACAAATGTATCGGTTGACCACTATACCTCGGTTTAGGTAAATAGTGATTTTTTCCAATTCGGTGTGTTTTACTTATAAAATTTGAGTGCAGATGGCTATTTCTACACGGGACGGATCTAACAGAAGCAAAAAGAGCGGAAGAAACAGAGATTTGAAAATTTTTAAAAATTTTATGAAAATAGGACTATTGGAAAACGAATTATGCTAAAATCAGTAATTTATCGGCGAAAATCAACGAAGAAAACTATATATAAATACGTGGGGCAGTTAATTACACCAATTAAAAAGAATATTCAAACGGAAAAGGGTAATTTTCAGCCGGATTATAGATTAATTATTGTTTTTATTAATAAATTTACATAAATAAGGGACTGAAAATATGAAAATTATATATAAAACGTTAAGAATTTACCACAAAAAGTATATAGTAATACGGGGGGCAGTTAGTTACACTATCTAAATAGAAAATTTAAACGGAAAGGGGCAATTTTCAGCCGAATTATAGATGAATTTATGTTTTTATTTGTGAATTTACGTATAAAATGGATGGAAAATGTGAAAATTAATTATATTGCGGTAAAAATGTACTATGAAAACTACGGGGGAATACGAGGAGTAATTAGTTCTATTATTTAGAAAAGATTTGAGCGAAAAAGACCTATTTTTAGCAAAGTTATAAGCAGAGATGTATTTGATTTTATACAAATGTATCGGTTGACCACTATACCTCGGTTTAGGTAAATAGTGATTTTTTCCAATTCGGTGTGTTTTACTTATAAAATTTGAGTGCAGATGGCTATTTCTACACGGGACGGATCTAACAGAAGCAAAAAGAGCGGAAGAAACAGAGATTTGAAAATTTTTAAAAATTTTATGAAAATAGGACTATTGGAAAACGAATTATGCTAAAATCAGTAATTTATCGGCGAAAATCAACGAAGAAAACTATATATAAATACGTGGGGCAGTTAATTACACCAATTAAAAAGAATATTCAAACGGAAAAGGGTAATTTTCAGCCGGATTATAGATTAATTATTGTTTTTATTAATAAATTTACATAAATAAGGGACTGAAAATATGAAAATTATATATAAAACGTTAAGAATTTACCACAAAAAGTATATAGTAATACGGGGGGCAGTTAGTTACACTATCTAAATAGAAAATTTAAACGGAAAGGGGCAATTTTCAGCCGAATTATAGATGAATTTATGTTTTTATTTGTGAATTTACGTATAAAATGGATGGAAAATGTGAAAATTAATTATATTGCGGTAAAAATGTACTATGAAAACTACGGGGGAATACGAGGAGTAATTAGTTCTATTATTTAGAAAAGATTTGAGCGAAAAAGACCTATTTTTAGCAAAGTTATAAGCAGAGATGTATTTGATTTTATACAAATGTATCGGTTGACCACTATACCTCGGTTTAGGTAAATAGTGATTTTTTCCAATTCGGTGTGTTTTACTTATAAAATTTGAGTGCAGATGGCTATTTCTACACGGGACGGACCTAACAGAAGCAAAAAGAGCGGAAGAAACAGAGATTTGAAAATTTTTAAAAATTTTATGAAAATAGGACTATTGGAAAACGAATTATGCTAAAATCAGTAATTTATCGGCGAAAATCAACGAAGAAAACTATATATAAATACGTGGGGCAGTTAATTACACCAATTAAAAAGAATATTCAAACGGAAAAGGGTAATTTTCAGCCGGATTATAGATTAATTATTGTTTTTATTAATAAATTTACATAAATAAGGGACTGAAAATATGAAAATTATATATAAAACGTTAAGAATTTACCACAAAAAGTATATAGTAATACGGGGGGCAGTTAGTTACACTATCTAAATAGAAAATTTAAACGGAAAGGGGCAATTTTCAGCCGAATTATAGATGAATTTATGTTTTTATTTGTGAATTTACGTATAAAATGGATGGAAAATGTGAAAATTAATTATATTGCGGTAAAAATGTACTATGAAAACTACGGGGGAATACGAGGAGTAATTAGTTCTATTATTTAGAAAAGATTTGAGCGAAAAAGACCTATTTTTAGCAAAGTTATAAGCAGAGATGTATTTGATTTTATACAAATGTATCGGTTGACCACTATACCTCGGTTTAGGTAAATAGTGATTTTTTCCAATTCGGTGTGTTTTACTTATAAAATTTGAGTGTAGATGGCTATTTCTACACGGGACGGATCTAACAGAAGCAAAAAGAGCGGAAGAAACAGAGATTTGAAAATTTTTAAAAATTTTATGAAAATAGGACTATTGGAAAACGAATTATGCTAAAATCAGTAATTTATCGGCGAAAATCAACGAAGAAAACTATATATAAATACGTGGGGCAGTTAATTACACCAATTAAAAAGAATATTCAAACGGAAAAGGGTAATTTTCAGCCGGATTATAGATTAATTATTGTTTTTATTAATAAATTTACATAAATAAGGGACTGAAAATATGAAAATTATATATAAAACGTTAAGAATTTACCACAAAAAGTATATAGTAATACGGGGGGCAGTTAGTTACACTATCTAAATAGAAAATTTAAACGGAAAGGGGCAATTTTCAGCCGAATTATAGATGAATTTATGTTTTTATTTGTGAATTTACGTATAAAATGGATGGAAAATGTGAAAATTAATTATATTGCGGTAAAAATGTACTATGAAAACTACGGGGGAATACGAGGAGTAATTAGTTCTATTATTTAGAAAAGATTTGAGCGAAAAAGACCTATTTTTAGCAAAGTTATAAGCAGAGATGTATTTGATTTTATACAAATGTATCGGTTGACCACTATACCTCGGTTTAGGTAAATAGTGATTTTTTCCAATTCGGTGTGTTTTACTTATAAAATTTGAGTGCAGATGGCTATTTCTACACGGGACGGATCTAACAGAAGCAAAAAGAGCGGAAGAAACAGAGATTTGAAAATTTTTAAAAATTTTATGAAAATAGGACTATTGGAAAACGAATTATGCTAAAATCAGTAATTTATCGGCGAAAATCAACGAAGAAAACTATATATAAATACGTGGGGCAGTTAATTACACCAATTAAAAAGAATATTCAAACGGAAAAGGGTAATTTTCAGCCGGATTATAGATTAATTATTGTTTTTATTAATAAATTTACATAAATAAGGGACTGAAAATATGAAAATTATATATAAAACGTTAAGAATTTACCACAAAAAGTATATAGTAATACGGGGGGCAGTTAGTTACACTATCTAAATAGAAAATTTAAACGGAAAGGGGCAATTTTCAGCCGAATTATAGATGAATTTATGTTTTTATTTGTGAATTTACGTATAAAATGGATGGAAAATGTGAAAATTAATTATATTGCGGTAAAAATGTACTATGAAAACTACGGGGGAATACGAGGAGTAATTAGTTCTATTATTTAGAAAAGATTTGAGCGAAAAAGACCTATTTTTAGCAAAGTTATAAGCAGAGATGTATTTGATTTTATACAAATGTATCGGTTGACCACTATACCTCGGTTTAGGTAAATAGTGATTTTTTCCAATTCGGTGTGTTTTACTTATAAAATTTGAGTGCAGATGGCTATTTCTACACGGGACGGATCTAACAGAAGCAAAAAGAGCGGAAGAAACAGAGATTTGAAAATTTTTAAAAATTTTATGAAAATAGGACTATTGGAAAACGAATTATGCTAAAATCAGTAATTTATCGGCGAAAATCAACGAAGAAAACTATATATAAATACGTGGGGCAGTTAATTACACCAATTAAAAAGAATATTCAAACGGAAAAGGGTAATTTTCAGCCGGATTATAGATTAATTATTGTTTTTATTAATAAATTTACATAAATAAGGGACTGAAAATATGAAAATTATATATAAAACGTTAAGAATTTACCACAAAAAGTATATAGTAATACGGGGGGCAGTTAGTTACACTATCTAAATAGAAAATTTAAACGGAAAGGGGCAATTTTCAGCCGAATTATAGATGAATTTATGTTTTTATTTGTGAATTTACGTATAAAATGGATGGAAAATGTGAAAATTAATTATATTGCGGTAAAAATGTACTATGAAAACTACGGGGGAATACGAGGAGTAATTAGTTCTATTATTTAGAAAAGATTTGAGCGAAAAAGACCTATTTTTAGCAAAGTTATAAGCAGAGATGTATTTGATTTTATACAAATGTATCGGTTGACCACTATACCTCGGTTTAGGTAAATAGTGATTTTTTCCAATTCGGTGTGTTTTACTTATAAAATTTGAGTGCAGATGGCTATTTCTACACGGGACGGACCTAACAGAAGCAAAAAGAGCGGAAGAAACAGAGATTTGAAAATTTTTAAAAATTTTATGAAAATAGGACTATTGGAAAACGAATTATGCTAAAATCAGTAATTTATCGGCGAAAATCAACGAAGAAAACTATATATAAATACGTGGGGCAGTTAATTACATCAATTAAAAAGAATATTCAAACGGAAAAGGGTAATTTTCAGCCGGATTATAGATTAATTATTGTTTTTATTAATAAATTTACATAAATAAGGGACTGAAAATGTGAAAATTATATATAAAACGTTAAGAATTTACCACAAAAAGTATATAGTAATACGGGGGGCAGTTAGTTACACTATCTAAATAGAAAATTTAAACGGAAAGGGGCAATTTTCAGCCGAATTATAGATGAATTTATGTTTTTATTTGTGAATTTACGTATAAAATGGATGGAAAATGTGAAAATTAATTATATTGCGGTAAAAATGTACTATGAAAACTACGGGGGAATACGAGGAGTAATTAGTTCTATTATTTAGAAAAGATTTGAGCGAAAAAGACCTATTTTTAGCAAAGTCATAAGCAGAGATGTATTTGATTTTATACAAATGTATCGGTTGACCACTATACCTCGGTTTAGGTAAATAGTGATTTTTTCCAATTCGGTGTGTTTTACTTATAAAATTTGAATGCAGATGGCTATTTCTACACGGGACGGACCTAACAGAAGCAAAAAGAGCGGAAGAAACAGAGATTTGAAAATTTTTAAAAATTTTATGAAAATAGGACTATTGGAAAACGAATTATGCTAAAATCAGTAATTTATCGGCGAAAATCAACGAAGAAAACTATATATAAATACGTGGGGCAGTTAATTACATCAATTAAAAAGAATATTCAAACGGAAAAGGGTAATTTTCAGCCGGATTATAGATTAATTATTGTTTTTATTAATAAATTTACATAAATAAGGGACTGAAAATATGAAAATTATATATAAAACGTTAAGAATTTACCACAAAAAGTATATAGTAATACGGGGGGCAGTTAGTTACACTATCTAAATAGAAAATTTAAACGGAAAGGGGCAATTTTCAGCCGAATTATAGATGAATTTATGTTTTTATTTGTGAATTTACGTATAAAATGGATGGAAAATGTGAAAATTAATTATATTGCGGTAAAAATGTACTATGAAAACTACGGGGGAATACGAGGAGTAATTAGTTCTATTATTTAGAAAAGATTTGAGCGAAAAAGACCTATTTTTAGCAAAGTTATAAGCAGAGATGTATTTGATTTTATACAAATGTATCGGTTGACCACTATACCTCGGTTTAGGTAAATAGTGATTTTTTCCAATTCGGTGTGTTTTACTTATAAAATTTGAGTGCAGATGGCTATTTCTACACGGGACGGATCTAACAGAAGCAAAAAGAGCGGAAGAAACAGAGATTTGAAAATTTTTAAAAATTTTATGAAAATAGGACTATTGGAAAACGAATTATGCTAAAATCAGTAATTTATCGGCGAAAATCAACGAAGAAAACTATATATAAATACGTGGGGCAGTTAATTACACCAATTAAAAAGAATATTCAAACGGAAAAGGGTAATTTTCAGCCGGATTATAGATTAATTATTGTTTTTATTAATAAATTTACATAAATAAGGGACTGAAAATATGAAAATTATATATAAAACGTTAAGAATTTACCACAAAAAGTATATAGTAATACGGGGGGCAGTTAGTTACACTATCTAAATAGAAAATTTAAACGGAAAGGGGCAATTTTCAGCCGAATTATAGATGAATTTATGTTTTTATTTGTGAATTTACGTATAAAATGGATGGAAAATGTGAAAATTAATTATATTGCGGTAAAAATGTACTATGAAAACTACGGGGGAATACGAGGAGTAATTAGTTCTATTATTTAGAAAAGATTTGAGCGAAAAAGACCTATTTTTAGCAAAGTTATAAGCAGAGATGTATTTGATTTTATACAAATGTATCGGTTGACCACTATACCTCGGTTTAGGTAAATAGTGATTTTTTCCAATTCGGTGTGTTTTACTTATAAAATTTGAGTGCAGATGGCTATTTCTACACGGGACGGATCTAACAGAAGCAAAAAGAGCGGAAGAAACAGAGATTTGAAAATTTTTAAAAATTTTATGAAAATAGGACTATTGGAAAACGAATTATGCTAAAATCAGTAATTTATCGGCGAAAATCAACGAAGAAAACTATATATAAATACGTGGGGCAGTTAATTACACCAATTAAAAAGAATATTCAAACGGAAAAGGGTAATTTTCAGCCGGATTATAGATTAATTATTGTTTTTATTAATAAATTTACATAAATAAGGGACTGAAAATATGAAAATTATATATAAAACGTTAAGAATTTACCACAAAAAGTATATAGTAATACGGGGGGCAGTTAGTTACACTATCTAAATAGAAAATTTAAACGGAAAGGGGCAATTTTCAGCCGAATTATAGATGAATTTATGTTTTTATTTGTGAATTTACGTATAAAATGGATGGAAAATGTGAAAATTAATTATATTGCGGTAAAAATGTACTATGAAAACTACGGGGGAATACGAGGAGTAATTAGTTCTATTATTTAGAAAAGATTTGAGCGAAAAAGACCTATTTTTAGCAAAGTTATAAGCAGAGATGTATTTGATTTTATACAAATGTATCGGTTGACCACTATACCTCGGTTTAGGTAAATAGTGATTTTTTCCAATTCGGTGTGTTTTACTTATAAAATTTGAGTGCAGATGGCTATTTCTACACGGGACGGATCTAACAGAAGCAAAAAGAGCGGAAGAAACAGAGATTTGAAAATTTTTAAAAATTTTATGAAAATAGGACTATTGGAAAACGAATTATGCTAAAATCAGTAATTTATCGGCGAAAATCAACGAAGAAAACTATATATAAATACGTGGGGCAGTTAATTACACCAATTAAAAAGAATATTCAAACGGAAAAGGGTAATTTTCAGCCGGATTATAGATTAATTATTGTTTTTATTAATAAATTTACATAAATAAGGGACTGAAAATATGAAAATTATATATAAAACGTTAAGAATTTACCACAAAAAGTATATAGTAATACGGGGGGCAGTTAGTTACACTATCTAAATAGAAAATTTAAACGGAAAGGGGCAATTTTCAGCCGAATTATAGATGAATTTATGTTTTTATTTGTGAATTTACGTATAAAATGGATGGAAAATGTGAAAATTAATTATATTGCGGTAAAAATGTACTATGAAAACTACGGGGGAATACGAGGAGTAATTAGTTCTATTATTTAGAAAAGATTTGAGCGAAAAAGACCTATTTTTAGCAAAGTTATAAGCAGAGATGTATTTGATTTTATACAAATGTATCGGTTGACCACTATACCTCGGTTTAGGTAAATAGTGATTTTTTCCAATTCGGTGTGTTTTACTTATAAAATTTGAGTGCAGATGGCTATTTCTACACGGGACGGATCTAACAGAAGCAAAAAGAGCGGAAGAAACAGAGATTTGAAAATTTTTAAAAATTTTATGAAAATAGGACTATTGGAAAACGAATTATGCTAAAATCAGTAATTTATCGGCGAAAATCAACGAAGAAAACTATATATAAATACGTGGGGCAGTTAATTACACCAATTAAAAAGAATATTCAAACGGAAAAGGGTAATTTTCAGCCGGATTATAGATTAATTATTGTTTTTATTAATAAATTTACATAAATAAGGGACTGAAAATATGAAAATTATATATAAAACGTTAAGAATTTACCACAAAAAGTATATAGTAATACGGGGGGCAGTTAGTTACACTATCTAAATAGAAAATTTAAACGGAAAGGGGCAATTTTCAGCCGAATTATAGATGAATTTATGTTTTTATTTGTGAATTTACGTATAAAATGGATGGAAAATGTGAAAATTAATTATATTGCGGTAAAAATGTACTATGAAAACTACGGGGGAATACGAGGAGTAATTAGTTCTATTATTTAGAAAAGATTTGAGCGAAAAAGACCTATTTTTAGCAAAGTTATAAGCAGAGATGTATTTGATTTTATACAAATGTATCGGTTGACCACTATACCTCGGTTTAGGTAAATAGTGATTTTTTCCAATTCGGTGTGTTTTACTTATAAAATTTGAGTGCAGATGGCTATTTCTACACGGGACGGATCTAACAGAAGCAAAAAGAGCGGAAGAAACAGAGATTTGAAAATTTTTAAAAATTTTATGAAAATAGGACTATTGGAAAACGAATTATGCTAAAATCAGTAATTTATCGGCGAAAATCAACGAAGAAAACTATATATAAATACGTGGGGCAGTTAATTACACCAATTAAAAAGAATATTCAAACGGAAAAGGGTAATTTTCAGCCGGATTATAGATTAATTATTGTTTTTATTAATAAATTTACATAAATAAGGGACTGAAAATATGAAAATTATATATAAAACGTTAAGAATTTACCACAAAAAGTATATAGTAATACGGGGGGCAGTTAGTTACACTATCTAAATAGAAAATTTAAACGGAAAGGGGCAATTTTCAGCCGAATTATAGATGAATTTATGTTTTTATTTGTGAATTTACGTATAAAATGGATGGAAAATGTGAAAATTAATTATATTGCGGTAAAAATGTACTATGAAAACTACGGGGGAATACGAGGAGTAATTAGTTCTATTATTTAGAAAAGATTTGAGCGAAAAAGACCTATTTTTAGCAAAGTTATAAGCAGAGATGTATTTGATTTTATACAAATGTATCGGTTGACCACTATACCTCGGTTTAGGTAAATAGTGATTTTTTCCAATTCGGTGTGTTTTACTTATAAAATTTGAGTGCAGATGGCTATTTCTACACGGGACGGATCTAACAGAAGCAAAAAGAGCGGAAGAAACAGAGATTTGAAAATTTTTAAAAATTTTATGAAAATAGGACTATTGGAAAACGAATTATGCTAAAATCAGTAATTTATCGGCGAAAATCAACGAAGAAAACTATATATAAATACGTGGGGCAGTTAATTACACCAATTAAAAAGAATATTCAAACGGAAAAGGGTAATTTTCAGCCGGATTATAGATTAATTATTGTTTTTATTAATAAATTTACATAAATAAGGGACTGAAAATATGAAAATTATATATAAAACGTTAAGAATTTACCACAAAAAGTATATAGTAATACGGGGGGCAGTTAGTTACACTATCTAAATAGAAAATTTAAACGGAAAGGGGCAATTTTCAGCCGAATTATAGATGAATTTATGTTTTTATTTGTGAATTTACGTATAAAATGGATGGAAAATGTGAAAATTAATTATATTGCGGTAAAAATGTACTATGAAAACTACGGGGGAATACGAGGAGTAATTAGTTCTATTATTTAGAAAAGATTTGAGCGAAAAAGACCTATTTTTAGCAAAGTTATAAGCAGAGATGTATTTGATTTTATACAAATGTATCGGTTGACCACTATACCTCGGTTTAGGTAAATAGTGATTTTTTCCAATTCGGTGTGTTTTACTTATAAAATTTGAGTGCAGATGGCTATTTCTACACGGGACGGATCTAACAGAAGCAAAAAGAGCGGAAGAAACAGAGATTTGAAAATTTTTAAAAATTTTATGAAAATAGGACTATTGGAAAACGAATTATGCTAAAATCAGTAATTTATCGGCGAAAATCAACGAAGAAAACTATATATAAATACGTGGGGCAGTTAATTACACCAATTAAAAAGAATATTCAAACGGAAAAGGGTAATTTTCAGCCGGATTATAGATTAATTATTGTTTTTATTAATAAATTTACATAAATAAGGGACTGAAAATATGAAAATTATATATAAAACGTTAAGAATTTACCACAAAAAGTATATAGTAATACGGGGGGCAGTTAGTTACACTATCTAAATAGAAAATTTAAACGGAAAGGGGCAATTTTCAGCCGAATTATAGATGAATTTATGTTTTTATTTGTGAATTTACGTATAAAATGGATGGAAAATGTGAAAATTAATTATATTGCGGTAAAAATGTACTATGAAAACTACGGGGGAATACGAGGAGTAATTAGTTCTATTATTTAGAAAAGATTTGAGCGAAAAAGACCTATTTTTAGCAAAGTTATAAGCAGAGATGTATTTGATTTTATACAAATGTATCGGTTGACCACTATACCTCGGTTTAGGTAAATAGTGATTTTTTCCAATTCGGTGTGTTTTACTTATAAAATTTGAGTGCAGATGGCTATTTCTACACGGGACGGACCTAACAGAAGCAAAAAGAGCGGAAGAAACAGAGATTTGAAAATTTTTAAAAATTTTATGAAAATAGGACTATTGGAAAACGAATTATACTAAAATCAGTAATTTATCGGCGAAAATCAACGAAGAAAACTATATATAAATACGTGGGGCAGTTAATTACACCAATTAAAAAGAATATTCAAACGGAAAAGGGTAATTTTCAGCCGGATTATAGATTAATTATTGTTTTTATTAATAAATTTACATAAATAAGGGACTGAAAATATGAAAATTATATATAAAACGTTAAGAATTTACCACAAAAAGTATATAGTAATACGGGGGGCAGTTAGTTACACTATCTAAATAGAAAATTTAAACGGAAAGGGGCAATTTTCAGCCGAATTATAGATGAATTTATGTTTTTATTTGTGAATTTACGTATAAAATGGATGGAAAATGTGAAAATTAATTATATTGCGGTAAAAATGTACTATGAAAACTACGGGGGAATACGAGGAGTAATTAGTTCTATTATTTAGAAAAGATTTGAGCCAAAAAGACCTATTTTTAGCAAAGTTATAAGCAGAGATGTATTTGATTTTATACAAATGTATCGGTTGACCACTATACCTCGGTTTAGGTAAATAGTGATTTTTTCCAATTCGGTGTGTTTTACTTATAAAATTTGAGTGCAGATGGCTATTTCTACACGGGACGGACCTAACAGAAGCAAAAAGAGCGGAAGAAACAGAGATTTGAAAATTTTTAAAAATTTTATGAAAATAGGACTATTGGAAAACGAATTATGCTAAAATCAGTAATTTATCGGCGAAAATCAACGAAGAAAACTATATATAAATACGTGGGGCAGTTAATTACATCAATTAAAAAGAATATTCAAACGGAAAAGGGTAATTTTCAGCCGGATTATAGATTAATTATTGTTTTTATTAATAAATTTACATAAATAAGGGACTGAAAATATGAAAATTATATATAAAACGTTAAGAATTTACCACAAAAAGTATATAGTAATACGGGGGGCAGTTAGTTACACTATCTAAATAGAAAATTTAAACGGAAAGGGGCAATTTTCAGCCGAATTATAGATGAATTTATGTTTTTATTTGTGAATTTACGTATAAAATGGATGGAAAATGTGAAAATTAATTATATTGCGGTAAAAATGTACTATGAAAACTACGGTGGAATACGAGGAGTAATTAGTTCTATTATTTAGAAAAGATTTGAGCGAAAAAGACCTATTTTTAGCAAAGTTATAAGCAGAGATGTATTTGATTTTATACAAATGTATCGGTTGACCACTATACCTCGGTTTAGGTAAATAGTGATTTTTTCCAATTCGGTGTGTTTTACTTATAAAATTTGAGTGCAGATGGCTATTTCTACACGGGACGGATCTAACAGAAGCAAAAAGAGCGGAAGAAACAGAGATTTGAAAATTTTTAAAAATTTTATGAAAATAGGACTATTGGAAAACGAATTATGCTAAAATCAGTAATTTATCGGCGAAAATCAACGAAGAAAACTATATATAAATACGTGGGGCAGTTAATTACACCAATTAAAAAGAATATTCAAACGGAAAAGGGTAATTTTCAGCCGGATTATAGATTAATTATTGTTTTTATTAATAAATTTACATAAATAAGGGACTGAAAATATGAAAATTATATATAAAACGTTAAGAATTTACCACAAAAAGTATATAGTAATACGGGGGGCAGTTAGTTACACTATCTAAATAGAAAATTTAAACGGAAAGGGGCAATTTTCAGCCGAATTATAGATGAATTTATGTTTTTATTTGTGAATTTACGTATAAAATGGATGGAAAATGTGAAAATTAATTATATTGCGGTAAAAATGTACTATGAAAACTACGGGGGAATACGAGGAGTAATTAGTTCTATTATTTAGAAAAGATTTGAGCGAAAAAGACCTATTTTTAGCAAAGTTATAAGCAGAGATGTATTTGATTTTATACAAATGTATCGGTTGACCACTATACCTCGGTTTAGGTAAATAGTGATTTTTTCCAATTCGGTGTGTTTTACTTATAAAATTTGAGTGCAGATGGCTATTTCTACACGGGACGGATCTAACAGAAGCAAAAAGAGCGGAAGAAACAGAGATTTGAAAATTTTTAAAAATTTTATGAAAATAGGACTATTGGAAAACGAATTATGCTAAAATCAGTAATTTATCGGCGAAAATCAACGAAGAAAACTATATATAAATACGTGGGGCAGTTAATTACACCAATTAAAAAGAATATTCAAACGGAAAAGGGTAATTTTCAGCCGGATTATAGATTAATTATTGTTTTTATTAATAAATTTACATAAATAAGGGACTGAAAATATGAAAATTATATATAAAACGTTAAGAATTTACCACAAAAAGTATATAGTAATACGGGGGGCAGTTAGTTACACTATCTAAATAGAAAATTTAAACGGAAAGGGGCAATTTTCAGCCGAATTATAGATGAATTTATGTTTTTATTTGTGAATTTACGTATAAAATGGATGGAAAATGTGAAAATTAATTATATTGCGGTAAAAATGTACTATGAAAACTACGGGGGAATACGAGGAGTAATTAGTTCTATTATTTAGAAAAGATTTGAGCGAAAAAGACCTATTTTTAGCAAAGTTATAAGCAGAGATGTATTTGATTTTATACAAATGTATCGGTTGACCACTATACCTCGGTTTAGGTAAATAGTGATTTTTTCCAATTCGGTGTGTTTTACTTATAAAATTTGAGTGCAGATGGCTATTTCTACACGGGACGGACCTAACAGAAGCAAAAAGAGCGGAAGAAACAGAGATTTGAAAATTTTTAAAAATTTTATGAAAATAGGACTATTGGAAAACGAATTATGCTAAAATCAGTAATTTATCGGCGAAAATCAACGAAGAAAACTATATATAAATACGTGGGGCAGTTAATTACATCAATTAAAAAGAATATTCAAACGGAAAAGGGTAATTTTCAGCCGGATTATAGATTAATTATTGTTTTTATTAATAAATTTACATAAATAAGGGACTGAAAATATGAAAATTATATATAAAACGTTAAGAATTTACCACAAAAAGTATATAGTAATACGGGGGGCAGTTAGTTACACTATCTAAATAGAAAATTTAAACGGAAAGGGGCAATTTTCAGCCGAATTATAGATGAATTTATGTTTTTATTTGTGAATTTACGTATAAAATGGATGGAAAATGTGAAAATTAATTATATTGCGGTAAAAATGTACTATGAAAACTACGGGGGAATACGAGGAGTAATTAGTTCTATTATTTAGAAAAGATTTGAGCGAAAAAGACCTATTTTTAGCAAAGTTATAAGCAGAGATGTATTTGATTTTATACAAATGTATCGGTTGACCACTATACCTCGGTTTAGGTAAATAGTGATTTTTTCCAATTCGGTGTGTTTTACTTATAAAATTTGAGTGCAGATGGCTATTTCTACACGGGACGGACCTAACAGAAGCAAAAAGAGCGGAAGAAACAGAGATTTGAAAATTTTTAAAAATTTTATGAAAATAGGACTATTGGAAAACGAATTATGCTAAAATCAGTAATTTATCGGCGAAAATCAACGAAGAAAACTATATATAAATACGTGGGGCAGTTAATTACACCAATTAAAAAGAATATTCAAACGGAAAAGGGTAATTTTCAGCCGGATTATAGATTAATTATTGTTTTTATTAATAAATTTACATAAATAAGGGACTGAAAATATGAAAATTATATATAAAACGTTAAGAATTTACCACAAAAAGTATATAGTAATACGGGGGGCAGTTAGTTACACTATCTAAATAGAAAATTTAAACGGAAAGGGGCAATTTTCAGCCGAATTATAGATGAATTTATGTTTTTATTTGTGAATTTACGTATAAAATGGATGGAAAATGTGAAAATTAATTATATTGCGGTAAAAATGTACTATGAAAACTACGGGGGAATACGAGGAGTAATTAGTTCTATTATTTAGAAAAGATTTGAGCGAAAAAGACCTATTTTTAGCAAAGTTATAAGCAGAGATGTATTTGATTTTATACAAATGTATCGGTTGACCACTATACCTCGGTTTAGGTAAATAGTGATTTTTTCCAATTCGGTGTGTTTTACTTATAAAATTTGAGTGCAGATGGCTATTTCTACACGGGACGGATCTAACAGAAGCAAAAAGAGCGGAAGAAACAGAGATTTGAAAATTTTTAAAAATTTTATGAAAATAGGACTATTGGAAAACGAATTATGCTAAAATCAGTAATTTATCGGCGAAAATCAACGAAGAAAACTATATATAAATACGTGGGGCAGTTAATTACACCAATTAAAAAGAATATTCAAACGGAAAAGGGTAATTTTCAGCCGGATTATAGATTAATTATTGTTTTTATTAATAAATTTACATAAATAAGGGACTGAAAATATGAAAATTATATATAAAACGTTAAGAATTTACCACAAAAAGTATATAGTAATACGGGGGGCAGTTAGTTACACTATCTAAATAGAAAATTTAAACGGAAAGGGGCAATTTTCAGCCGAATTATAGATGAATTTATGTTTTTATTTGTGAATTTACGTATAAAATGGATGGAAAATGTGAAAATTAATTATATTGCGGTAAAAATGTACTATGAAAACTACGGGGGAATACGAGGAGTAATTAGTTCTATTATTTAGAAAAGATTTGAGCGAAAAAGACCTATTTTTAGCAAAGTTATAAGCAGAGATGTATTTGATTTTATACAAATGTATCGGTTGACCACTATACCTCGGTTTAGGTAAATAGTGATTTTTTCCAATTCGGTGTGTTTTACTTATAAAATTTGAGTGCAGATGGCTATTTCTACACGGGACGGACCTAACAGAAGCAAAAAGAGCGGAAGAAACAGAGATTTGAAAATTTTTAAAAATTTTATGAAAATAGGACTATTGGAAAACGAATTATGCTAAAATCAGTAATTTATCGGCGAAAATCAACGAAGAAAACTATATATAAATACGTGGGGCAGTTAATTACATCAATTAAAAAGAATATTCAAACGGAAAAGGGTAATTTTCAGCCGGATTATAGATTAATTATTGTTTTTATTAATAAATTTACATAAATAAGGGACTGAAAATATGAAAATTATATATAAAACGTTAAGAATTTACCACAAAAAGTATATAGTAATACGGGGGGCAGTTAGTTACACTATCTAAATAGAAAATTTAAACGGAAAGGGGCAATTTTCAGCCGAATTATAGATGAATTTATGTTTTTATTTGTGAATTTACGTATAAAATGGATGGAAAATGTGAAAATTAATTATATTGCGGTAAAAATGTACTATGAAAACTACGGGGGAATACGAGGAGTAATTAGTTCTATTATTTAGAAAAGATTTGAGCGAAAAAGACCTATTTTTAGCAAAGTTATAAGCAGAGATGTATTTGATTTTATACAAATGTATCGGTTGACCACTATACCTCGGTTTAGGTAAATAGTGATTTTTTCCAATTCGGTGTGTTTTACTTATAAAATTTGAGTGCAGATGGCTATTTCTACACGGGACGGATCTAACAGAAGCAAAAAGAGCGGAAGAAACAGAGATTTGAAAATTTTTAAAAATTTTATGAAAATAGGACTATTGGAAAACGAATTATGCTAAAATCAGTAATTTATCGGCGAAAATCAACGAAGAAAACTATATATAAATACGTGGGGCAGTTAATTACACCAATTAAAAAGAATATTCAAACGGAAAAGGGTAATTTTCAGCCGGATTATAGATTAATTATTGTTTTTATTAATAAATTTACATAAATAAGGGACTGAAAATATGAAAATTATATATAAAACGTTAAGAATTTACCACAAAAAGTATATAGTAATACGGGGGGCAGTTAGTTACACTATCTAAATAGAAAATTTAAACGGAAAGGGGCAATTTTCAGCCGAATTATAGATGAATTTATGTTTTTATTTGTGAATTTACGTATAAAATGGATGGAAAATGTGAAAATTAATTATATTGCGGTAAAAATGTACTATGAAAACTACGGGGGAATACGAGGAGTAATTAGTTCTATTATTTAGAAAAGATTTGAGCGAAAAAGACCTATTTTTAGCAAAGTTATAAGCAGAGATGTATTTGATTTTATACAAATGTATCGGTTGACCACTATACCTCGGTTTAGGTAAATAGTGATTTTTTCCAATTCGGTGTGTTTTACTTATAAAATTTGAGTGCAGATGGCTATTTCTACACGGGACGGACCTAACAGAAGCAAAAAGAGCGGAAGAAACAGAGATTTGAAAATTTTTAAAAATTTTATGAAAATAGGACTATTGGAAAACGAATTATGCTAAAATCAGTAATTTATCGGCGAAAATCAACGAAGAAAACTATATATAAATACGTGGGGCAGTTAATTACATCAATTAAAAAGAATATTCAAACGGAAAAGGGTAATTTTCAGCCGGATTATAGATTAATTATTGTTTTTATTAATAAATTTACATAAATAAGGGACTGAAAATATGAAAATTATATATAAAACGTTAAGAATTTACCACAAAAAGTATATAGTAATACGGGGGGCAGTTAGTTACACTATCTAAATAGAAAATTTAAACGGAAAGGGGCAATTTTCAGCCGAATTATATGTGAATTTATGTTTTTATTTGTGAATTTACGTATAAAATGGATGGAAAATGTGAAAATTAATTATATTGCGGTAAAAATGTACTATGAAAACTACGGGGGAATACGAGGAGTAATTAGTTCTATTATTTAGAAAAGATTTGAGCGAAAAAGACCTATTTTTAGCAAAGTTATAAGCAGAGATGTATTTGATTTTATACAAATGTATCGGTTGACCACTATACCTCGGTTTAGGTAAATAGTGATTTTTTCCAATTCGGTGTGTTTTACTTATAAAATTTGAGTGCAGATGGCTATTTCTACACGGGACGGACCTAACAGAAGCAAAAAGAGCGGAAGAAACAGAGATTTGAAAATTTTTAAAAATTTTATGAAAATAGGACTATTGGAAAACGAATTATGCTAAAATCAGTAATTTATCGGCGAAAATCAACGAAGAAAACTATATATAAATACGTGGGGCAGTTAATTACATCAATTAAAAAGAATATTCAAACGGAAAAGGGTAATTTTCAGCCGGATTATAGATTAATTATTGTTTTTATTAATAAATTTACATAAATAAGGGACTGAAAATATGAAAATTATATATAAAACGTTAAGAATTTACCACAAAAAGTATATAGTAATACGGGGGGCAGTTAGTTACACTATCTAAATAGAAAATTTAAACGGAAAGGGGCAATTTTCAGCCGAATTATAGATGAATTTATGTTTTTATTTGTGAATTTACGTATAAAATGGATGGAAAATGTGAAAATTAATTATATTGCGGTAAAAATGTACTATGAAAACTACGGGGGAATACGAGGAGTAATTAGTTCTATTATTTAGAAAAGATTTGAGCGAAAAAGACCTATTTTTAGCAAAGTTATAAGCAGAGATGTATTTGATTTTATACAAATGTATCGGTTGACCACTATACCTCGGTTTAGGTAAATAGTGATTTTTTCCAATTCGGTGTGTTTTACTTATAAAATTTGAGTGCAGATGGCTATTTCTACACGGGACGGATCTAACAGAAGCAAAAAGAGCGGAAGAAACAGAGATTTGAAAATTTTTAAAAATTTTATGAAAATAGGACTATTGGAAAACGAATTATGCTAAAATCAGTAATTTATCGGCGAAAATCAACGAAGAAAACTATATATAAATACGTGGGGCAGTTAATTACACCAATTAAAAAGAATATTCAAACGGAAAAGGGTAATTTTCAGCCGGATTATAGATTAATTATTGTTTTTATTAATAAATTTACATAAATAAGGGACTGAAAATATGAAAATTATATATAAAACGTTAAGAATTTACCACAAAAAGTATATAGTAATACGGGGGGCAGTTAGTTACACTATCTAAATAGAAAATTTAAACGGAAAGGGGCAATTTTCAGCCGAATTATAGATGAATTTATGTTTTTATTTGTGAATTTACGTATAAAATGGATGGAAAATGTGAAAATTAATTATATTGCGGTAAAAATGTACTATGAAAACTACGGGGGAATACGAGGAGTAATTAGTTCTATTATTTAGAAAAGATTTGAGCGAAAAAGACCTATTTTTAGCAAAGTTATAAGCAGAGATGTATTTGATTTTATACAAATGTATCGGTTGACCACTATACCTCGGTTTAGGTAAATAGTGATTTTTTCCAATTCGGTGTGTTTTACTTATAAAATTTGAGTGCAGATGGCTATTTCTACACGGGACGGATCTAACAGAAGCAAAAAGAGCGGAAGAAACAGAGATTTGAAAATTTTTAAAAATTTTATGAAAATAGGACTATTGGAAAACGAATTATGCTAAAATCAGTAATTTATCGGCGAAAATCAACGAAGAAAACTATATATAAATACGTGGGGCAGTTAATTACACCAATTAAAAAGAATATTCAAACGGAAAAGGGTAATTTTCAGCCGGATTATAGATTAATTATTGTTTTTATTAATAAATTTACATAAATAAGGGACTGAAAATATGAAAATTATATATAAAACGTTAAGAATTTACCACAAAAAGTATATAGTAATACGGGGGGCAGTTAGTTACACTATCTAAATAGAAAATTTAAACGGAAAGGGGCAATTTTCAGCCGAATTATAGATGAATTTATGTTTTTATTTGTGAATTTACGTATAAAATGGATGGAAAATGTGAAAATTAATTATATTGCGGTAAAAATGTACTATGAAAACTACGGGGGAATACGAGGAGTAATTAGTTCTATTATTTAGAAAAGATTTGAGCGAAAAAGACCTATTTTTAGCAAAGTTATAAGCAGAGATGTATTTGATTTTATACAAATGTATCGGTTGACCACTATACCTCGGTTTAGGTAAATAGTGATTTTTTCCAATTCGGTGTGTTTTACTTATAAAATTTGAGTGCAGATGGCTATTTCTACACGGGACGGACCTAACAGAAGCAAAAAGAGCGGAAGAAACAGAGATTTGAAAATTTTTAAAAATTTTATGAAAATAGGACTATTGGAAAACGAATTATGCTAAAATCAGTAATTTATCGGCGAAAATCAACGAAGAAAACTATATATAAATACGTGGGGCAGTTAATTACATCAATTAAAAAGAATATTCAAACGGAAAAGGGTAATTTTCAGCCGGATTATAGATTAATTATTGTTTTTATTAATAAATTTACATAAATAAGGGACTGAAAATATGAAAATTATATATAAAACGTTAAGAATTTACCACAAAAAGTATATAGTAATACGGGGGGCAGTTAGTTACACTATCTAAATAGAAAATTTAAACGGAAAGGGGCAATTTTCAGCCGAATTATAGATGAATTTATGTTTTTATTTGTGAATTTACGTATAAAATGGATGGAAAATGTGAAAATTAATTATATTGCGGTAAAAATGTACTATGAAAACTACGGGGGAATACGAGGAGTAATTAGTTCTATTATTTAGAAAAGATTTGAGCGAAAAAGACCTATTTTTAGCAAAGTTATAAGCAGAGATGTATTTGATTTTATACAAATGTATCGGTTGACCACTATACCTCGGTTTAGGTAAATAGTGATTTTTTCCAATTCGGTGTGTTTTACTTATAAAATTTGAGTGCAGATGGCTATTTCTACACGGGACGGACCTAACAGAAGCAAAAAGAGCGGAAGAAACAGAGATTTGAAAATTTTTAAAAATTTTATGAAAATAGGACTATTGGAAAACGAATTATGCTAAAATCAGTAATTTATCGGCGAAAATCAACGAAGAAAACTATATATAAATACGTGGGGCAGTTAATTACATCAATTAAAAAGAATATTCAAACGGAAAAGGGTAATTTTCAGCCGGATTATAGATTAATTATTGTTTTTATTAATAAATTTACATAAATAAGGGACTGAAAATATGAAAATTATATATAAAACGTTAAGAATTTACCACAAAAAGTATATAGTATAACGGGGGGCAGTTAGTTACACTATCTAAATAGAAAATTTAAACGGAAAGGGGCAATTTTCAGCCGAATTATAGATGAATTTATGTTTTTATTTGTGAATTTACGTATAAAATGGATGGAAAATGTGAAAATTAATTATATTGCGGTAAAAATGTACTATGAAAACTACGGGGGAATACGAGGAGTAATTAGTTCTATTATTTAGAAAAGATTTGAGCGAAAAAGACCTATTTTTAGCAAAGTTATAAGCAGAGATGTATTTGATTTTATACAAATGTATCGGTTGACCACTATACCTCGGTTTAGGTAAATAGTGATTTTTTCCAATTCGGTGTGTTTTACTTATAAAATTTGAGTGCAGATGGCTATTTCTACACGGGACGGATCTAACAGAAGCAAAAAGAGCGGAAGAAACAGAGATTTGAAAATTTTTAAAAATTTTATGAAAATAGGACTATTGGAAAACGAATTATGCTAAAATCAGTAATTTATCGGCGAAAATCAACGAAGAAAACTATATATAAATACGTGGGGCAGTTAATTACACCAATTAAAAAGAATATTCAAACGGAAAAGGGTAATTTTCAGCCGGATTATAGATTAATTATTGTTTTTATTAATAAATTTACATAAATAAGGGACTGAAAATATGAAAATTATATATAAAACGTTAAGAATTTACCACAAAAAGTATATAGTAATACGGGGGGCAGTTAGTTACACTATCTAAATAGAAAATTTAAACGGAAAGGGGCAATTTTCAGCCGAATTATAGATGAATTTATGTTTTTATTTGTGAATTTACGTATAAAATGGATGGAAAATGTGAAAATTAATTATATTGCGGTAAAAATGTACTATGAAAACTACGGGGGAATACGAGGAGTAATTAGTTCTATTATTTAGAAAAGATTTGAGCGAAAAAGACCTATTTTTAGCAAAGTTATAAGCAGAGATGTATTTGATTTTATACAAATGTATCGGTTGACCACTATACCTCGGTTTAGGTAAATAGTGATTTTTTCCAATTCGGTGTGTTTTACTTATAAAATTTGAGTGCAGATGGCTATTTCTACACGGGACGGATCTAACAGAAGCAAAAAGAGCGGAAGAAACAGAGATTTGAAAATTTTTAAAAATTTTATGAAAATAGGACTATTGGAAAACGAATTATGCTAAAATCAGTAATTTATCGGCGAAAATCAACGAAGAAAACTATATATAAATACGTGGGGCAGTTAATTACACCAATTAAAAAGAATATTCAAACGGAAAAGGGTAATTTTCAGCCGGATTATAGATTAATTATTGTTTTTATTAATAAATTTACATAAATAAGGGACTGAAAATATGAAAATTATATATAAAACGTTAAGAATTTACCACAAAAAGTATATAGTAATACGGGGGGCAGTTAGTTACACTATCTCAATAGAAAATTTAAACGGAAAGGGGCAATTTTCAGCCGAATTATAGATGAATTTATGTTTTTATTTGTGAATTTACGTATAAAATGGATGGAAAATGTGAAAATTAATTATGTTGCGGTAAAAATGTACTATGAAAACTACGGAGGAATACGAGGAGTAATTAGTTCTATTATTTAGAAAAGATTTGAGCGATAAAGACCTATTTTTAGCAAAGTTATAAGCAGAGATGTATTTGATTTTATACAAATGTATCGGTTGACCACTATACCTCGGTTTAGGTAAATAGTGATTTTTTCCAATTCGGTGTGTTTTACTTATAAAATTTGAGTGCAGATGGCTATTTCTACACGGGACGGACCTAACAGAAGCAAAAAGAGCGGAAGAAACAGAGATTTGAAAATTTTTAAAAATTTTATGAAAATAGGACTATTGGAAAACGAATTATGCTAAAATCAGTAATTTATCGGCGAAAATCAACGAAGAAAACTATATATAAATACGTGGGGCAGTTAATTACATCAATTAAAAAGAATATTCAAACGGAAAAGGGTAATTTTCAGCCGGATTATAGATTAATTATTGTTTTTATTAATAAATTTACATAAATAAGGGACTGAAAATATGAAAATTATATATAAAACGTTAAGAATTTACCACAAAAAGTATATAGTAATACGGGGGGCAGTTAGTTACACTATCTAAATAGAAAATTTAAACGGAAAGGGGCAATTTTCAGCCGAATTATAGATGAATTTATGTTTTTATTTGTGAATTTACGTATAAAATGGATGGAAAATGTGAAAATTAATTATATTGCGGTAAAAATGTACTATGAAAACTACGGGGGAATACGAGGAGTAATTAGTTCTATTATTTAGAAAAGATTTGAGCGAAAAAGACCTATTTTTAGCAAAGTTATAAGCAGAGATGTATTTGATTTTATACAAATGTATCGGTTGACCACTATACCTCGGTTTAGGTAAATAGTGATTTTTTCCAATTCGGTGTGTTTTACTTATAAAATTTGAGTGTAGATGGCTATTTCTACACGGGACGGATCTAACAGAAGCAAAAAGAGCGGAAGAAACAGAGATTTGAAAATTTTTTAAAATTTTATGAAAATAGGACTATTGGAAAACGAATTATGCTAAAATCAGTAATTTATCGGCGAAAATCAACGAAGAAAACTATATATAAATACGTGGGGCAGTTAATTACACCAATTAAAAAGAATATTCAAACGGAAAAGGGTAATTTTCAGCCGGATTATAGATTAATTATTGTTTTTATTAATAAATTTACATAAATAAGGGACTGAAAATATGAAAATTATATATAAAACGTTAAGAATTTACCACAAAAAGTATATAGTAATACGGGGGGCAGTTAGTTACACTATCTAAATAGAAAATTTAAACGGAAAGGGGCAATTTTCAGCCGAATTATAGATGAATTTATGTTTTTATTTGTGAATTTACGTATAAAATGGATGGAAAATGTGAAAATTAATTATATTGCGGTAAAAATGTACTATGAAAACTACGGGGGAATACGAGGAGTAATTAGTTCTATTATTTAGAAAAGATTTGAGCGAAAAAGACCTATTTTTAGCAAAGTTATAAGCAGAGATGTATTTGATTTTATACAAATGTATCGGTTGACCACTATACCTCGGTTTAGGTAAATAGTGATTTTTTCCAATTCGGTGTGTTTTACTTATAAAATTTGAGTGCAGATGGCTATTTCTACACGGGACGGATCTAACAGAAGCAAAAAGAGCGGAAGAAACAGAGATTTGAAAATTTTTAAAAATTTTATGAAAATAGGACTATTGGAAAACGAATTATGCTAAAATCAGTAATTTATCGGCGAAAATCAACGAAGAAAACTATATATAAATACGTGGGGCAGTTAATTACACCAATTAAAAAGAATATTCAAACGGAAAAGGGTAATTTTCAGCCGGATTATAGATTAATTATTGTTTTTATTAATAAATTTACATAAATAAGGGACTGAAAATATGAAAATTATATATAAAACGTTAAGAATTTACCACAAAAAGTATATAGTAATACGGGGGGCAGTTAGTTACACTATCTAAATAGAAAATTTAAACGGAAAGGGGCAATTTTCAGCCGAATTATAGATGAATTTATGTTTTTATTTGTGAATTTACGTATAAAATGGATGGAAAATGTGAAAATTAATTATATTGCGGTAAAAATGTACTATGAAAACTACGGGGGAATACGAGGAGTAATTAGTTCTATTATTTAGAAAAGATTTGAGCGAAAAAGACCTATTTTTAGCAAAGTTATAAGCAGAGATGTATTTGATTTTATACAAATGTATCGGTTGACCACTATACCTCGGTTTAGGTAAATAGTGATTTTTTCCAATTCGGTGTGTTTTACTTATAAAATTTGAGTGCAGATGGCTATTTCTACACGGGACGGATCTAACAGAAGCAAAAAGAGCGGAAGAAACAGAGATTTGAAAATTTTTAAAAATTTTATGAAAATAGGACTATTGGAAAACGAATTATGCTAAAATCAGTAATTTATCGGCGAAAATCAACGAAGAAAACTATATATAAATACGTGGGGCAGTTAATTACACCAATTAAAAAGAATATTCAAACGGAAAAGGGTAATTTTCAGCCGGATTATAGATTAATTATTGTTTTTATTAATAAATTTACATAAATAAGGGACTGAAAATATGAAAATTATATATAAAACGTTAAGAATTTACCACAAAAAGTATATAGTAATACGGGGGGCAGTTAGTTACACTATCTAAATAGAAAATTTAAACGGAAAGGGGCAATTTTCAGCCGAATTATAGATGAATTTATGTTTTTATTTGTGAATTTACGTATAAAATGGATGGAAAATGTGAAAATTAATTATATTGCGGTAAAAATGTACTATGAAAACTACGGGGGAATACGAGGAGTAATTAGTTCTATTATTTAGAAAAGATTTGAGCGAAAAAGACCTATTTTTAGCAAAGTTATAAGCAGAGATGTATTTGATTTTATACAAATGTATCGGTTGACCACTATACCTCGGTTTAGGTAAATAGTGATTTTTTCCAATTCGGTGTGTTTTACTTATAAAATTTGAGTGCAGATGGCTATTTCTACACGGGACGGATCTAACAGAAGCAAAAAGAGCGGAAGAAACAGAGATTTGAAAATTTTTTAAAATTTTATGAAAATAGGACTATTGGAAAACGAATTATGCTAAAATCAGTAATTTATCGGCGAAAATCAACGAAGAAAACTATATATAAATACGTGGGGCAGTTAATTACACCAATTAAAAAGAATATTCAAACGGAAAAGGGTAATTTTCAGCCGGATTATAGATTAATTATTGTTTTTATTAATAAATTTACATAAATAAGGGACTGAAAATATGAAAATTATATATAAAACGTTAAGAATTTACCACAAAAAGTATATAGTAATACGGGGGGCAGTTAGTTACACTATCTAAATAGAAAATTTAAACGGAAAGGGGCAATTTTCAGCCGAATTATAGATGAATTTATGTTTTTATTTGTGAATTTACGTATAAAATGGATGGAAAATGTGAAAATTAATTATATTGCGGTAAAAATGTACTATGAAAACTACGGGGGAATACGAGGAGTAATTAGTTCTATTATTTAGAAAAGATTTGAGCGAAAAAGACCTATTTTTAGCAAAGTTATAAGCAGAGATGTATTTGATTTTATACAAATGTATCGGTTGACCACTATACCTCGGTTTAGGTAAATAGTGATTTTTTCCAATTCGGTGTGTTTTACTTATAAAATTTGAGTGCAGATGGCTATTTCTACACGGGACGGATCTAACAGAAGCAAAAAGAGCGGAAGAAACAGAGATTTGAAAATTTTTAAAAATTTTATGAAAATAGGACTATTGGAAAACGAATTATGCTAAAATCAGTAATTTATCGGCGAAAATCAACGAAGAAAACTATATATAAATACGTGGGGCAGTTAATTACACCAATTAAAAAGAATATTCAAACGGAAAAGGGTAATTTTCAGCCGGATTATAGATTAATTATTGTTTTTATTAATAAATTTACATAAATAAGGGACTGAAAATATGAAAATTATATATAAAACGTTAAGAATTTACCACAAAAAGTATATAGTAATACGGGGGGCAGTTAGTTACACTATCTAAATAGAAAATTTAAACGGAAAGGGGCAATTTTCAGCCGAATTATAGATGAATTTATGTTTTTATTTGTGAATTTACGTATAAAATGGATGGAAAATGTGAAAATTAATTATATTGCGGTAAAAATGTACTATGAAAACTACGGGGGAATACGAGGAGTAATTAGTTCTATTATTTAGAAAAGATTTGAGCGAAAAAGACCTATTTTTAGCAAAGTTATAAGCAGAGATGTATTTGATTTTATACAAATGTATCGGTTGACCACTATACCTCGGTTTAGGTAAATAGTGATTTTTTCCAATTCGGTGTGTTTTACTTATAAAATTTGAGTGCAGATGGCTATTTCTACACGGGACGGATCTAACAGAAGCAAAAAGAGCGGAAGAAACAGAGATTTGAAAATTTTTAAAAATTTTATGAAAATAGGACTATTGGAAAACGAATTATGCTAAAATCAGTAATTTATCGGCGAAAATCAACGAAGAAAACTATATATAAATACGTGGGGCAGTTAATTACACCAATTAAAAAGAATATTCAAACGGAAAAGGGTAATTTTCAGCCGGATTATAGATTAATTATTGTTTTTATTAATAAATTTACATAAATAAGGGACTGAAAATATGAAAATTATATATAAAACGTTAAGAATTTACCACAAAAAGTATATAGTAATACGGGGGGCAGTTAGTTACACTATCTAAATAGAAAATTTAAACGGAAAGGGGCAATTTTCAGCCGAATTATAGATGAATTTATGTTTTTATTTGTGAATTTACGTATAAAATGGATGGAAAATGTGAAAATTAATTATATTGCGGTAAAAATGTACTATGAAAACTACGGGGGAATACGAGGAGTAATTAGTTCTATTATTTAGAAAAGATTTGAGCGAAAAAGACCTATTTTTAGCAAAGTTATAAGCAGAGATGTATTTGATTTTATACAAATGTATCGGTTGACCACTATACCTCGGTTTAGGTAAATAGTGATTTTTTCCAATTCGGTGTGTTTTACTTATAAAATTTGAGTGCAGATGGCTATTTCTACACGGGACGGACCTAACAGAAGCAAAAAGAGCGGAAGAAACAGAGATTTGAAAATTTTTAAAAATTTTATGAAAATAGGACTATTGGAAAACGAATTATGCTAAAATCAGTAATTTATCGGCGAAAATCAACGAAGAAAACTATATATAAATACGTGGGGCAGTTAATTACATCAATTAAAAAGAATATTCAAACGGAAAAGGGTAATTTTCAGCCGGATTATAGATTAATTATTGTTTTTATTAATAAATTTACATAAATAAGGGACTGAAAATATGAAAATTATATATAAAACGTTAAGAATTTACCACAAAAAGTATATAGTAATACGGGGGGCAGTTAGTTACACTATCTAAATAGAAAATTTAAACGGAAAGGGGCAATTTTCAGCCGAATTATAGATGAATTTATGTTTTTATTTGTGAATTTACGTATAAAATGGATGGAAAATGTGAAAATTAATTATATTGCGGTAAAAATGTACTATGAAAACTACGGGGGAATACGAGGAGTAATTAGTTCTATTATTTAGAAAAGATTTGAGCGAAAAAGACCTATTTTTAGCAAAGTTATAAGCAGAGATGTATTTGATTTTATACAAATGTATCGGTTGACCACTATACCTCGGTTTAGGTAAATAGTGATTTTTTCCAATTCGGTGTGTTTTACTTATAAAATTTGAGTGCAGATGGCTATTTCTACACGGGACGGATCTAACAGAAGCAAAAAGAGCGGAAGAAACAGAGATTTGAAAATTTTTAAAAATTTTATGAAAATAGGACTATTGGAAAACGAATTATGCTAAAATCAGTAATTTATCGGCGAAAATCAACGAAGAAAACTATATATAAATACGTGGGGCAGTTAATTACACCAATTAAAAAGAATATTCAAACGGAAAAGGGTAATTTTCAGCCGGATTATAGATTAATTATTGTTTTTATTAATAAATTTACATAAATAAGGGACTGAAAATATGAAAATTATATATAAAACGTTAAGAATTTACCACAAAAAGTATATAGTAATACGGGGGGCAGTTAGTTACACTATCTAAATAGAAAATTTAAACGGAAAGGGGCAATTTTCAGCCGAATTATAGATGAATTTATGTTTTTATTTGTGAATTTACGTATAAAATGGATGGAAAATGTGAAAATTAATTATATTGCGGTAAAAATGTACTATGAAAACTACGGGGGAATACGAGGAGTAATTAGTTCTATTATTTAGAAAAGATTTGAGCGAAAAAGACCTATTTTTAGCAAAGTTATAAGCAGAGATGTATTTGATTTTATACAAATGTATCGGTTGACCACTATACCTCGGTTTAGGTAAATAGTGATTTTTTCCAATTCGGTGTGTTTTACTTATAAAATTTGAGTGCAGATGGCTATTTCTACACGGGACGGATCTAACAGAAGCAAAAAGAGCGGAAGAAACAGAGATTTGAAAATTTTTAAAAATTTTATGAAAATAGGACTATTGGAAAACGAATTATGCTAAAATCAGTAATTTATCGGCGAAAATCAACGAAGAAAACTATATATAAATACGTGGGGCAGTTAATTACACCAATTAAAAAGAATATTCAAACGGAAAAGGGTAATTTTCAGCCGGATTATAGATTAATTATTGTTTTTATTAATAAATTTACATAAATAAGGGACTGAAAATATGAAAATTATATATAAAACGTTAAGAATTTACCACAAAAAGTATATAGTAATACGGGGGGCAGTTAGTTACACTATCTAAATAGAAAATTTAAACGGAAAGGGGCAATTTTCAGCCGAATTATAGATGAATTTATGTTTTTATTTGTGAATTTACGTATAAAATGGATGGAAAATGTGAAAATTAATTATATTGCGGTAAAAATGTACTATGAAAACTACGGGGGAATACGAGGAGTAATTAGTTCTATTATTTAGAAAAGATTTGAGCGAAAAAGACCTATTTTTAGCAAAGTTATAAGCAGAGATGTATTTGATTTTATACAAATGTATCGGTTGACCACTATACCTCGGTTTAGGTAAATAGTGATTTTTTCCAATTCGGTGTGTTTTACTTATAAAATTTGAGTGCAGATGGCTATTTCTACACGGGACGGATCTAACAGAAGCAAAAAGAGCGGAAGAAACAGAGATTTGAAAATTTTTAAAAATTTTATGAAAATAGGACTATTGGAAAACGAATTATGCTAAAATCAGTAATTTATCGGCGAAAATCAACGAAGAAAACTATATATAAATACGTGGGGCAGTTAATTACACCAATTAAAAAGAATATTCAAACGGAAAAGGGTAATTTTCAGCCGGATTATAGATTAATTATTGTTTTTATTAATAAATTTACATAAATAAGGGACTGAAAATATGAAAATTATATATAAAACGTTAAGAATTTACCACAAAAAGTATATAGTAATACGGGGGGCAGTTAGTTACACTATCTAAATAGAAAATTTAAACGGAAAGGGGCAATTTTCAGCCGAATTATAGATGAATTTATGTTTTTATTTGTGAATTTACGTATAAAATGGATGGAAAATGTGAAAATTAATTATATTGCGGTAAAAATGTACTATGAAAACTACGGGGGAATACGAGGAGTAATTAGTTCTATTATTTAGAAAAGATTTGAGCGAAAAAGACCTATTTTTAGCAAAGTTATAAGCAGAGATGTATTTGATTTTATACAAATGTATCGGTTGACCACTATACCTCGGTTTAGGTAAATAGTGATTTTTTCCAATTCGGTGTGTTTTACTTATAAAATTTGAGTGCAGATGGCTATTTCTACACGGGACGGACCTAACAGAAGCAAAAAGAGCGGAAGAAACAGAGATTTGAAAATTTTTAAAAATTTTATGAAAATAGGACTATTGGAAAACGAATTATGCTAAAATCAGTAATTTATCGGCGAAAATCAACGAAGAAAACTATATATAAATACGTGGGGCAGTTAATTACACCAATTAAAAAGAATATTCAAACGGAAAAGGGTAATTTTCAGCCGGATTATAGATTAATTATTGTTTTTATTAATAAATTTACATAAATAAGGGACTGAAAATATGAAAATTATATATAAAACGTTAAGAATTTACCACAAAAAGTATATAGTAATACGGGGGGCAGTTAGTTACACTATCTAAATAGAAAATTTAAACGGAAAGGGGCAATTTTCAGCCGAATTATAGATGAATTTATGTTTTTATTTGTGAATTTACGTATAAAATGGATGGAAAATGTGAAAATTAATTATATTGCGGTAAAAATGTACTATGAAAACTACGGGGGAATACGAGGAGTAATTAGTTCTATTATTTAGAAAAGATTTGAGCGAAAAAGACCTATTTTTAGCAAAGTTATAAGCAGAGATGTATTTGATTTTATACAAATGTATCGGTTGACCACTATACCTCGGTTTAGGTAAATAGTGATTTTTTCCAATTCGGTGTGTTTTACTTATAAAATTTGAGTGCAGATGGCTATTTCTACACGGGACGGATCTAACAGAAGCAAAAAGAGCGGAAGAAACAGAGATTTGAAAATTTTTAAAAATTTTATGAAAATAGGACTATTGGAAAACGAATTATGCTAAAATCAGTAATTTATCGGCGAAAATCAACGAAGAAAACTATATATAAATACGTGGGGCAGTTAATTACACCAATTAAAAAGAATATTCAAACGGAAAAGGGTAATTTTCAGCCGGATTATAGATTAATTATTGTTTTTATTAATAAATTTACATAAATAAGGGACTGAAAATATGAAAATTATATATAAAACGTTAAGAATTTACCACAAAAAGTATATAGTAATACGGGGGGCAGTTAGTTACACTATCTAAATAGAAAATTTAAACGGAAAGGGGCAATTTTCAGCCGAGTTATAGATGAATTTATGTTTTTATTTGTGAATTTACGTATAAAATGGATGGAAAATGTGAAAATTAATTATATTGCGGTAAAAATGTACTATGAAAACTACGGGGGAATACGAGGAGTAATTAGTTCTATTATTTAGAAAAGATTTGAGCGAAAAAGACCTATTTTTAGCAAAGTTATAAGCAGAGATGTATTTGATTTTATACAAATGTATCGGTTGACCACTATACCTCGGTTTAGGTAAATAGTGATTTTTTCCAATTCGGTGTGTTTTACTTATAAAATTTGAGTGCAGATGGCTATTTCTACACGGGACGGACCTAACAGAAGCAAAAAGAGCGGAAGAAACAGAGATTTGAAAATTTTTAAAAATTTTATGAAAATAGGACTATTGGAAAACGAATTATGCTAAAATCAGTAATTTATCGGCGAAAATCAACGAAGAAAACTATATATAAATACGTGGGGCAGTTAATTACATCAATTAAAAAGAATATTCAAACGGAAAAGGGTAATTTTCAGCCGGATTATAGATTAATTATTGTTTTTATTAATAAATTTACATAAATAAGGGACTGAAAATATGAAAATTATATATAAAACGTTAAGAATTTACCACAAAAAGTATATAGTAATACGGGGGGCAGTTAGTTACACTATCTAAATAGAAAATTTAAACGGAAAGGGGCAATTTTCAGCCGAATTATAGATGAATTTATGTTTTTATTTGTGAATTTACGTATAAAATGGATGGAAAATGTGAAAATTAATTATATTGCGGTAAAAATGTACTATGAAAACTACGGGGGAATACGAGGAGTAATTAGTTCTATTATTTAGAAAAGATTTGAGCGAAAAAGACCTATTTTTAGCAAAGTTATAAGCAGAGATGTATTTGATTTTATACAAATGTATCGGTTGACCACTATACCTCGGTTTAGGTAAATAGTGATTTTTTCCAATTCGGTGTGTTTTACTTATAAAATTTGAGTGCAGATGGCTATTTCTACACGGGACGGATCTAACAGAAGCAAAAAGAGCGGAAGAAACAGAGATTTGAAAATTTTTAAAAATTTTATGAAAATAGGACTATTGGAAAACGAATTATGCTAAAATCAGTAATTTATCGGCGAAAATCAACGAAGAAAACTATATATAAATACGTGGGGCAGTTAATTACACCAATTAAAAAGAATATTCAAACGGAAAAGGGTAATTTTCAGCCGGATTATAGATTAATTATTGTTTTTATTAATAAATTTACATAAATAAGGGACTGAAAATATGAAAATTATATATAAAACGTTAAGAATTTACCACAAAAAGTATATAGTAATACGGGGGGCAGTTAGTTACACTATCTAAATAGAAAATTTAAACGGAAAGGGGCAATTTTCAGCCGAATTATAGATGAATTTATGTTTTTATTTGTGAATTTACGTATAAAATGGATGGAAAATGTGAAAATTAATTATATTGCGGTAAAAATGTACTATGAAAACTACGGGGGAATACGAGGAGTAATTAGTTCTATTATTTAGAAAAGATTTGAGCGAAAAAGACCTATTTTTAGCAAAGTTATAAGCAGAGATGTATTTGATTTTATACAAATGTATCGGTTGACCACTATACCTCGGTTTAGGTAAATAGTGATTTTTTCCAATTCGGTGTGTTTTACTTATAAAATTTGAGTGCAGATGGCTATTTCTACACGGGACGGATCTAACAGAAGCAAAAAGAGCGGAAGAAACAGAGATTTGAAAATTTTTAAAAATTTTATGAAAATAGGACTATTGGAAAACGAATTATGCTAAAATCAGTAATTTATCGGCGAAAATCAACGAAGAAAACTATATATAAATACGTGGGGCAGTTAATTACACCAATTAAAAAGAATATTCAAACGGAAAAGGGTAATTTTCAGCCGGATTATAGATTAATTATTGTTTTTATTAATAAATTTACATAAATAAGGGACTGAAAATATGAAAATTATATATAAAACGTTAAGAATTTACCACAAAAAGTATATAGTAATACGGGGGGCAGTTAGTTACACTATCTAAATAGAAAATTTAAACGGAAAGGGGCAATTTTCAGCCGAATTATAGATGAATTTATGTTTTTATTTGTGAATTTACGTATAAAATGGATGGAAAATGTGAAAATTAATTATATTGCGGAAAAATGTACTATGAAAACTACGGGGGAATACGAGGAGTAATTAGTTCTATTATTTAGAAAAGATTTGAGCGAAAAAGACCTATTTTTAGCAAAGTTATAAGCAGAGATGTATTTGATTTTATACAAATGTATCGGTTGACCACTATACCTCGGTTTAGGTAAATAGTGATTTTTTCCAATTCGGTGTGTTTTACTTATAAAATTTGAGTGCAGATGGCTATTTCTACACGGGACGGACCTAACAGAAGCAAAAAGAGCGGAAGAAACAGAGATTTGAAAATTTTTAAAAATTTTATGAAAATAGGACTATTGGAAAACGAATTATGCTAAAATCAGTAATTTATCGGCGAAAATCAACGAAGAAAACTATATATAAATACGTGGGGCAGTTAATTACATCAATTAAAAAGAATATTCAAACGGAAAAGGGTAATTTTCAGCCGGATTATAGATTAATTATTGTTTTTATTAATAAATTTACATAAATAAGGGACTGAAAATATGAAAATTATATATAAAACGTTAAGAATTTACCACAAAAAGTATATAGTAATACGGGGGGCAGTTAGTTACACTATCTAAATAGAAAATTTAAACGGAAAGGGGCAATTTTCAGCCGAATTATAGATGAATTTATGTTTTTATTTGTGAATTTACGTATAAAATGGATGGAAAATGTGAAAATTAATTATATTGCGGTAAAAATGTACTATGAAAACTACGGGGGAATACGAGGAGTAATTAGTTCTATTATTTAGAAAAGATTTGAGCGAAAAAGACCTATTTTTAGCAAAGTTATAAGCAGAGATGTATTTGATTTTATACAAATGTATCGGTTGACCACTATACCTCGGTTTAGGTAAATAGTGATTTTTTCCAATTCGGTGTGTTTTACTTATAAAATTTGAGTGCAGATGGCTATTTCTACACGGGACGGATCTAACAGAAGCAAAAAGAGCGGAAGAAACAGAGATTTGAAAATTTTTAAAAATTTTATGAAAATAGGACTATTGGAAAACGAATTATGCTAAAATCAGTAATTTATCGGCGAAAATCAACGAAGAAAACTATATATAAATACGTGGGGCAGTTAATTACACCAATTAAAAAGAATATTCAAACGGAAAAGGGTAATTTTCAGCCGGATTATAGATTAATTATTGTTTTTATTAATAAATTTACATAAATAAGGGACTGAAAATATGAAAATTATATATAAAACGTTAAGAATTTACCACAAAAAGTATATAGTAATACGGGGGGCAGTTAGTTACACTATCTAAATAGAAAATTTAAACGGAAAGGGGCAATTTTCAGCCGAATTATAGATGAATTTATGTTTTTATTTGTGAATTTACGTATAAAATGGATGGAAAATGTGAAAATTAATTATATTGCGGTAAAAATGTACTATGAAAACTACGGGGGAATACGAGGAGTAATTAGTTCTATTATTTAGAAAAGATTTGAGCGAAAAAGACCTATTTTTAGCAAAGTTATAAGCAGAGATGTATTTGATTTTATACAAATGTATCGGTTGACCACTATACCTCGGTTTAGGTAAATAGTGATTTTTTCCAATTCGGTGTGTTTTACTTATAAAATTTGAGTGCAGATGGCTATTTCTACACGGGACGGACCTAACAGAAGCAAAAAGAGCGGAAGAAACAGAGATTTGAAAATTTTTAAAAATTTTATGAAAATAGGACTATTGGAAAACGAATTATGCTAAAATCAGTAATTTATCGGCGAAAATCAACGAAGAAAACTATATATAAATACGTGGGGCAGTTAATTACATCAATTAAAAAGAATATTCAAACGGAAAAGGGTAATTTTCAGCCGGATTATAGATTAATTATTGTTTTTATTAATAAATTTACATAAATAAGGGACTGAAAATATGAAAATTATATATAAAACGTTAAGAATTTACCACAAAAAGTATATAGTAATACGGGGGGCAGTTAGTTACACTATCTAAATAGAAAATTTAAACGGAAAGGGGCAATTTTCAGCCGAATTATAGATGAATTTATGTTTTTATTTGTGAATTTACGTATAAAATGGATGGAAAATGTGAAAATTAATTATATTGCGGTAAAAATGTACTATGAAAACTACGGGGGAATACGAGGAGTAATTAGTTCTATTATTTAGAAAAGATTTGAGCGAAAAAGACCTATTTTTAGCAAAGTTATAAGCAGAGATGTATTTGATTTTATACAAATGTATCGGTTGACCACTATACCTCGGTTTAGGTAAATAGTGATTTTTTCCAATTCGGTGTGTTTTACTTATAAAATTTGAGTGCAGATGGCTATTTCTACACGGGACGGATCTAACAGAAGCAAAAAGAGCGGAAGAAACAGAGATTTGAAAATTTTTAAAAATTTTATGAAAATAGGACTATTGGAAAACGAATTATGCTAAAATCAGTAATTTATCGGCGAAAATCAACGAAGAAAACGATATATAAATACGTGGGGCAGTTAATTACACCAATTAAAAAGAATATTCAAACGGAAAAGGGTAATTTTCAGCCGGATTATAGATTAATTATTGTTTTTATTAATAAATTTACATAAATAAGGGACTGAAAATATGAAAATTATATATAAAACGTTAAGAATTTACCACAAAAAGTATATAGTAATACGGGGGGCAGTTAGTTACACTATCTAAATAGAAAATTTAAACGGAAAGGGGCAATTTTCAGCCGAATTATAGATGAATTTATGTTTTTATTTGTGAATTTACGTATAAAATGGATGGAAAATGTGAAAATTAATTATATTGCGGTAAAAATGTACTATGAAAACTACGGGGGAATACGAGGAGTAATTAGTTCTATTATTTAGAAAAGATTTGAGCGAAAAAGACCTATTTTTAGCAAAGTTATAAGCAGAGTTGTATTTGATTTTATACAAATGTATCGGTTGACCACTATACCTCGGTTTAGGTAAATAGTGATTTTTTCCAATTCGGTGTGTTTTACTTATAAAATTTGAGTGCAGATGGCTATTTCTACACGGGACGGACCTAACAGAAGCAAAAAGAGCGGAAGAAACAGAGATTTGAAAATTTTTAAAAATTTTATGAAAATAGGACTATTGGAAAACGAATAATGCTAAAATCAGTAATTTATCGGCGAAAATCAACGAAGAAAACTATATATAAATACGTGGGGCAGTTAATTACATCAATTAAAAAGAATATTAAAACGGAAAAGGGTAATTTTCAGCCGGATTATAGATTAATTATTGTTTTTATTAATAAATTTACATAAATAAGGGACTGAAAATATGAAAATTATATATAAAACGTTAAGAATTTACCACAAAAAGTATATAGTAATACGGGGGGCAGTTAGTTACACTATCTAAATAGAAAATTTAAACGGAAAGGGGCAATTTTCAGCCGAATTATAGATGAATTTATGTTTTTATTTGTGAATTTACGTATAAAATGGATGGAAAATGTGAAAATTAATTATATTGCGGTAAAAATGTACTATGAAAACTACGGGGGAATACGAGGAGTAATTAGTTCTATTATTTAGAAAAGATTTGAGCGAAAAAGACCTATTTTTAGCAAAGTTATAAGCAGAGATGTATTTGATTTTATACAAATGTATCGGTTGACCACTATACCTCGGTTTAGGTAAATAGTGATTTTTTCCAATTCGTTGTGTTTTACTTATAAAATTTGAGTGCAGATGGCTATTTCTACACGGGACGGACCTAACAGAAGCAAAAAGAGCGGAAGAAACAGAGATTTGAAAATTTTTAAAAATTTTATGAAAATAGGACTATTGGAAAACGAATTATGCTAAAATCAGTAATTTATCGGCGAAAATCAACGAAGAAAACTATATATAAATACGTGGGGCAGTTAATTACATCAATTAAAAAGAATATTCAAACGGAAAAGGGTAATTTTCAGCCGGATTATAGATTAATTATTGTTTTTATTAATAAATTTACATAAATAAGGGACTGAAAATATGAAAATTATATATAAAACGTTAAGAATTTACCACAAAAAGTATATAGTAATACGGGGGGCAGTTAGTTACACTATCTAAATAGAAAATTTAAACGGAAAGGGGCAATTTTCAGCCGAATTATAGATGAATTTATGTTTTTATTTGTGAATTTACGTATAAAATGGATGGAAAATGTGAAAATTAATTATATTGCGGTAAAAATGTACTATGAAAACTACGGGGGAATACGAGGAGTAATTAGTTCTATTATTTAGAAAAGATTTGAGCGAAAAAGACCTATTTTTAGCAAAGTTATAAGCAGAGATGTATTTGATTTTATACAAATGTATCGGTTGACCACTATACCTCGGTTTAGGTAAATAGTGATTTTTTCCAATTCGGTGTGTTTTACTTATAAAATTTGAGTGCAGATGGCTATTTCTACACGGGACGGATCTAACAGAAGCAAAAAGAGCGGAAGAAACAGAGATTTGAAAATTTTTAAAAATTTTATGAAAATAGGACTATTGGAAAACGAATTATGCTAAAATCAGTAATTTATCGGCGAAAATCAACGAAGAAAACTATATATAAATACGTGGGGCAGTTAATTACACCAATTAAAAAGAATATTCAAACGGAAAAGGGTAATTTTCAGCCGGATTATAGATTAATTATTGTTTTTATTAATAAATTTACATAAATAAGGGACTGAAAATATGAAAATTATATATAAAACGTTAAGAATTTACCACAAAAAGTATATAGTAATACGGGGGGCAGTTAGTTACACTATCTAAATAGAAAATTTAAACGGAAAGGGGCAATTTTCAGCCGAATTATAGATGAATTTATGTTTTTATTTGTGAATTTACGTATAAAATGGATGGAAAATGTGAAAATTAATTATATTGCGGTAAAAATGTACTATGAAAACTACGGGGGAATACGAGGAGTAATTAGTTCTATTATTTAGAAAAGATTTGAGCGAAAAAGACCTATTTTTAGCAAAGTTATAAGCGCGGTTAGGTTAGGTTAGGTTAGGTTAAGTTAGGTTAGGTTAGGTTAGGTTAGGTTAGGTTAGGTTAGGTTAGGTTAGGTTAGGTTAGGTTAGGTTAGGTTAGGTTAGGTTAGGTTTTTTTTTTTTTTCCAATAAGTTTACTCTACAGACTCGAAGTCCGTACCTTTTTTTGCTTTACATTATTTTATTAACTTTAAAATACTGTTATAAATATACTCCTTACACTACTTACATTACTTAAATATTTAAGCCTAAGCAGTGAGTTCACATATATATATTTTTTTTTGAATTTTTTTTTTTGTATTTTTTTTATATTTTTTTTTATATTTCTATTGTCTTACATACTTAAGATCTACAAACTAATATGCTTACATGCGACATGCACTTAAACGCTATATTTTTTTTATACTTTTTTTTTTCATTATTATTTTTGTTTTTTTTTTTTTTTTTTTGTGGGCATCGTTGTTACTTATCTTTTTTTTTTTGTTGTTTAAACATAATAATTGTCGACCCACTTTGTGTTTTATGTTTTTTTTTTTTTTTTTGGTTGTTCATTTCCCGCTGTAAAATCTGCGCATTTCTCGCGCAGATGCGGTCCTCCACAGTGACTACATCTGTCCACACTCTCGGTGCAAAATTTCCGACCATGTCCGAATGCAAGACACTTCGTGCATTGGATGAGCGGTGACTGGTCCTCGACTCTGACCCTTTGAAGGTCCAGATAGAGGGCTCCAGCCTCCGTCATCCTCTGCCATACGTTGGGCTTTACCTGCAGAATGATGTGTACTGTTCTGGGATTTCTTGTACGCTTTTATATTTTATCACCATTTCCGTTTCCCCTTCAGGTAGGCCCACAAAGATGTCTTTGTTCTGAGCGTGGAGCGCCTTGATTATTTCCTCATCTTCGCTGTCCACAAACACGTCTTTCAAGACAACTAGAGGGTTTTTATTTTTCATGGGCGCTACTATCAGTCCCTCTCCGCGACTCTCTATCATTTCCTGTACTTTCTTCCTTTCCTCCTCAGTGTCGCAGCCTAATATAACCGTTTGGTTCTTGGCCTTTCTTACTCTATTAATTTTGAGGCCAGTGCCTCTGGCATCGACCGCCCTTTTCACCCTGGCGAGCACCTCGTCAGCAGTCTCAAGACCACTTTCGAAGGTGACCGCCATCGAGTGTAGTGCAGGGCGGTGGACAGGTTTGGCTGCTGCGACACTGGCGTATGATCTAGGTACTGGGGCTATATTTCGTTCACATGCCAGTTCTTTTGCGACTTCCATTAGTTCCTGTTTGGTTGCTACGACATCATCGGCAATACCACCGACAAGATCTTTGAGGAGAGCGTGCGTTCGACCTTCAACCTCCTCGGTCGTTTGGTCTATAGCAGCCCTGGTTTCGTCGATCTTGTCGATGATCTTATCGATTACGTCGGAGCCTCGGTCATCGTTACCATTATGGAGCCCTACTATGTCCGTTTTCAGACTCTGTTCAATATCATTCAACCGCTCGGTCAATGTTTCTTCCACCTCTCTCAGTTTTTTCAGGATAACATCCTGCCCATCGGAACACGAGGTCTTTGTTGGTGTCCTTGTTTTTGGGACCTCTGCTTCGAGACTTTTCAGACGCCTACTGAGCTCGTAGATATTTCGTATGCCCTTATCTGATTGCACCTCCAGGAACTGTTTAATCTCTCTCCTCATTTGAGGGTACTCATGAACTTTCGAGGGTATGTCCTCGAAGGTTTTCATTATCTCCTGGAGGAGCTGCTCACTCGGTAGTGCAGCGTAGTTGTTTTGCTGCTTTTTATATAGGTCCATGTTATCGAGTGACCTTCTTTTGGCGTCTGGTCTTTTGATAAAAGTCCTAGCAGGGTCCTGCACTGCTGCGGTTGTGGTAGCAGGACTAGGAGTGGTGGGCTTTTTAGCAGCGCCAGAGGTCGCGGGTGTGCGGTACATGTTAATTATGTGAGTATGTATGAGTGCGGTGTGTAGTGTTGGTTATTGTAGGTGGATCGGGGAAAGTTGTCCCTTTATAAAATGTTTGTTAGACCCTGTAAAGGGGGTCTGTGTCAAGTATAAAATAAAAACTAACCTATCCTATATATATATATATGTTAATAAAACTAGCTACTAAAAATCTTATTTTAACCCCTAAGGTACCGAGGACATGTTGACAGATCCAAGTTTTGTGACCGCTAAGTACCGAGGACATGTATACATGTCCGCATTACGTGCTGCTATTTTCGTCATTAATTGATATAAAAATACAGTATATTTTCGATTGAACACTATTTCATTCGATTCTGAACGAACTAAAGAATATTCTGTAGCATTATATTCACTCGGTTATATAGACATCATCAAATATAACAGCCATTCGCTTTTGCATGCCGGTACGGTGGGTTGCGTAATCGTTGAAGTTTTGTGATTGTGATTTTAGTTGGATTTTCTTTCAAAAAAACTGTAAGTAATGTTATTTATCTTTACTACGTAATGTTTTTGAATGATCTAAGTTACAACAACAGTAACTTTTTATGTTTCAATTGATAAAAAAGTAGAAACAAAAAACCTCTACGCGAACAATTCATAACGATCAAGATTTCTAATAAGATAATAATAGTATATTTCTTATTCGAATACCATAGTAAATACTTTTACTAGGAATTGCTAAATGTTATATCTATATGATTGTATAAGAAAAATAAAGGAAGACACTATAATATATACACAAAAAGGTTTTGAAAATGATGTTACAAAGCGCGCGCAAACTGTCTATTGTCGAATTTTTTTGCAAATGTTTGCAAGTGAAAAAGTAGAATTATTATAATTATTACATGCATAATTTTGATTCATTTAGGAAGAATATGTTTTATTGATTGTAAGGACATAAAAGTAAAATAAAAACTTACGATATTTCATTCATAAAACAAAATTTATTGTCAGTAAGTACACTTTATAAAGATCCGTTAGAAACAAAAGAGCTGTACATAATAACATAAACATTTAAATGTTATGGTTATTGTTTCTACTTATCGAAAATCTTATCGGCTTTAAATAACTGTAACTAAAACCTCTTTAAACACAAATGAAAGGTCGTGAGAAACATAAATATTTAAAACAAGTGCCGCCAGCTGAGGTGACGACAGATGGCCCGGTACAAAGCTGTTTTTTGTTATATGGCGGCCGCAGTAAGGGAAAGGTTAATGAGGGAGAGTCCAGCTCTTTTAAGTTATTTTTAGCCTTTACTGATGTAAAGAGGCTTGAGCTAGGGCTTATAAGCCTTCAGGACCCGATTCCCGTCAAAATTTAAAAGTCCAAAAAATATAAAATAAAAAATTTTGAAAAAATTTTTTGACTCTACCTAGAGTCGATCTAAGTGATTACAAGGATAGGTCTTTTCGAGCCCTCTCGTTTGAACCCAAACACGACTGTCCCAGTCTAAGGGGTCCCGCAGGAACCGCAGCCCGAATTTCTGGTCGCCGATCCAAGATGGCCACCAGAATCCGGTTACAAGCGGCTCCTCCGTGACCACCCGTCCAAAACCTGTCGTGCTTGGGGTCTTCCGACTGGGCTCGACGAGCTCTATAACTTGATGAAGTTTTTCACTGAAAATTTTTCAGTTCCTGAAAACTCCTGAAGGGTAACTAGCGGAGTAGAAGAGGTACTGCCTTTGTCCCCAGAGAAAACTAGAGCCTTCTACGACCTCCGGTTCGGATATTATCGGCGTCTGAAGTTTGGTTTGACAGTTCAAGAACTGTCAGAATCAATCTTCGACCCCGGACAATTTTCCTTCCAGTGGTCGTAGAAAGCCCGTGTTTGGGCCCAATTGGCTTGTCCTGACTAGCTCTATCGTTTCAACTGCCCTTCAGGATCTGAAACCCTTTGGCACCAAAACGCTTGAAAAGTAGTAAGGCGGATGTGGATCGTCACCCTAAACTCCACTAAGAAAACCGCAACTCGCTACGACTCCTAGATCGTTAGTTATATCGATTTTAATTTTTTCAAAATGGCCGCCAATTCAGACCACTATACGTTATTTCAGGCGGCTTTCAACCGATTTGGGCCGTGTTTGGGCTTGATAAAAAGGTCTCGGTGTCAGGGTGACAGCTAAATAAGTATTTTGCCGTTTTAAGCCCCCTTTGAATTAAATTTTAACCCAGAAATTATTAAATTTTTTACAAAATTTTGATTTTAATGGCCAATTTTTATTTAAAAATTTTACAAAAATTTATGTATAATACAAGAGGTATCCTCAATTTATATATATATATATAATTTATACCTAGAAACACGTTGTTATAAGGTAGCACGTGGTCAACAAATTAATTTAAAAAATCCTAATTAAAAAACTACTTACATTAAAAATCTGAAAAATTTTATGTAGCTTTCTTATATTAACCTAAACACTATTTAAGTATAAAATCTAGGGGTCTTCGCTTTAGATTTTAAGATATAAAATTTTGAAAATTTCACAAAATTTAAAAGTTCAATTATTCTGCAGCCACTTAACTTATTGAAATTCCGAAAATTGCTCCCGGCTCCCCTCCACGCTGGCTACAAGAATGCGACTTCAAAAGTAGTCGCACGATTCTCCTTCTCGAAACACGTGCCCACGTGGTACTTGTTTTTTTGCCTTTTTCTCCGAGACTATGGCTCAGAAAATATCCAAATTTTTAACACATGTAGAGGCCGTGTCAGGGTTCAAGGCCACACTTTAAAAAAATAGGGTTACAGCACTTAAACACCCAGCGTTTCACTTTTAAAATTTGAAATTTTTCAAATTTCACTTTTTTCACTGTCACTTTTTCACTTTCACTCCGATTTAAAAACAAATTGCACGACTATAAGCCGCAAGTTAAGCCGCGTCTCTTGGTGTATAGCACGCGAAAATCGGACGTAAAAAACCTATTTAAACGAATTTATAGGTGCGGAGCAACTCAGAAACGTGGCGTTCGGGACGGCAGTTGGCACCGGACTGGTTAGGTTAGGTTAGGTTAGGTTAAGTTAGGTTCCCCCCCGAACGGGTTCCCGCCTTGTCGTGGCGGGGGGGCTTAGTAGCCGTGGCTTGGTCTCCCGCGGTGAACAAAGAGGAACCCACTTGGCTGGCCCGAGGGGAAGGGCCGGCCCGAGGTGGCCACTCCGAGTGGGCTTGGGAAGCCCACTTCGGATGTGTGCTGGTGGACTGCAGCGAAAGGGGAGTCTGCACCCTCTACCGCTGCAGCCGAGGTGGAGTCGCGGAGGAAGAGGAGTGTTGGTATGGCGATGCGCCACTCGCCCTATCCTCCGCGACTCAAACGGGGCCGCACCGTTGATGCGGTGGTGGTGGGGCTGCGGGGGAAGAGGATTGTCGGTATTGCGAGGCGCCGCTCTCGCTATCCTCCGCAGCCGAAACTTAGTTGGCGGCGGAGCCATAGACCAGATCCGCCGCTGGGGTCGGGAAGGCTAGTACTTCTAAGTGCTCATTTTTCCTGGCCCCATGGCCTTCGCGCATCGAACGCGGGGGCGTCTGATGCGCATATTTAATTGGAGGCCGTGGAGGAAGGCGCGCCATGTGTTCTGGTGCGCCTTACCTGGGATGGAGAACGGGGAGAAATATTCCTCTCCCGAGGAGGTGCTGCGATGGGGCGGCAGGCGCTGGTAGGGCCGCGGAAGTGTGCGAAAGCGTTCCCGTGGCCCTGCCAATATGCGACGAAGGTGGAACACCATGGGGTTTTAGTCGGTGCGAGTCCGACATAACCCGTCATTGCCCCCGCGAGGCGGGTATGCGTAGGCATTTCCCCATGTTAAAAAAAAAAAAAAAAAAGGTTAGGTTAGGTTAGGTTAGGTTAGGTTAGGTTAGGTTAGGTTTTTTTTTTTTTTTTTTTTTTTTTTTTAAATACTATTATCCTCCGACATGTTGATCGGAGACCTTATGTAGCTGATTGCTTTTTTATATATTTATGTTTATTTTAATTTTTCATTATTTTTATATAGCTTTTTTTTTTTTTTTCTTTATTTCCTTTTTTTCTTTCTCGTTTTTTTTCTGTGTTCTATGAACTAAGTTTTTTGTTTTTTCAATATCAGGTGCTTTTCGGTACTTTGATTTTTTTGTTTAAGTATATTTTTGTTGTTACTTTTCCTTTTTTATCGATTACAAATGTGGTTAATTCTTATTTTATTAATTCTTTTTTTTTTTTCTTTTACTATTCTACACTATTTCTAATTAAATTCTCTTGTTTTTTTTTCTTATTATGTTGCATACTTATTTTATATAATATTAGGACATATGTACTCATATGTCTAATTATATAGTTTTCTTACTCTCTTGTTTTTTTTTTTTTTTTTTATCCTTTTTTACCAAGGTTTTTTTTTTTTTTTTTTATTGTACTTTTTGTTTGATGTATCTTATTCTATATTCTAAATTAATTTTATCCTGTTCTTGTTTAGGTACTTTTATTAGTTTTTATGATTTTATTTGCTACGGTTATACAATATTTTGTGAAAATGTTTCTGCCGCGTTTGTCTTCCATTATGTTATGTATATTTTCTTTAGTCAATTTTAATCCTATCTGCAGTTCCACGTCTGCTCTATTTTTGCAAAATTGAGGGCAGTCTATAATTATGTGCAGAGAAGATTGGGGTTGGTTGTTATCACACGTACAGTCTGGTCTAGATTTTATTTTAAAACGGAACAAATAATCTGCAAAGCCTCCATGACCGGTGAAAACTTGTACTAATATTGGCGTTAAATTAATTTGTTTCAGGATGCGATATGCTGCTTCTACGTCTGGAAAAAATACTTTTGTAATTTCGGCTTTTTCTTCTGTTAAATATCTCTTGTGCCATTCCTTAATTGTTTTATGTCTAATTTGGTTCTTTATGAACGAAATCGGACATTTTGCGTAATTTAATTTTGTTTTTAATTTTAAAGCTGCTTCCTTTGCGAGTTCATCTGCGCGTTCATTTCCGGGAATACCTACATGTGCTTTAACCCAATACAGCCCTATCCTCCTATTTTGACTTCTTAATTTAGCGATATCTCGCCTAATTTCGAAAGCCAACGGTTGATATGCTGATTGATTTTTGACAAGTTCCAGTGCAGATCTTGAATCACTGTATATGTAAGTACTTTGGTAATTCTTTGCTTTTTGAATAGCTTGATGCATTGCGTACAGTTCAGCCTGAAAGACAGTGCAGAATGAATCTAATTTGAATTTTTTATTATCTATTTCTTGTTTATTTCTCCAAATAGAGATTGCAGCTCCAACCTTGCCCTCAATTTTACTTCCATCGGTGAATATTTGTATGCTGTTTGTATGTGGTTCCTCTAATTTTTCTGATGTTGTATTCTCTATTATTTCAAAGTCAATTTCTTCTTCGCAGGCTGGGTGCATCATTTCTAAAAAACTTACTTTTCCTTCGATCTCTCCGTCTTTAAGTAGGTTAGCATCTGGTTTACCGCGTTTTGCTTCATACAAATATGCAGCTTCGCGTAACCTTAAATCTAAAGGTAGTAGTCCTGAGAGTATCAAAGCTGCGTTTAGTGAGACCGTGCGATATGATTTACAAATTTTTTGTGCAAATCCCCTCTGCACTGCGTTTAGCTGGTTTTTGATTGCTATTTTGTGGGCAGCTGGTGCCCAAACGCTTGCGGCATACATTATAACTGGTTCAATAACTGATACGTAAATCGTTCTGATCACCTCGGGTTTAAGCCCCCATGAAATTTTTGCTGCACGAGCCAGTAATTTATAAATATTTATGGATTTTTGACAAATATAGGAAACATGACTATTAAATTTCAATTTTTTATCGATGATTAGGCCTAATATTTTTATCTCATCTACTAGTTTTATTTCTTTACCTCCCATGAACAATTGCGGGGTTTCATACTTCAATTTATTTGTTACTATCATACCATAAGTTTTTTGTGGGGCAAATTTTAATTTATTTTTTGATCCCCATTCATATATGTGTGAAAGAGTTTCATCTACATTTATTTTAATATCGCTTGTCACGTGACCTGAGAAGATCAGAACGATATCGTCGGCGAAGGCTTGGCAATACACTCCACGCTCTTCTAGTTCATTTAGCAACGGATCCAATAGCAAATTCCAAAATATGGGACCACCAATCGAGCCTTGAATGCACCCTTTTGTATTATTTTTTGTAAATTCTTCGTTCGCATATCTAACTGTAACTTTCCTATCTGTAAAATAACTATTTACTAATCTACGTAGATTCACAGGACACTTTATCTCCATCAGTCTATTTTTAATAGCAGGCCACCACGCGCTGTCGAAGGCCCCCTCTATGTCTAAGGATATTACAATACTTATTTTCTTATTTCTCAGATTGTTCTTGATGTGTAATATCAAGTCATAGAGGGAGTCCTCCGTACAGCGCTGTGGGACGAACCCATACTGACGGGGATTTAATTTTGGCAAAATGTAATATTTTAGTCTTCTCACCATCATCTTTTCTAGGATCTTACCCATGACAGAGAGGAGCCCTATCGGCCTATATGATTTCGCGAGAGAGTAATCCGTTTTTCCCGGTTTTCTAAGTGCTAACACAGCAGCTTCCTTCCATGGATCCGGAAAGTATGATAATTCTAAGCACTTGTTCAACAAGGCTAAGAATATCTGCTTATCAACGTTTATCGCCGCGGCACAGATGTCCGCTGTGAGGCCATCTGAACCTGGCGCCTTCCTTGGATGGAAGCTGCTGGTAGCAAATTGTAATTCGGTTGCTGTAAATGGAACATCCCAAATATCATCTGTAGTTTGAGTGCACATTCTGTTAGCTTTCATTCGTGTATGATATTGTTCTGGTATTTCGTTTTCCAAATTGTCATCGAGGAAAAATGTCTCCGCCATATGTTTCACTGATTCCTCTGCATCCAACGATTTACCTTCCCTAATTAACAGTATGTCCTCGTGTCTTTTTGATGTTTTCCTGATCACTCTATAGATCCCGTCCCATAGACTTTCCCTATCCTGCTTACTGCAAAACTTTTTCCAACTGTTGATTTGTGCTTGTGCTACTTCTTCTTCATATTTATTTTTTATCTCCAAATATTGTTCTACTACGTAGCGCCGACGGCGAGAGGCAGCATACGATATTCTTCTTTTCTTCACTGTCATTTCTTTTTTTAACTTATTAAGCTCTTCTGTCCACCACGGTATAGTAATTTTATTTCTAGTTTTAATTTTTGGGATATTCGAATCACTTGCTTCCTTAACACATTCTATATATGTATTAATTGTAGTTTTTAGTTTTTCCTTTGATTTTAGTTCTGTTATCTCTTCTTCACTAATATTTTTCATTTTAAGTGTTTCACATAGTTTATTTTTAAAATCTGTCCATTTCGCCCTTTTTGTATTATATATTCTAGTACTTTTAAAATTATTATTTTCCGTAGGTTTTAACAATGCTAGTTTAAATGTTATACAGTTGTGGTCAGAACTTATAATAGCTTTATTTACTCTCCAATCCTTCACTTTACTTAATAAATTTTCGCTACTGATTGTTACGTCTACTATACTCTGATAGATATTCCCACCCCTAATAGTATCAAATGTGGGTTCATTTCCTTCATTTAATATGTGCATACCTGTATCCTCTATCATTCCTGCCAATTCCTCTCCCCTATGATCTTCCCTAGCACTTCCCCACCACGTACTCCATGCATTGAAATCACCTCCTATTAGTACGTATTTTGTTTTTAGTTTTTCAATGATAGTTTTCAGTTGTGCGAGATAGGGTTCGATAGGTAAACTGTCCTCAAAATAGACCGATATGACTCCTAATTCCCACTTATTCGTTTTTAATTGAGCCACTGCTATATTCTCCGTTACGAGTGTTGGATCCTCTATGACATTAATATTTTGATCAAAAACTATTACTGCTGCCTTTACAGGTTTAGTTCTGTTTCTTGTACACTGAATTACTTTTGTCCCTTTTTCTTGTTTAAGTTCCCCTAATGCTCCAATATATGGTTCCTGTACCAAAGCGATATTAATTTTTCTTTGTTCTGCTTCTATCATTAACTCTTTAGTTGCTAATTTCTTCCTCTGGAGATTTGCTTGTATAATACGGTAGTCCTGTGGATTTCTTAATGATTCTTCATCACTGGTGGTCCCATAATTCGTTGTATCGATTTCAGCAATACGCTACACTCGATCTCGCGATCGCATCCCATTTCCTTCGGATAGGGCAACTGTCGTCAAATGCATTGTGGTCTGCCCTTTCGCTTTTTGCGTGCAAACAATTGCGACATGTCGGTGGTTCTTTTACTGCCCATAATGGACAGTCGTCCTTAACATGGGGTCCGGCGCAATGGCTGCATAAATCCTGTGTCTCTTTACAGAATTTCTTTCCGTGACCGTACCCCAGACACCGCGTACACTGTACCAACGGTGATTGGTCTCTTACTATTACACGTTGCAAGTCAATGTGAACTTTTTCCACTGTTGTCAGTCTCTGCCACACTTTTGGGGATACTTGAATTACAACATGATTAATATGCGGATTTCTAGCTTTTTTCCGATATTTAATTGCTGCTCTGTATTGATCATCTGGTATATCGGATAGGAGTTGCTTATTCTGGTTTTCCAGAGCTGCTAGAATATCTTCGTCTTTATTTAAAGATAGAACATCTCTCATAATTATCAGAGGGTCTTTATTCTCGACTTCTTGTACTAGCAATTTTGAGGATGCTCCTTTGATTCTTTCCGCAATTTTTTGAACTTCGTCATGTGTCTGGCATCCCACTATTACCTTTTGATCCCTGGCCTTCCGTAGTTTATCCACTCTCAACCCAGTGATTTTAGCGTCAATTGCTGTTCTAATTTTATTTATTATATCTCCGCTAGTGTCTTGTTCTTCTTCAGACGATACCAGAACTGAGTGCATTGGAGCCATCATTTTACTGTTTATTTTGGCCTTAGGTCGACCAACTATGCTGGCATATGTGGGTTCATTTGTTTCGCTTATAACCAAAGACTCTCGAAGTCCACCCATTTGGTCTTTTAGGGATGATAATTCTTCTTTTATTTCCATCAGTTCCCTTCTGGTATCCTCCGATTTGCCCATAAAAGTATGTTTATCCAATAAGGTGTCGTTGCCCATCGTGTGCTTCAATGAGTCCGTTAGGGTTCTCATATCACTCACTGTTTCGGTGAGAGCAGACTGAATATCTCTTATACTACCCTGATCCATTAGTGCTCTAAGGCTCTCTACATACTGTTTTTCTTGCCTAAGTAGATCGTCTTTAAGTTGTATACGAGCTTTCTCCAATTGTAGGAGTAGAGTCTGCCTTTCTTCGTTTAACTGTAATACGATTCCAAAAAGTTCAGAAAGGTTATTTACCACCGTCTCTTTTATGGAAGTCTTTAAGTTTCCAGACTGCTCTAGCTGCAACTTAGCGTCCTGATATAATCTATTGGCCCTAGACGTCGCTGTTACAGCTATTTCTAGTACATCGGATTTCCGAGTGTGTATTTCTTTTGGTTTCTCTTTGGTTGCAATATTCTGTGAAGTGGGACGTTTCCGCTGCTCTTCGGACCTATTTACGTTACCTGGCACTGAACTCATTTTAATTTTTTGTAAATAAGAGACTTTTGTAAATTTATATTTATGAATCTACCTTAGTAATGAAAACAGGGTGGGTGGGAGGGCGAAATTTTGCTAATTTCTACGTTTATTGTTGCAGATTTTGGCTGATACGGCGGTTGTGGAGTAAGGTGGACCTGATAGGAGCAAGAACGGAAGAGATTTGTAAAATTTTAATATAGACGAAAAATTTTGATATATTACGTTTCTCAAAAACAATAATTTTTAATTTAAATTAGAAATATCGCCCGAAATGGCTTGAAAACACAGTAAACTAATAAGACTAAACTAATTAAATATTTCAGGGCAGCCAGGGAATTTTTACAATGTTTTTATGCAAAGTTATAAGGTGTAATTGTATGAAAATTTGTTCTGACCACTATGCCTCGGTATCTAACTTTCTTAAAATTTTGCTAATTTCTACGTTTATTGTTGCAGATTTTGGCTGATACGGCGGTTGTGGAGTAAGGTGGACCTGATAGGAGCAAGAACGGAAGAGATTTGTAAAATTTTAATATAGACGAAAAATTTTGATATATTACGTTTCTCAAAAACAATAATTTTTAATTTAAATTAGAAATATCGCCCGAAATGGCTTGAAAACACAGTAAACTAATAAGACTAAACTAATTAAATATTTCAGGGCAGCCAGGGAATTTTTACAATGTTTTTATGCAAAGTTATAAGGTGTGGTTAGGTTAGGTTAGGTTAGGTTAGGTTAGGTTAGGTTAGGTTAGGTTAGGTTAGGTTAGGTTAGGTTAGGTTAGGTTAGGTTAGGTTAGGTTAGGTTAGGTTAGGTTAGGTTAGGTTAGGTTAGGTTAGGTTAGGTTAGGTTAGGTTAGGTTAGGTTAGGTTAGGTTAGGTTAGGTTAGGTTAGGTTAGGTTAGGTTAGGTTAGGTTAGGTTAGGTTAGGTTAGGTTCGCACTTTCAACGCTGCTTCCCAACTTGGGGGGCCCGAGCGCTGCCTGTAGGCGGTTGTACGTGGGAATCGTGCGGTCCATGGCCCTGTATGGGGCCCCTGTATGGGCGATGGACATGACGGCCAGCACTCTCGCCATTCTGCGCAAACCGCAGAGGGCGATGGCCGTCAGAGTCATCCGCGGGTATCGCACGATTTCCTACGAGGCGGCTTGCGTCCTGGCCGGATCCCCGCCCTGGGACCTAGAGGCGAAAGTACTCGCGTCACTATATCGATGGCGTGAGGAAGAGCGGGAACGGGGCTCGAGGCCGGTGCAGCGACAGATCGCGCTGCGCCGAGAGGAGCTCCGTCAGGTCTTGGTGGCGGAATGGCGGCAAAGGCTTCTGCGCCCTACTGCCGGCCTCGCTATCGTCGAGGCGATCCGGCCAGTACTCGACGACTGGCTCGGGAGAAGGCACGGCTCCCTGTCGTTTAGGGTGACGCAGGTGCTGTCGGGGCACGGCTGCTTTGGCAAGTACCTGTGCCGCATAGACAGGGAGCCGGACGCTCGGTGCCACCACTGCGTCCATTGCGGGGAGGACACGGCGCAACACACGCTCGCCGAGTGCGTAGCTTGGGAGGAGCAGCGCCGTGTCCTCACAAATGAAGTAGGAGGCGATCTGTCGCTGTCGGCCTTGGTGCGGAGTATGGTCGGTAGCGCAGAATCGTGGGATGCAGTGGTGTCCTTCTGTGAGGACGTGATGTCGCAGAAGGAAACTGCGGAACGGGAGAGGGAGATCTCGACTCCCTTCCCTGGCCGCAGAAGGCGCACCGGGCGCAGGAGAAGGGCGGATAACGCCCTTTTCCAGCCCCCATGAATGAGTCCAGGGGCGAGGGACTAGGGGAAGCCCCCGCCCCCTATTCGATGGACCCAAGGCGGAGGCACGCGTGGGTGTCGGCGCGCGCCTCTGAGGTGATACACGGGGTAGTTGAACACCTCACTACCCCGTGCAGGAGACGAGGCCCGTGCAGACCGGGCCAGCACTAGTGTGGGGCTGCGGAAGAATTTGGATTCCCGCGGCCCCTCGCGTGAACGTGCGAGGAGACACCGGGGTGGTTTTAGCCGGTAAGAGTCCGGCACACCCCTCCGCCTTTCCCCAGGCAGAGGCAGTCCATGAGGATTTCCCCCCGTAAAAAAAAAAAAAAAGGTTAGGTTAGGTTAGGTTAGGTTAGGTTAGGTTAGGTTAGGTTAGGTTAGGTTAGGTTAGGTTAGGTTAGGTTAGGTTTTTTTTTTTTTTTTTTTTTTTTTATTCTTTTTCCCCTGACATGGGAGATCAGGGACCTTGCGCTCTTTTTGTTTATTCGTCAATGTTCTTTTTGACTTTTATTTATTTTTGTTTGTATTTGATAGCTTTATTTTATTTCTTATCTCTATCCCTTATTGCTATACATATTGCTTTACATATTTTCCTACCACCACATTGCGTTTATTTCCTTTTAAATTTACTTATTACAGTATCCTATAAAGCTTTATTTTCTTACTTGCTAGGTATCTCTAATGTATATAATTCTATACTTATTTACTTTTCGTATCGCTAACTTACATCTACTACATTATATTTTTGTTCCTTATTATAGCTTATTACAATTTAAATGGAAATTACTCTATATGTACTACATATATTTTAAAATTCCTTTTCTTATAACTATTTTATTATTTACTTATTACAATTTTCTTTATTTATTAATTTCTATTTATTTTGGGACTTGCGTTATATATTCTTACATACATATTCAAGTTCCCTTTATTATCTACTTATTTCTATCTACAGCTATTTTCGCGATACGCTTGCAATATTCTATGAATTTAGCTCTATTTTCTTTGTCTTTCATTATTATGTGTATTTCCTCTCTATTTATTTTTATTTTAAGTTTTAATTCTATTTCTTTTCTTGCTCTATAATTTCTAGGGCACTCTGTAATGAGGTGTATTACCGTTTCTAAATGTTCTCTATCACAGGTACATGAGGGGCTCTCTTTGCATTTGAAACGGTACAAATACTCAGAGAACCCGCCATGTCCTGTTAGCACCTGCGTTAACAGTGGGTCCAGTTCGGTTTTCCTAAGAATAGGGTAAGCATCGAGAGCGTCCGGAAAGAAAATCTTGGTAGTGGTGGCCGTACTCTCTTCTCTATATCTCCTATTCCACTCGTCAAGCGAGTTCATCCTAATTTGGCGCTTGACGAATGAAATTGGACATTTGTCGTAATATGCTTTGGTTTTGGTCCTCAAAGCGGCTTCTTTTGCCAAAATGTCAGCCCTTTCATTCCCCTCCACCCCCGCATGTGCTTTGACCCAGTGCAGAGCAAGTGACTTTCCATGTTCTTCAATCCTTTTTATATTTTCTCTTGCCCTCACCGCCAAGGGGTGAAGGGAATCGCTCCTGGTGATAGTCTCCAGGGCTGATCTGGAGTCACTGTATATGTTGCAACTTCGTGCAGAAGACTGAAGTGCAAATTTAGTGGCCTCATGCAGGGCCAACAGCTCCGCCTGGTAAACGGTGCAATAGTGATCTAGTTTAAATTTTTTGGTACTCGTTTCAGCCGCGCTGTCCCAAATGGACAGCGCCGCACCCACTTTCCCTTCGATTTTGCTCCCATCAGTAAAGATGGTGAGCTCGGCGTTATTTGTTTGCTCCACTTGTGCACCGTCGCCCAGACATATGAACTTCGGCCCCACCAGGTCCGCGGGATGCGGCAATTCTGTATATGCTTCCATTCCCTCCAGATCCCGATCACCTACTACCTCCCTCGAATATCCTTTTTTAATTTCATACAGAAGTGCCGCCTCCCGGATTCTTAAATCTAGGGGGAGCAGCCCAGCCAGAAGGAGGGCTGAATTCAGTGAGACGGTTCTATAAGCTTTAAATATCTTCTGCACGAAGCCGCGTTGCACTGAGTTTAATAATTTTCTCGTTTCCACCTTTTTGGTCGCCGGTGCCCAAACGTTCGCTGCATAGAGAATTATCGGCTCTACCACCGCCAAGTATATGGTCCTCACTATCTCCGAATTCAGACCCCAGTTTATTTTTGCGGCTCTTGAGAGTTGGCCATAAATTGTCTGGGTCTTCCTACATACATTTTTTATGTGCCTATTAAACGTTAATTTTCGGTCAATAGTCAGACCGAGTATTTTAATTTCTTGGGAGTATTCTATGGCCTCCCCACCCATGGTTAGAGCTGGTGAGTCGTACTTTAGTTTATTTGTAAATAGTATGGCCTTGGTTTTATGTGGCGCGAAACGTAGTTTGTTTCTGACTCCCCAGCTCCAAACATGCCCGAGGACAGCATTTGTTCGCCTCTCCACCTCCAGTGCCGTGTCTCCGGAGACAATGAGGACCACATCATCCGCAAACGCCTGACAGTGCTCCCCCATCAACCCCACTTCTTTCAACAACGGATCCAATAATATGTTCCATAGGGTGGGACCGCCGATTGAGCCCTGCACGCACCCCTTTGTCGTGTTTTTCGACCATTCTGCTCCAGCAAACCTGACGCGTACTGTTCTATCCTCAAGATAGCTATCTATCAGTCGCCTCAGATTCACTGGGCACTCCGTCTCCGCCAGTCTGCAGCGTATTGCCGGCCACCAAGCATTGTCGAAGGCTCCCTCTATGTCCAATGATACCACCACGATCAGTTTTTTGAGCTTCAACTCATTTCTAATACACTGCATCATGTCATAGAGGGAGTCCTCGGTACTACGTTGGGGTAGAAAGCCGTATTGCTTGTGGCTGATGGTCGGCGTGGTGTACCATCTAATCCTTCTGATCAACATTTTTTCAAGTATCTTGCCAAGAACTGGCAGTAGGCCAATAGGTCTATAGGACTTGGGATGCGTGTAGTTCTCCTTTCCCGGCTTTGGTAATGCAACTACCACGGCTCCCTTCCATAGCTTTGGAAAGCATGCCAATTCGAGGCACTTATTCGCCAAAGCCAGGAACAAATCGGTGTTCAGAGTGATGGCAGCATTGCAAATATCTGCTGTTAGTCCATCTATTCCAGGAGCCTTTTTGGGATTGAAACTAGATGCGGAGCATATCATTTCTTCCTTCGTGAAAGGTGGGTCGCATAGTTCACCTTGCGATCTTACGTTTACTCTGCTCGCTAGCTCCCTAATCTTCCTGTGGTCCGCATTTTCGTCCTCAGTTTCATCCTCTGGATAGAAACTATCCGCTAGGATCCTGGCAGATTCTTTGTTCCCCACGTTGACACCGTCGCAGATTAAAGGAATCTCCTCTTGCCTTACTCCTGTTCTACCAATCACTCTGTAAATCCCATCCCACATGGACTCCTTTTCCTGCTTGCTGCAAAATTGTTTCCAACTAGACGTCTGGGCCCTTTTCATTTCCAACCGGTATTTTTCTTTGCAAGTTATGTATTGCTCGACGACCCATTCTCTTCGAACTGGCGCCGCGTAGGATATTCGACGCTTTTTTCTGGCGACTTCCCTTTTGAGCTCACTGAGCTCTTCGGTCCACCAGGGCAACTCCATCCTCTTCTTACCGCTCAATCTCGGCATACTGTCTTCACAGGCATCAACTATTGAGTTTGTGTAGTTTTTAATGTGGCTTTCCAGTGCCATTTTGCTGTCTATTTCTTTTATTACTGCAGCATTTAGGTTTTTATTTTGCCATAACTGAACTAGTTTCGTATGAAACTCGTTCCAGTTTGCCTTCCTGGTGTTATATATTCTAGTTGTTCTTTTGATGTCTGTGCCGACAGCCTTGCCGAGTTCGAGCTCAAATAGAATTGCTCTGTGATCCGAACCAGTAACGTCGCCAGAAAGTCTCCAGTTCCCAATTTTTCCGAGAAGGTCCGTCGAGCAGGTCGTTATATCAACGCAGCTGGAAAACCTTCTCCCACCTCTAATGGTGTCGAAGGTGGGCCCAGACCCTCGGTTTAAAATATGCAGCTCCAACTCATCAAGTGCGTCCGCCATTTCAATCCCTCTGCTATCAGACTCTCGGCTTCCCCACCACGTATTCCAGGAATTTACGTCTCCACCCAGTATAACGTTGCCCGTTCGCAAACCCTCAAGAGCTTTCTTAATCATGGCCAGGTATGGCTCGATGGGTTTGTCACACTCCAGGTAGATCGACACCACACCTATCTCCCAGGTTCCAGTTCTCAACTTGGCGACAACTATGTTCTCGGTGGTGAGATCCGGATACTGGGAGACGTCGATGGTGTCGTCAAACAGAACAATCGCTGCTTTCACCACTTTTTCACTTGACTGATTTATGTTACACTGTATGATTTTTGTTCCTGGATAGTGCCGCATCTTACCAGTGTTACCGATGTAAGGTTCCTGCACCATTGCAAAGGTGGTCTTGCTTTTTGCCGCGTGCATAATTAATTCGGCAGTTGCTAATTCGCTTCTCTGAAGGTTTGCTTGGACAACGCAATATTTTTGATTGCCGGTTTGGTGCAAGGCTACTCCCGGGACCACTTTAGCAATACGCTATAGATGATCTTGCCAGGGCATCCCATTTTCTCCTAACCGGGCACTCTACACTGAACGCATTGTGGTCGCTTCTTTCTTGTTTTCCTTTTCTGCAATTCACACATGATGGTAGTTCACCCGAGATCCATTCAGTGCACTCTGTCTTGAAATGCGGGCCTCCACAGTGACTACACGCGTCAGCTGTTTCGGTGCAAAGTTTTTTAGTGTGCCCGTACCCCAAGCATTTGGTACACTGGATCAGTGGAGATTGATCCGCCACTCGCACTCGTTGCAGGTCAACGTGTATAAGCTCTCTTTCCATCATTCGTCCCCATATCTGTGGCGACACTCTTAGAACTACGTGGGAAGTGAATGGATTTCTCGTCTTTTTCCTATATTTCACTTCCATCCTTTGCTCTTCATCAACCAACCCCTCTAACATCTGCTTGTTTTGATGTTTTATAGCCCTGATAATGTCGCCATCCGTGTTATAACTCATCACATCTTTTAATATCAACATCGGGTCTTTGTTTTTTATTTCTTCCACCGTTAAATGGGATCCTTCTTTACTTATTTTTTCCTGAATCTTTTTAACTTCTTCTCGAGTGCTACATCCTATAATTATTCTTCGATCTCTGGCCTTCCTCACTTTATCAATTTTAAATCCTTCTTCCCTTGCGTTTACTACCTTCCTAATCTTTTCTAGTACTTGGTCTCCAGTATCTTTTTCATCTTGTGACGAAATTGCGATTGAGTGAGTCGCAACGTATCCCGATGGTATCCCACTACTCTTCCTGGCGGCCACACTTGCATATGTTGTCTTTTCCTCCCTACTTCCTTGTTCCTTAAGTACGTTTCTCAAGTTTTCCATCTCTTTCTTATTTTCCTCGAGCATTTTGCTATGTTGCTCTATCTTTTTTATTAGGCTATCTTCTGCTTCTTTCCTTCTTTCATCCTGCCTCTGCGATCTGTCCCCCATTTTACTCTGTTCATCCTGTTTTTTGTTTCCAGGTCCCATTTTTCTTTCCATCTCTGCCTCCTTAACTAATTGATATAACCTATCTATCTTTTGTGTGACCTCAAGTTTAATGTCTGTTTTTAGATTTCTTGAGTTGCTTAGGTGCAATTTTGCCTTGTGCAGACATGCCCTCGCTTTAGTTACTCTATCTGCATAT
>JAUPFT010000075.1:15000-40000 GCA_036936625.1 Parnassius smintheus behrii | reverse complement strand
GCCGGTTCCATTCATCAAGCGACTCCAATCGGATTTGTCGCTTGATGTACGAAACCGGACACTTGTCATAGTCAGGTTTCTTTTTACTTTTTGTGGCTGCTTCTTTGGCTAGCTGGTCTGCTCTCTCGTTGCCCTCCAATCCTGCGTGAGCTTTAACCCAAAACATATTTAGTGTTTTGCCCTGTCTGTTAATTTTTAAAATGTTGTTTCTAGCTTCCACCGCTAGGGGATGGAGGGAGACGTCTTGAACAATTGTTTGGAGAGCAGACCTCGAATCACTATAAATGTTGCAGCTTTGTGTTGGGTTTTTGATGACATATCTTGTTGATTCAAGTATGGCCAGCAACTCTGCCTGGTAGACGGTGCAAAAATTTTCCAGTTTCAGTTTCCGGGTACTTATCTCCGCGGCGCCATACCAGATGGATAACGCCGCGCCGACTTTCCCCTCTATTTTACTGCCGTCAGTAAATATTTTATGGCCATTGTTGTTATTTTGGTCTATTTGTGCACCGTCTTCCAGGCATGCAAACTTCAGCCCGACCTGTTCCGCAGGATGTGTGGTTTCCGTGTAATCAATTTTCCTCTCTACATCCCGATCACCCACTATCCGCCGGGAGAAGCCTCTCTTTATTTCATAAAGCGAGGCTGCTTCCCGGATCCTAATGTCCAAAGGAAGCAGCCCGGCGAGTAGTAGAGCCGAGTGCAGAGATACCGTTCTGTATGCTTTTATTATTTTTGTATAAATCCGCGTTGTATCGTGTCGAGCTTTGTTTTAATTTTCTGCTTGCTGGTTGCTGGTGCCCAAGCACTAGCCGCGTAAAGCACGATCGGTTCCACAACCGCTATATATATGGTCCTAATAATCTCTGGGTTCAGGCCCCAGTGGATTTTTGCAGCTCTCGACAACTGTCGATACAAGTTCTGTACCTTGCGGCACACATTCTTTATATGTGTGTCGAAGGCAAGTCTGTCGTCGATTGTAAGGCCGAGGATCTTAATTTGTTTGGAGAGGCTAATGCTTTCCCCACCCATTTCCAGAAGTGGTGAATCGTACTTTAATTTATTTGTAATAACCATCGCCATGGTTTTATGCGGTGCAAACTTTAGCTTGTTTTTGACTTCCCACTTCTGGACATGTGCGAGGGTCACATTTGCCTGCTCCTGCACCTGTATTGCCGTATCCCCAGAGAAAATTAGGACCACATCGTCCGCAAAAGCCTGGCAATGGACTCCATTTTCGCTCAGTTGTTTCAAAAGTGGGTCCAACAGCAAGTTCCAAAAAATTGGACCACCTATAGAGCCTTGCACACACCCTTTTGTGGTCTTCCTGACACATTCCGACCCAGCATATCTCAAGCACACTGTCCTGTCACTGAGATAGCTGTCAATAAGGCGTCTTGTGTTTACTGGGCATCCAGTCCCCGCAAGCGCACATCGTATGGCCGGCCACCAGGCGTTATCGAAGGCTCCCTCTATGTCTAATGATATAAGCAGAGTGAGCTTTTTGTCCTTGAGCTTAGTTCTAATCAGCTGCATCATATCATAGAGGGAGTCCTCGGTACTGCGCTGTGGCATGAACCCGTATTGTTCCCGGCTTATTGTCGGTACGATGTGCCACTTGACCCTTCGAACCACCATTTTTTCGAAGACTTTGCCCAGTACAGGCAATAGCCCAATCGGCCTGTAAGATTTCGGGTGTGTGTAGTTTTCCTTGCCAGGCTTTCTCAGCGCCACTATTATCGCTTTTTTCCATATGACGGGGAAGTAAGCGAGACTAAGGCATTTGTTTGCTATCGCCAGAAACAATGCTGAGTCCAGGGCGATGACTACTCCACAAATGTCCGCTGTAAATCCGTCGCTTCCCGGCGCCTTCTTCGGATTGAAGCTTGACACGGCCCACATCAGCTCTTCCGTTGTAAAAGGTGGGTCACATGGACTATCATGTGACCCTTCGTTTACAGTTTTCGCTGTTTCTCTAATTTGCTTGTGTTCCGTGTCATCATCCTCAATTCTATCCTCCGGATAAAAGACTTCCGCCAGGAAGCTGGCCGATTCCCTACTTTCTAAGGACCTCCCATCTCGAACAAGTGGAGTGTCCTCCTGTCGTACTCTTGTACGATTAATAACCCTGTATATCCCATCCCACATCGTTTCTCGCTCTTGCTTGCCACAGAATTTTTTCCAGCTGGTAGTCTGCGCTGTTTTTATTTCTTGTTGGTATTGTTCTTTCGCTAGTTTATACTGCTCGACAACCCACCCGCGTCAAACTGGTGCTGAGTAAGAGATCCTACGTCTCAGCCTGGAGACTTCCTTTTTCCGTTGTGTCAGCCCGTGAGTCCACCAGGGCAGTCCCATTTGTTTTTTGTTGTTTAGTTTTGGAATACAGTTTTCGCATGCTTCAGCTATTGATTTTGTATATTCTTCTATTTTTATTTCTATATCATCTGTAGTTGTTACTTTGTCTATTTCTGCGTTATTCAGTCTTTTGTTTTTCCAAATTTTTGCGAGTTTCTCACGAAACTCGCCCCAATTTGCTTTTTTGGTGTTGTAAACCCTGGTTGTTCTTTTTATATTTGTGCCAATTGATTTCTCTAGATTTATATCAAATAGGAGTGCCCTGTGGTCCGAGCTGGTTATTTCTTCGGAAAGTCTCCAGTTTTCTATTCTCCCGAGTAGGCTAGTCGAGCAGGTAGTCAGATCTACACAGCTGGAGAATCTCTTCCCGAGTCTGTATACGTCGAATGTGGGCTCAGTCCCCCTGTTCTGGATATGTAGCTCCAGTTCATCCAGCTTAGCTGCTACTTCAATTCCCCTGCTGTCTGTCTTTCGGCTTCCCCACCAGGTATTCCATGCATTTACATCCCCACCGAGTATCACGTTCCTAGTCCGTAAGCCCACCACGGCCGCCCCAATCACTTCAAGGTACGGTTCAATTGGTTCGTCTCCCTCAAGGTAGACGGACACTACGCCTAGTTCCCATGCCCCAGTCCTCAATTTAGCAACTGCTATGTTCTCCGTTGTTAGACTGGGGCATTGTGCCATGTCTATGGTATCGTCGAACAGCACAATAGCAGCCTTGATCACTTTATCAGTGTTCTGGCTTCTGTCACTTTGTGCTATTCTCGTGCCTGGGTAGTTTTTCATCTGTCCAATTCTACCTATATAGGGCTCTTGTACCAATGCAAAAGATGTTTTCCTCTTGGTCGCCTCAATGATTAGCTCGGCCGTGGCTAGCTCACATCTTTGTAAGTTCGCCTGGATAGCGTGATATCGGTGGTCACTGATGTTTGGTTCCATGTTGGACTTTGGGACAACCTTAGCAATATGCTATGGTAGACCTGGCGAGGACTTCCCATTTCTTCCTTATCGGACAGTCAGGGCTAAATGCGTTGTGCTCTTTGTTGCCTTGCTTTGTCTTACTGCAATTTCTGCATTCAGGCAGTGCTCCAGATAACCATTCAGCGCATTCGGATTTCAGATGTGTGCCCCCACAGTGGCTGCACACATCCGTCGTCTCGGTGCACATGCGCTTACTATGCCCATAACCTAGACAACGCGAACATTGTACCAAGGGGGACTGATCCATCACCCTCACTCTTTGTAGGTCAACGTGGATCATTCCTGCTTCAGTTAAACGGTTCCATATTTGTGGCGAAACTCTCATAACGATGTGGGATGTGTGCGCAAATCGCAGAAGACCAGCGTTTGGACTATACTACTGCCCCTCTCCCGGTCTTTCAGTTAGGATCGATTTCAGGACCCTGAAAAACCAGGGCTCAAAAAAGCCCGAGTCTTTGTAGGTGGGTAGAAATCGATCCACTAATAGTACAGTCCAAAACCGTAACTCGCTACGACTTCCACAAACAGAGCTATTAAGTTTTTAAAATTTTCAAGATGGCCGCCGGTCCAGACAACTTATCTCTATCTTGGCCGTCTCTTAATTGATTTGACCCGTGTTTGGGCTCGTTCAAAAGGTCTCGGTGTCGAGATTACGTCTGTATTAATCTTTTGGCTTTTTAAGCCCACTTTAATTAAATTTTTTACAATTAAATATAAATTTTTTGAAAATTTTGATTTTTAGAGCTAAATTTTGATTTTAAAATTCTACAAAAATTTACATATATTAAAATACAGAGCCTTATTTTAAATATCTATTTAAAAGTATACTACTACTTATTTTAAGGGTAACACACGTTAACTAAAAATTTTGAAAAATTTATAACTAAAAAACTACTCACTAGAAAAATCCAAAATTTTGTCCGTATATTCCTTATGTATTTCTTAACACTATTTTAAAATAATAACTGGGGGTCTTCACTTTAGTTTTTAAGTTGTTTAAATGTCAATTTTTTCTAAATTTAAAAAAGTCAATATCTCTTGAACCACTTATCGTAAAATTGTCCTGGAACTTGCTCCCGGCTGCTCTCCACGCGTACTACCAGAATCCGCCTTCAAAAACAGCCGCACGCTTTTGCTTCTCAAAACACGTGCCCACGTGGCACTTGTTTTTTTGGCTTTTTCTCGGAGACTATGGCTCCGAGAAGTCTCAAATTTTACACGTAGGTGGGGGCCGCGAATAGCTTGAAGGCCGCACTTTAAAAAGTATAGGTAATAGCGTTTAATCGCGCAGCGTTTTACTTTGAAATTTTGAAAATTTTTGAAAATCACTTATTACACTATAACTTTTTCACAAACACTCCGATTTTCCTGAAAACTTCACTATTTTACGCCGCAAGTCAAGGCGCAACTTTTGGTACCTCACTCACCAAAATCGGTTGCGAAAAACCTATTTTTGCGATTTTTAGAGCACGGAGCAACACAGAAACGTGGCGTACGGGACGGCAGTTGACACCGGACTCGGTTAGGTTAGGTTAGGTTAGGTTAGGTTAGGTTAGGTTAGGTTAGGTTAGGTTAGGTTAGGTTAGGTTTTTTTTTTTTTTTTTTTTTTTATAATTATTATTTCCACTCTACAGACTCGTAGTCCGTACCCTTTATTACATTTTTTTATAATTATTATGACATTACATATGTAGTTTCTAAGCTTTAACATCTCTCCGCGTTTTTTTTTTAATATACTTTTCCATTAACATAGATTACTATAATATCATGCCTTATATCTAACGGTTAGTGTAATTTTTTTTTTCCTCTTTTTTTCTTTTTCTTATTTTTTTTTTTGGTTTGTTTATTTTGTTCTTTTTTTCTCTTTTTTTTCTTCTTCTTTTTTTTTCTCTTTTTTTTTTTTTTTTTTTTTTCTCATGCATCTTAAACTATGGTTTTAAAACTTTTGTCTACATACTTATTACTAACTGATAACTAATTCATTTTTTTTTTTTTTGCCAGGGTTTTTTTTTTCATGCATCTTAAACTATGGATATTAAACATCTAATACTTAATGCTTAACTTATAACTAACAACTATAATTAACAAAAATTTTCCAATTTTAATTGTAAGTAAAGTTGTTGCGGTTATGTCATTTAACATCCGTTTGATTGTCGTTTACGCCGCTTCGTCTCGGACCACGTTCATAATGTTTCTTGCAACCTTTAAGTCTCGATGATGTATTGCCATTTTCATGTTGTAATCCCTAATTCTGCTTGTGGTGGCAGCCCCGGCACGCAAAATGAAACAGGCAATTGCATCTTCCTCACACCAATCGGTGTAGTAGATGCAATGTCTCGTATGGCGCGAGATTGCCACCACTGCATGAGGAATACTGTTGTATAGGCGTTGTTTCTCTCTATTAGATCGCACGATTACCACCGTCTCGCTCACGAGCCCCTGAGCTTCATGTATGGTTAGAGTTCGCGATCCCTTCCCTTTTCCGTAGCCCTGGCTTATGAGATTTTCCTTTTCAGCCTGGGTGTGTCCCAAGTATAAAGTATCATCAAGGGACTTTGGGATCTGTGAACCCATGTACCTCTTTAGCTCTAGAGATCGCAACCTAGTATTGGATGAGTATATACCATCATAGATTTCGTTTAGTGCATATGCTACATCCAGTGGGTTTCTGTGCGTGCAGAGCCATTCTTGGTTGATATTAGCCACAAGATTTGGTCGAGTGTAGTGCAGTCGGAACAAATCATGCCTGTCGATATATGGCAGCTGGTTGTTGTCCCCTACAATGAGAATCTCGCTTGCACCCGTGATTTGTACTGCCGTTACTATAGCCCCAAAATGGTTCATGAGCGCTTCGTCAATTAAAAGACGAGAGTATTTCTCAGACGCCCTTATGCCATTTACCAAGATTGAGGCCATAGTCCGCACCTTCCTTGCTGCGTCGGCTCCTATACGTGATGCTAGCCTCTCCCTCAAGTCAGTTGCGGCTGCAGTTGTTGTAGTGATTATGATATCATTTTCCTCCGCGAAGTTATTAATAATCCAGGATGTTTTTCCACACCCGGGTACGCCATTGACCCATGTTATTTTTGGCAACTGCCAATGCCCAAGAGAGCCGCCCTTCTTCAAAGTCATGGACACAGCCTTGAGCCTGTCCAAGATCTCGTCCTCGAGCATTACTCTTGTACACTTTGCTGTTACCACTATGGGGTCCTGAGGAGGTGTTCGAAAGACAAGTTGGCCCGACCGTTCTGTCTCAGTCCCGTCCAAAGCCACAAAACCAACAGTTGCGTTGTATGCCGCCATGTACAATCCCGACACTTTCCCTTTAATTACTTCAGCTGTGTCGTTGTTGTACACAGCAGCCTCGAATTCCTCGAGTTTCATCTCAAGCTGATCTTCACAGCCTCGATGAAAGGATTCAAAGATGCTCTTACAGGTCATGATGTTAACCTCTCTGGTAGCTTTAACGATAGCTTTAAACTCGAGGAATGCATTTATCCAGTGGTCCAGGGGCTCCGACACCTCCCTGAGACTCGGCAGAGTGACTTGTCCCATGTCTGCTTTCGTCCATGTGCATGGGGATTTTTTTGTCTGACCTTTGGGAAAATACTTTGCGGCGCTCTTAACAGCAGCAACTATCTTCTCTGTTGACTGCAGATATTCTTTTTTCTTCGGGATTATTGCGGGGATTGCAGAAATGACTTGGCCGAAGGTGCTAGCGACTGCTGCTACTTTGTCTATTGTTCTGGCTGGGATTATTCGTGTTCGCTTTTCTTTTTTCCTTTTAGCGTCCATTTTTTGTTGCAAGCGTTCGGATCCACTTAATATTTCTTCTGGGCGTATTTCAGGGTGTTCTTTGCTATCAGTGGGATACGAGCGTGAAGGTTCGTTGGGTCTGAATGGTTTCATAAAACTGAGGTCTTCACCTCTGTCTTCGTATACCACCACCTCATGATATTCTGAGGCTTTTAATACTCCCATGTAGTCTTCTACCTTCCCTTTCTCGTATTCTACCACCATAGCATCTACGCTTATTATTTTTGGTGATACTTCTTTAGCCTCACTTGCCTCCGTAAGCACAGCTAGCATTGAGCATGCCTGAGCGAACTCGGTGACGTCGTCGCCTTTTTCGAATAGTGCAATGGTTTTGTTCCGCATACGCACTATTCGGCAGTGATTGTTTGCTACTGTTATCTTCTGTAGCGCCTCATACCTCTTACGTTTTATGCTCGTTTTGAAGGTGCTGCCTTTCAGGAGTAAGGCGAGGCCAGGTGAGATAATTATTTTATTTGGAGCCATCGCATTGCAGAAGCAAATACCCAGCCTTTCGGAGGAGTCATCCATAAACATGGCTACCGTTTTGAGTCTAATACCTGGGTTGCCTAGTTCAGCATATTCTAGTAGTTTATTTGCAGGCTGATTAATTGTTCTTCTGTATTCTATGTCTGTGGTTTGTGTTATTATATTACTTAAATTCATCGTTTGCTGAGTCAATTCAGAAGAAAGAGTACTGTTTCTTTTAGCAGCTAAACGGATTGTATGTTCTGCAAACTTTAAGAAGTGCGGTCTTTTGTCAGCGTCATCCAAAATATTGTGTAATACTTCTTTATTTATTTTTATATCTAGTTTAAACTCAAGATCCATTCTGGCCATCTGGAATCGTGGGCAGTCCAGGATGATGTGCCAAACAGACTCACTGATGTTGGGGTTGCACTCACAGCCGGGACTGTTTTTCAACTTGAACCGATGTAAGTACTCAGCAATTCCGCCGTGTCCTGTCATGATTTGCACTTGGTAGGGTGTCAGTTTTGCTTTCCTCACGATGCGATAAGCTTTTTCTACATCGGGGAAGAACGTCTTAGTGACTTGCCCTGTACTGGAGGAGTTGTACCTATCCTGCCATTTCCGTACAGACTCTTCTCTGATCTTTCTTTTGACATAAGACAACGGGACTTCTGCGTAGTCTGGGGTAGTAGTGGCTTGTTGGGCCGCCATCTTTGCTAGCTCATCGGCGCGTTCGTTTCCGGCAGTCCCCACATGCGCTCGTAGCCAGAAAAACCGCACTCGTCTCCCCTGTGACCGGATGTCTTCTATGCACTCTTTTATATGCTTTGTCAGAGGATGGATCAACATAGGGTTTTCCAACAGGTCGAGTGAGGACCTGGAATCACTCATAATGTTTACTGTCTTTTCTTTGCTATTCCTTGCCAATTGAACCGCCCTGTAAAGTGCATAAAGTTCTGATTGAAACACGGTGCACGAAGGGGCTAAGCTAAAAGTAGAGTAATGGATTTCCTTGTCTTTCTCCCACCAAGTTAGAGCAGCTCCGACCTTTCCCTCTATCTTGCTACCATCTGTATATATATGGGGGCCGGTAACCCGGCGGGAATCCAAAGATTCAAGATCCGCGCCCTCAAGGAGCTCGTACTCTGTTGTTATGAGTCTAGAAGGGTGTGGAAGATCCAAATAGCTCACCTTTTTCTCCAATCTCATTCCAGGTGGTAAATAGTCTAATGTAATACCTTTTTTTGTTTTGTACAGACTTGCAGCTTCCTGGACTCTCAGGTCCAATGGTAATAGACCTGAGAGTACCAGTGACGCCGTGAGCGATACTGTGCGATACGCCCTGCAGATTTTTTGTGCAAATCCTCTTTGAAGATTATGCAGTTGATCGCGAATCATTTGCAGTTCTGTCACTGGAGCCCATACGCTAGAAGCGTACAGCACAATCGGCTCTATGACCGCAACATATATTGTCCTTGTTATTTCTCCATTTAGGCCCCACGTTACTTTTGCGGCGCACGCTAGCTGTTTATAAATTTCCGCAGCTTTTTTACAGACAGCGGTAACATGTGGTTTGAATGTTAGTTTTCGATCTATTATAATTCCCAGGAGTTTTATCTGATCAACCAGTTGCAGTTTGCGCTCTGACATGTAGATTTCTGGGGGATCGAATTTAAGTTTCTTAGTTATTAGCATCGCGTTAGTCTTGTGTGCTGCGAAAGTTAATTTGTTTCCCTCTCCCCATTTTACTACTTTCTTTAGAACTGCATTGGCTGATTCCTCCATAGTACTGACCTTGTGATCGGAGAATACAAGGATTCCGTCATCTGCAAATGCCTGGCAATATACTCCTTCCTCTGTAAGTTTTTGTAACAAGGGATCTAAAATGATGTTCCAAAAGGTTGGTCCTGCGATTGACCCTTGTACGCAACCTTTTGTGGTGTCCCTCTCACTTGTTGTTCTGGCATAGTTAACAACGATCTTACGGTCTCTAAGGTATGAGTTTATCATTGCGTAGATGTTCCTTGGGCACTTCTTTTTTATGAGCTGGTGCTTGAGTGCTGGCCACCATGCGTTGTCGAATGCTCCCTCTATATCCAAAGAGATGATAAGCACCATCTTCTTGTTGTAGAGTTCAGATCTTATATGGTCCATTAAGTCGTAGAGGGCATCTTCGGTTCCGCGCTGTGGCATGAAGCCATATTGTTTCGGATTTAACTTTGGTAAGATGTACCATTGCAATCGACCCACCATAAGTTTTTCGACTATTTTCCCCAGGACTGGTAGTAGACCTGTCGGCCTGTAGGACTTTGGGTGAGTGTAGTCCTCTTTGCCCGGCTTACGGAGAATTATAATGTGTGCCTTTTTCCATTGCTTAGGAAAGTATGCTAACGAAAGGCATTTATTTGCCAACGCCAAGAATACCTCCTTTTCGCTTTGGATGGCTACAGTGCAAATATCTGAAGTTAAGCCATCTTGCCCTGGAGCTTTCTTTGGGTTTAATGCTTTCAACACTGTCTCCAGTTCGGCCGGGGTGAAAGCTGGATCTTCCTCAGAGAGGTCTTCTATATCCTCCGGTTTTTTGTCTTGTACCAGTCTTCGGATTTTCATGTGGTAGGACTTGTCAGTCGCAACAGAGTCTTCTGGATAAAAAGTGCTTGCCAGAAGCTTAGCCGATTCCTCCGGATTAAGGGTGTCACCTTCGACACTTCTCAGTAACATATCTTCTTGTCGTCTGGTAGTTTTTCTTATTACTCTATATATTCCATCCCACAGGCTTTCCTTTTCTTGCATTGAGCAGAACTCTTTCCAGCTGCTTGTTTGTGCTTCAATGGTTTTTTCTGCATATTCCTGTTTAGCTGTACAGTAGTCTTTTATAACAGATGCCATTCTAATGGGAGCGGCGTTTCTTATTCGCCTTTTCTTTCGCAGGACGTCTCTTTTTAGGTTTTCTAAGGTTTTTGACCACCAAGGAGGCCTGCTTTTTGCCTTCCATACGCCTATTTTTGGAATAGATTTATCACAAGCATCCAAGATGGCTTCTGTATAGACGGTAATTTTGGTTTCCAGATCCTCTTGAGTGTAAATCTGGTCCATGGTTTCAGGTGTTATATTTTTTTCAGCTAGGGAGATTTTTAAATTCGTTTTAAATTCCTGCCAGTTCGCTTTCTTGGTGTTGTATGTGCGCGTGGTATTAGACTCGAATGATGTTAGTTGCTCGTCTAAGTGCAGAGTAAAAGTGATGGCATTATGGTCTGATGTTGTAAGTCCCCGATCCACACTCCAGCCGTTTATTCTTCCTAGTAGCGACAAGCTGCACGCTGTGACATCAACAACGCTTGTGTATTTTTTGTTTCCCCTATACGTCTCGAATGTTGGTGTGTCTCCGGTGTTGAGAATGTGGAGCTCTATTTCGTTTAGGAAGGCGTTGTAAGCTGCACCTCTTTGGTCTTCATGGCTGCTTCCCCACCAGTGGCTCCAAGCGTTGACATCCCCACCGACCAGAAGGTTTTCGGTTTGGAGTTTCTGGCAAGCCACTTTTGTGCGTACCAAATAGGGCTCTATGTCTTGGTCTCCTTCGTAGTAGACAGACACTATTCCTAATCTCATCTTTCCTGCCCTCAGGAGTACCGCCACCTCAGTTTCGGTCACCAATTGCGGGTCATGTATGACCCCCAATCTGTCATCGAAAATGATGATTGCCGCTTTCACGGGTTTTTGGCGCTTAAGGGTGCACTGGATGATTTTTGTGCCGGGGGTCAACTTCATTTCACCACTTTTGCCCACGTATGGTTCTTGTACAAGGGCTATTGAAACTCCCCTTTCCCTTGCTCCCTGTAGTAATTCTGTTGTCGCTAGTTTTGATCTTTGTAGGTTTGCTTGAATTATGTGCATGCTGTGAGTGTCTGTCTTTGGGAAATGTGAGCTTCTGTCATCTTGGCTGCCCTTAGCAGTATGAGATACGTGACCGCGCTATACTATCCCATTTTTGCCTCTCAGGACACTCATTGCTAAATGCATTGTGTGGGGAAACTGAGCTTTTGCCATGTGCCCTCAAACAGTTCTTGCAGTTAGGAGCCTTTCCCTCTAATCTGTTCGTGCATTTTTCCCAGGGGTGGTTTTCTCCACAATAGCTGCAGAGATTTTCTTTTTCCTGGCAGATATTTTTGGTGTGACCGAAGCCCAGACATTTTGTGCACTGCACCAAGGGGGATTGGTCTTCCACCGGTCTTCTTTGTAGGCCTATATAGATTTTTTCGGCTTCTAAGAAACGCCGGTGCAGTGTTGGAGAGAGTTCTATGATTGGGTGACATTCGTGCGTGTTTCTCGCCCTTTTCCTGTACCGAACCCTCATGACGTTTTCAGTCGCCTTGAGATCCTGGAACAGATGCTTATTCTGTGCTCGCAGCTGTTCCACGATCTCGGCATCAGTATGATATGATAATACGTCTTTTATTTTTATAAGTGGATTACTCATTTTGGGAGTCTCTGCCTTGAGTGTTTCATTCTTCTTAACCTGACTTCTTATCAGGTCCAGATCTTCTTTAGTGCCACAGCTTAAAACAACTTTTCGGTTCCTTGCTTTCCTTATCTTTTCTACTCTTGCTCCAGTCCTCTTTATATCAAGTGCTTCCCTGATCGTTTCAATGACATTCTCACCTGTTTTGTTGGGATCCGTTGACAAAACGATCAAGGTGTGGTTGGGCCTCAATACAGGCCTTTCTTTCACTTTTTGAGCATATGTCGGAATAGATTTGGTACTCTTGGCCATCTCTGCCAGCGCAAGCTCCGTACTAAGGCTTATCGCCGGTGGTGGCGTTTTCTGCCGGAGTTCACGTATGGTTTTTAGTTCCGACGAAACTACTTCCAGACGTTCGGTGAGGGGCTGTAGATGTTCACTAAGGTTTAATGTTAAGGTTAGGTTAGGTTAGGTTAGGTTAGGTTAGGTTAGGTTAGGTTAGGTTAGGTTAGGTTAGGTTAGGTTTTTTTTTTTTTTTTTTTTTTTTAATTCTTACTTTACTACTACTATTCTGCAGTACCCTTCTTTCTGTCACAGTTAATCTTTTGTAGTTTTAAACAACTTTTTTTTTTTTTTTTGTAATTAAATGTATATATATATTTTTTTTATTTTTATAATCACTTTTTTTTTTAATGGTTCTGTACTGCTAAAAATTTACTTAGACATTCTTTTATTTTATTACCTTATATAAATAATCTAAATATTCTTTCGGTCTTATTTATTATTTTGGTATCTTGTTTAAGTAATCTACGTTCATTCCAGTCTAGTCCTATTTTAAATAACAATTGATAAAAACTATGCTCTTTAAGCTTACTTTAGCATTCTCGTTGCCCATCAATCTAATTTTATTAAAATTTGTACAAATATCATATTTTTAATGTTTTATTGCTGTTGTTTATGTAATCATTACACGGCTATAGGTACACGATTAATATATTAATCTATTATCTTACTACCATTTTCTTTATTAATTATTTTTAGCACTTTCAGTGCAAATTCAAGAAATACAGTTCGGCAATTGTTGTCTTCGACGATTAATGATAAAGATTTGTTATTTATAACCAAGCCCATACTGCTCTCGCATTCGAATCTTTTAAGTGCAAATCGTGGACAGTTCATTAAAATATGCTCGATCGTTTGTTTACTTTCGTTATCGCAACAGCAGTATGGGGATGGTGATAGCTTAAATCTATGTAGGTATGCTTTGTTGCCACCATGACCTGTGAAAAGTTGAGTTAATATATTAGTCATTCTGATAGTTTTTAATACTTTATAGGCCTTTTCAATATTAGGGAAGAAGGTCTTCGTCACTTCGCTGCCCGTACATTCTTCATATTTTGCCTGCCACATATGTAAGGTATTTTGTCTGGTAAGGCGCTTTGCGTACGACAAAGGGACTCTATCGTATCTGGTCTTTTGTTTGTTTCTGACAGCTGCGTACTTAGCCAATTCATCTGCTCTTTCGTTTCCGCTTATTCCAGTGTGCGCTCTTATCCAGTATAGTCTTATAGCGCCCCCTTTTAATTCGATTATTTTTATATTATTTCTGATTTCAGCAGCAATCGGATTCAAAGATGATGGGTCACTGATGCTCATTATAGCTGACCTAGAGTCGCTGAAAATATTTGCTTTCAGTTGGTTTTCCGCTATTAGGTATTCTAATGCCCTCAAAATTGCCACGAGTTCGGCTTGGTAGACGCTGCAGTAATTTTCAAGTCTGAAGTTAATACTTTTTATTTCGGTGTTCTTGTTCCAGATGGTGACAGCAGCTCCCACTTTATTATTGAGTTTACTTCCGTCAGTATAGACTTCTATCCAGTTGTTGGTTTTTTTATCGATATCTTGCTGAGAATTTATATATTCGAAATTATATTTCTTCCTTTCAGAGGGGTGCGGTAAGTCGAATGGGCTTATTCTTTTCTCCAAAAGTCTACCCGGTAAGGAGTCTATGGGTTTCCCACGTTTAATCTCATACATAACAGCATTTTCTCTGGCTCTGAGTGCTAAAGGGATTATTTTAGCCAGTAATGTGCTCGATACTAGAGAATTTGTTTTATGGCCTTTACAAATTCTTATGCTGAAGAGTCTTGTAAGCCTGTTTAATAACCGATCCACGTATCTTTTTTCCGTAGTATGCGCCCAGCAACTCGCCGCATACAACACCGTTGGTTCTACTACGGCTGTATATATTGTACGGACAATGTCTGAATTGAGTCCCCATTGTGCTCTTGCCGCTTTAGATACCATTTTATAAAGATTTACTGCTTTGCGACTAATGTTGTCTAAGTGTGGTTTGAAATTAAAATTTTTATCAATTGTAAGACCTAATATTGTAAGATGTTCTGTATAATTCAGCTCTATTCCTTCCATGTATAATTTAGGGGTATGGTATTTAAATTTTTTGGTTATTACGATTGCTTGGGTTTTGTGCGGTGCAAATTTTAGCTTGTACTGTTTTCCCCAGTCTGATATAAATTTTAGGGTGTAGTTGAGATCCTTCTCTAGTTGTTCTCCATTGCTGTTGGTGCCTACCAAGAGTATGTCATCCGCGAAAGCTTGTACATGAGTGTGTAGGTCTTCTGTTCCTTGTAATAGCGAGTCTATTAAGATGTTCCATAGTATCGGTCCACAAGTAGAGCCCTGAATGCATCCCTTATTTGTGGGTCGCGTAACTTTTTGTCCAGCATATCTTAAATCGATTGCTCTGTTGGCCATGTAGCTTGTTATTAGTTTAAGCAGAGATGGTTCTGCTTGCTTGTCATGTAGTTGTTTGATAATTGCTGGCCACCAGGCATTGTCGAATGCACCTTCAATGTCCAGGGACACAAGTACGACAATTTCCTTTTTGCACAGTCCGTTTTTGATTGCTATGGTGGTATCGTAAAGGGCATCTTCAGTGCTCCGTTGTGGCGTGAACCCATATTGCCTATTGTTCATCTTATTTTCACGACCGAGTTGCCATTGTATCCTGTTAACAAATAATTTCTCCAGTAATTTTCCTAATATCGGTAATAGACCTATAGGTCTATATGCTTTGGGGGTGGAATAATCTTCTTTATTTGGCTTTGGTATAACTTTAATTGTTGCTATTTTCCACTTTGTTGGAAAATGGCCAAGCTTGAGACATTGGTTCATTAGACTCAAGACACTTTCTGGATCATTTTTATACGCTGCTTGGCAGATGTCCGAAGTTAAGCTATCTCCGCCTGGTGCCTTTTTCGGGCTCATGTTGTTAAATATATGTTCGATTTCTAATAATTTAAAAGGCTGTATTTCTGGAGTGTTATTTTCAATTTTTTTAATTAATTCCTGCACGTTCTTCCTTAGTTTGTGTTGTTCTTCAGTATCGGTTTCGATACCATCCCACGGGAAAAAGGTTTCGGCCAATAGATTGGCCGATTCCCTTTCATTGAGAATGGTACCGTCTTTTTTACGTAGGAGCTTCTCTTCTTCGGTGTTAGAACACACTTTCAGGATTCTGTACGTCCGTTGCCATACGTTTTCCTTCTCTTCGGTACTGCAAAGATCTTTCCAACTTTGTGTTGCAGCTGTTTCTATGCTTTGGATATATTCTTCTCTTGCTTTGAGATAGAGATCTATGACAAAATTTCGTCTCTTAGGGTGCGCGTTCCGAATTCTTCGTCTTATCCTAATCATCTCCTCTTTCTTAAGTGTAAGTTCTTTAGTCCACCATATTGCTGCTTTCTTTGCTTTCTTAGGTTTAATTAATGGGATTGCTTTAGTACATGCCGCTGAAATGCATTGCGTGTATTTATCTACCATTATGTCCAAATCTTGTGTTGTCTTAATTTGTCCTATAATTTCCTTGTTTATTTGGTTGCTAGTTAATTCTGTCGTTAATTCTTGTTTAAATACTTCCCAGTTCGCTTTCCTAGTATCAAACTTTCGCGTGCTGGTAATTGTCTTTTGTGGTGTAAAATTCTCTGGATTAAGCTCATATAATATTGGTTTATGGCTTGACAAAGTGCTAAATGTTTCATCAACTCTCCAATTTTTGATCTTGTTTATTAAAGAAGCTGAACACGCTGTTATATCTATGATACTGGAGCAAAGCTTGCCCATCCTATAAACTGCAAATGTTGGATTGCTGTCAGTATTGAGGATTTCTAGATTTAATTCAGCTACTGTCTCCATTATTTGAGAACCCCTTTTATCGTCAGCATCGCATCCCCACCAGACACTTTTTGCGTTGACGTCTCCTGCAATGATGTAGTCACTTGCGTCCATGCTCGACGCAAATTGGTTAATTTTGGTAAGATCTTCATCAATATTTCCTTTCTCGTGCAAGTAAATATTAATTATACCTATCCTCTTATAATCTATTTTGATTGTGATTGTTACAATATCTTCCGTAATGAGGTCTGGATTAACAGTGTACTTAATATTTGGATCTAAGATAACGATTGCCGATCTGACTGGTTTATTTTTGTCGTGACTAACTTTTTGGACAACTCGCTAGTACGAGCCTAGGGTAACGTGGGCTTTTGCTCCAACATAAGGCTCCTGCATCAGTATAATTGAAAATCCCTGCATTGTGGCTGCGCGTAAACACTCTTGTGTTGCCGCACGCCCACGATCCAGGTTGTATTGAACTATTTTTATTCTGTTATTGTCTGGGGTTGTTGTAGTATCAATTATCTCTTAACAATAATTTACCGAGGATCTTGCAATCCTGTCCCATTTAGCCCACTCCGGACATTCAGAACTGTAAGCTGGATGGCTTAATGATTCTTTTTGTAAATTTTTGCAGTTTTTGCACTTTGGTGTTTGATTTCGATTCGTGCACAATCTGGTATCATGCTCCTCGGAACAGTATCCGCAAACCAATCCGTTATGGCAATCCCTAGCTAAATGATTAAATCCCAGACACTTATAACATTGGGTAAGAGGAGAGTGGTCAACGCATGGAACTACTTGATAACCTATACGCAGCCTTTGGTCCTTTATTTTTATCCACATTTGTGGTGTTACCTCTAGTATAACGTTGACTAGTTCACGGATCCTTCCTTTCGTTCTGCGGAGTACTTTGGCTGCTTTCTCTGGTTCTATTATTCCTGATACCAAGTTGCTATTTTGTGTCACCAATGCTTTGATGAGTTTTTGGTCACTGAGTTCAGATGTGATACCTATTAACCTTAAATGCGGATTTTTGTTCGAAGGTGTAGATACAGATAGTTTGGTGCACGAATCTCGAATTGCAGTTCTTAAAGTTTGCCTATCTTCTTGAGTGTCGCAGCTGATAACTACTCTTTGGTTTTTGAGTTTAGTTATCTTGTTGACACCAATTCCTAGTTCCACTGGATCAACTCCCTTTTTTACCAGTTTCACGATATCGTCGCTGGTCAGACGGGGATCTATAGATTCAAGGATCATAGGAAAACGGGGCGCGCTCACAGCATTGGCATAGGTCTTTTGCGGTGGCTTATATGGTGCTGGGGCTACCCGTACGTTAGTTTCCCTTCCCATTGGTGGAGCGCAGGGGGAGTTCCTTAGTTCATCAATCTTATCCTTAATTTCCGCGATTGCCAATTCTGCTCCCAAGCCTGAATTGCTTTGGAAAGCTAGCTGACTTGTGTTGAATTCTTTCATTTCGTTTATATCCTTCATCATAGTTTTCATGGTGATGGTGATCGGTTCTAAAACTTTTTTAACGTCCTCACTTTGTTCATTTATTGTTGTGTTGATACAAGGTGGTGTTGCTTTGATTTCCGAAATCATTTGTTTCAACTCCTGTATCTCTGTGATGACAGTATTAGTGTCTGTTTGTATGAGCTCTGGGACTGGTGTTTTCTTTCCTGTCTCCTTATGAATTATGATAAATTCTTCAATCATCTGGGTTAAGAGACTGATTTGTTGTGTCATTTCTTTTACCTGTAGCGACAGTTTTGTTGCTAACTCTGATTGCTTCTGCGCAGTTACCGAAATTATTGTCTCAGGCGCTGGATGCGGTAATGCCTTTGTGACGAGTCCCTGCACTTCTAGTTGAATTTTACTTATGGCTTTTAAAGGCTCGTCCATCTCGTAACTCAACCAGCTGCGTATAGCTTCCACAGATTTACCTGTATTGCGAATTTCTTCAATGGATTCTACCAGCTTATTTACAATTTGGGAGTGAATTTCTGTCAGCTGCTTGTTATGAGCACGCTCAATTCTTACCAATTCCTTTGCAGATCGGCATCGTTCCTGCTCCAATCCAAGGCGATGCCGCGAGCGAGAATCAGATAACGAGAGCACGGTTTCATACAATCCCTGCAAGCAGTTGTGTACTTCTACTTTGCAGTCGCGTTTCATATTTCCGGCTTTTTCAAGTGCTTCCTTGCCTGAGAGCAGGAAGTCATTAGCTCGTTGAGTAGCTAGATCCATAGATATACCGGCCCGCTTGTAAGCGGGTGGCAATATACTGGATCTCCTGCTGTTAAGGCTGGTTGCACTATCTGCGTCAGACCATTCATCATCAGTACGTTGGAATGGTTTACATTTCCCTAAAACCTCCAATTCGGCTTCCATGTCTAACGTTAATGAGCTTCGGTTTTCAGAATCTGCTTCCTGTCCCATTTCAGTTGTGATGTTATGAGAGTCAACTGCTGTCGGTTTTTCGGGTCTCATTGGGTCATTTAAGCTCTGGGTTTCCTTACTGATTCCTATAAGGCTTACTGTTTCAGGGCACGGTTCGCTGATGGAGTAACCTCTGGTGGTTGGAATATCCTCTGTTGCTTTGTTAGACGTGGCAGCATTCTGTATGAGTACTTTTTTACGTAGAGTCGTACTGAGAGTTGGACTTGCAGCCCTGCTCGTTTTAGATGCCCTTGATTTGATTGAGCCCGTAACTGATGCGGTTGACTTACTGGACATTATTTATGTTTATTCTTAAGAAAAGTGCTATCGATATAAATTGTACAGAAATGGAAAGCCTGTCTCAAGCCAAGTTGTTTAAACCCAAACACGACCGGTTTTGGTCGAATAGTGCCGAAGTTATGACGGTTTAAATTTTTCCAATATGGCCGACCGTAACTTTGTTTTTGCTCTAGATCGGTATTTTATGGATCAAAATGCTTCGTGCTTGGGCTCAATTCGTGGGAAATGAGATGAGCTATGCGTTCCACTTAGTCACAGCCACCTACTGATCAGGTGCTTTCTGGCAAGAGTTTTAGCTCCGTCAGGCTGCTCTGATCAAAATAAGACCAAACACGACCCTCCCCGCTCAACTGGTTCGCGAGAAATTCAACAAAACCGATTTCCAATATGGCGGCCAATTAAGATCAATTTCTCTAACTTTGGAACGGTGAAAGGTAACAAAGTCGTGTTTGGACTCTTTGGATAGCTCTGGGCAACGGTATTACGAACCTATTAAGCAACAAATAAAAAAAAATTATTATTTACAAGTTATGAACCGAAATAATATAAAATATACGAAAAAATGTATATCTCAAAAACTATCAGGAATAATTGAATTCTAAAAATGCCAATAGTTTTAAGCTTTTTAGTTCTATTTTTAAATTGATTCTAATTAAGCCGCAAAGGCCCAGAAGTGGGAGCACGTGTAAGCGTAATTTGATATAAAATGGAATATCTCTGTAATTTCAAGATGAAAAAATCTGAAATTTTCCACAAAGGTACTCTTTAATATCCTTTAAATAAATAAATAATAAAAATTATGTGTTATTGATTTATTTTTAAAGTTATAAAAGTTTAAACATAACAATTTTTTAATAAAAGAGGTTTTCCGTCAATAAAAAGAGCAAGGGTGAACCGATCTAAGCAAATGAGGTGTCGTCTGAAAGTGCTTTATACACCGCATCCAAAACCACTCTATAAATTATCCGGACGTAATTATTTCTCAAACCACGTGCCACGTGGTTTTTGAGAAAAATCGTTATAACTCCGTGATTTTTTAAGGAAAAAATCCGGAACAAATTGCAAAATGTGAAGCTAATGAAATGCCAAATGGTGCGCTAAAAAAGTTAATAGGTTGCTGATCTAGATTTTGCAGCGTTCGCAGATATATGTTAAAATTTTACCTGTTTTTGAGGTTATTTGTAGTTTTTCCACCAAATTTCACTCAGGCAAAATCCTGTACTTGCGAACACTATGCACAGATCAAAGCCTACACTTTTCCGCGCACTTTGGTATATAAAACAGGACAATAGCACAAATTTAACCCACTTTTTCGAATTTTTGAACGCGGAGCTCAATCACAACGATGCTTTCGGTACGGCGGACGGACTCGGGCTGGGGGTTAGGTTAGGTTAGGTTAGGTTAGGTTAGGTTAGGTTAGGTTAGGTTAGGTTAGGTTAGGTTAGGTTAGGTTAGGTTAGGTTAGGTTTTTTTTTTTTTTTTTTTTTTTTTTTTTTTTTTAATCGCTTTTCCCCGATCATGGGATCATCGGGTCCTTATTAATCTATATTACTCATACATTCCAGTTCTCACATGTATTCACACTTCCAGGCCGCATACTTAATCTTTCTTTTATCCATCCACGCTCATTCTTTGCCGGGTGGGACTCCCGCTACTCTATGCCTAATTTTTCTTTTCTTTGGGAAAATAAAGTTCTTAGATTTTATTTATTTTCTGTTATGTCTTCAATAGTATTTATACTTTGTATATATAGTTTAAGCTTACAAATGTCTACACTACACTCTAATTGCTAATTTTTATTTAGCTTACAAACTTCCTTAGTTTACATTTTTATTGGGTTACAGCAATTGTACTTATCATTATTTCTTATTACCTATGAGTTTTATTTCTTAGTTCTATTTTAACATTTATAAGTCTAACATTAATATATACTTACTATTTTCTATCATCTTATTTCTAACATTTTTCATTGCCGTTTTTATAATATTCTTATATTTATTATCTGTATAACAATAAAAACTTATGTCTATTTATTTCTACCATTTGCAATTAACAATTTTACAGGTCTTAACAGTTATGCACATATCAGGATTGGTGAATTTCTGTCATGTGTCTAAATTTATACATCCTTATACATTTTAGTCACGCTTTTCCTAGGCAATATAATATATATATACTAAATTTATATGTATATATTGTCCATTTCTTTTACTAATTTTCATTTCATGCTATTTTTCTTATGTGTTGTGTTAGTGTTGTGATTCATGTAAGTGTTACTGTGCTGATATAATCGTGTATATTACATTATACATTCTGTATATCAGTTGTGTTCATTTTGTCGTGTAATTCATGTTCATGTGTGTTGTGTTAATGTTCCTGTGTGCTTTGTAACTGTTTGTGTGTGTTGTGTGATTTATCTTAAATGGTTCAGGCATAGGCCGTGTTTGCACGAGCCAAGTAGTCCCATTTTTTCCGTACAGGGCAGTCTGAACTAAATGCATTATGGTCGGTCCTCCGCAACCCAGAGTGTGAGCAGTTGCAGCACTGTGGTTCATTCCCTGCGGAAAAGTCTGCGCATCTCTCGCGGAGATGCGGTCCTCCACAGTGACTACATCTGTCCACACTCTCGGTGCAAAATTTCCGACCATGTCCAAAAGCGAGGCATTTCGTGCATTGGATGAGCGGGGACTGGTCCTCGACTCTTACCCTTTGAAGGTCCAGATAGAGGGCTCCAGCCTCCGTCATCCTTTGCCATACTTTAGGCTTCACCTGAAGAATGATGTGAACGGTCTTTGAATTTCTTGTCCGTTTTTTAAATTTAATTGCCATTTCCATGTCTTCTTCAGTTAGACCAAAGAAAACGTCTTGGTTTTGAGCGTAGAGCGCCTTAATTATGTCTTCCTCTTCACTTTCTAGAAAGACATCTTTTAGGATGACAAGAGGATCCTTATTTTTTATGGGTGCTACTTTTAGTCCATCCCCGCGACTCTCTATTATTTTTTGGACTTTCATCCTTTCCTCTTCTGTGTCGCAGCCCAATATAATTTTTTGATTCTTGGCCTTGCGAACCTTGTTAATTTTAAGGCCAGTACCTCTGGCGTCAACCGCTTTTTTCACCCTGGCGAGCACCTCGTCAGCGGTCTCGAGACCACCTTCGAGGGTGACCGCCATTGAGTGAAGTGCAGGGCGGTGAACTGGTTTAGCTGCTACGGCGCTGGCGTATGACTTAAGGACTGGTGCTGTATTTACTTCGCATACCAGTCCTTTTGTGAATTCCACGAGCTCTTTTTTGGCTGCGATGACATCATCGGCAACACCACCGATCAGATCTTTAATCAGGGCGTGCGTTCGACTTCTCGGTCGTTTCGTCTATGGCAGCCCTGGTTTCATCAATCCTATCGATGATCTTGTCGATCATGTCTGAGCCTCGGTCGTCGTTACTGTTATGCAGTCCCTCTATGTCTGTTTTCAGACTTTGTTCCAATTCATTTATGCGCCCTGCAAGTGTCGCTTCCACCTCTCCCAGTTTCTTTATGATAATATCTTGCCCTTCGGATGCCAAGGCTTTTGTGGGTGATCCTATTTTCGGGGCATCTGCTTCGAGACTTTGTATACGTCTGCTGAGCTCGAAGATTGTTCTTATGCCCTTGTCTGATTGCACCTCCAGGAAATGTTTGATATCTTTCCTCATCTGAGGGTACTCCTGAACCTTTGAGGGTATATCCTCGAAGGTTTTCATCATTTCCTGGAGGAGCTGATCGCTCGACAATGCAGCGTAGTTGTGTTTCTGCTTTTTGTAGATGTCCATATTGTCAAGCGATCTCCTTTTTGCTTCTGGCCTTTTAATGAATGTTCTGGCAGCATCCTGTACTGCTGCGGTTGTGGTGGTAGGGCTGGGGGTGGTGGGCTTTTTGGCAGCGCCAGAGGTCGTGGGTGTGCGGTACATGATATTTGTGTGGATGTGTATGAGTACGATGTATAGTGTAAATTATGTATGGATCGGGGAACGTTGTCCGTATGTAAAACCCTGTAAAGGGGGGTCTGTATGTAAAATATTTGTAAGACCCTGTAAAGGGGGGTCTGTGTCACCTATGAAATAAAAACTAGTCAAATTTAAAATAAGGTAGAGTCCAGCTCTATCAAGTTATTTTTATTAAATAATAGAATAAAAGTATTTGATCTCCGTATGACTCTATGTAGAGTCTCTCTATAGATACTAATGTAAATGTAAACAGAGTAGGAAAACAAGAGCACAATAAAATAAAGAAAATAAAAGAAAAATAGGAAAAATAAGAAAAATAAAATATGTAAAATGGCTCTACCTAGAGTCTGGTTCGTTCTCTATCTCTATTCACATCTATTTCAATATTAAAAATATTAAAAAATGTCTTGAAATAATTTCCTTAAAACTCTACTTTGCTCTACGTAGAGTCGTCTCTATCTCAATCCCACTCTATACTTAAATTACATTTAAATTATATCGGATTGGTTATTTAATTTCTAAATTAGTATCAAATAAATACAAAAACAAAACATAAAGATTTTTCAAGTGTACTCTACATAGAGTCCTTCCCCCCCTAATATGTTAACTCTTTAATTAAATTATTTTTTGCAAAAAATCCGGTCCGAATCGGTGCACTAGTTAGTTTGTTATGACGATTTTATGTTTTTAAAATTTTTCATCCCCCAGAGACAGTTTGAGTCCAAGGTCTCCAAGTCCAGGAGTCAACTTAGGGGTAGGGGGTTGAAATTCAGCCCAAATGATCCGCTGGGGGCCGAAGACTACCCATTTACTGGGTAGTGTGGGGGGGGGGGGTTAGGGGTGGGGGCCCCGAAAAAATTGTCAAAATTGAGCTAGGAGGCTCCGTTTTCCTGTAAACTGAAAACACAGTTATCGTGCGGTTTTCAGGACCTCCCAGCTCAAACAAATAAATTTATAACTCTAAAACTACTAATCCGAAAATTCTGAAAAAATTAATGTTGCTAAAGTATTAGTTGCTGTATTTTAAATTGTAATTAATAAATTTTTATTCCTGAAAAATTTTATAGTTTTTAAATTTTGAAAGTTGGGTTATGAAAACCAACAACCGCAAAAAGCCTCTAATTTGTAAACTATTGAAGGAAAAATTTTGAAATAATTCTGGGATGATATATATAGGTTAAGAAATGTTCCCTAATTTTTTCAGAATTTTCAGTAGTGTTTTTCAGGACCCACGTGTTTTTGCCAATTTTTAAAATTTTTCTTAAAATTATTAATTACACTCCAAAATTAAAACTTTTTATACAGTTTGTTAAAAATCGAATTAATCCTTTAATAAAAGTCAATATATATATATGTCGTCACTGAAAAACCAGAGTAATTCACCTTTGAAAGTCCCTCCTGAAAGTCGGTATATTCAAGGCGTGATATCTCCGGTGTTTCTGGTCCGATTTTGATGATCGAAGTGTCGGATGCTTTGCCTCGATGCCCTCTTTGATTCTGCGATGTTAAAATCAGCCGCACGGCCTCCAATCAAAAAACACGTGTCCACGTGGTTTTTGTTTTCCGAAAATATTTCGGTGCGCTGAAGTCGAAAAATTCCGATGAATGGCTTAAACTGTTAAGCTCGTCGGGGCGCTTCTTTATGCACTATAAAAACTATATGTCTTCGATCTAGATCGAGCAGCGTTTAACTTTGAAAAATTTTTAAGGTTATAAAACCAGTTTTTTGGTGATAACTTTAAAACTATAACACTTTTATCACTTTTTTATTATACTTCCGTCTTCGTCTCGACGAGACGCGTCTAACGGTGTATAACACTTAAAGATTGGTGCACTTTGACCCGACACTTTGAATTTTCGAGCGCGGAGCGATATAAAAATGCTGCGTACGGCACGCCGTTTGGAGTGCAAATGGGTTAGGTTAGGTTAGGTTAGGTTAGGTTAGGTTAGGTTAGGTTAGGTTAGGTTAGGTTAGGTTAGGTTAGGTTAGGTTAGGTTAG
>JAUPFT010000075.1:0-10000 GCA_036936625.1 Parnassius smintheus behrii | reverse complement strand
TGGAGGCGTGGGGTGTCATACTTCAGTCTGCGCGTGATGACCATGGCACTGGTCTTGTGCGGCGCAAACCTCAGTTTGTTCTGGACTCCCCACTCCCTCACATGCTCGAGGGCGGCATTAGCACGGCTTTCGACCTCATGAGCCGTCTCACCTTCAAAGACCAGCACCACATCGTCAGCGAATGCCTGCACATAGTGGTGTCCAGCCTCCAACTCGCGAAGCAGTGGATCCAACAAGAGGTTCCACAAAATCGGCCCACCGATAGACCCCTGCACGCAACCCCTCCCGGTTTCCCTCACGCACTCTTCCCCGCAGTACCGTGCGCGAACATGCCTGCCGCTCAGGTAGCTGCCCAGGAGCCTCCTGATGTTAAACGGCACTCGTTCCTCCGCCAGTCTGACTTTGATACGTGGCCACCAAGCGTTGTCGAAGGCGCCCTCTATATCCAGTGACACAAGCGTCATCAACTTTTTGTTTTTTAAACCTAATCTGATGTGCTCAACTAGTGTATAGAGGGCGTCCTCGGTACTCCGCTGGGGCATAAAGCCAAACTGGCGGGTGCTGAGCCTGGGCGCTATATGATATTTTAATCTGGTGACAAGCATTTTCTCCAGCACCTTCCCCAGCACCGGAAGGAGACCGATCGGCCGATACGACCGTGGTGTCGTATAAGCAATCTTCCCCGGCTTGCGGAGGAAGATTACCGTGGCCTCCTTCCAGGGCTCGGGAAAATGCCGGAGTTCGAGGCACCTGTTGAAAAGAGCGAGTGAGAGTTCGGGGTCAAATTCTATCGCGTGCAAACATATATCGGCGGTAAAACCGTCCGCGCCTGGAGCCCTCTTTGGATTGAAGGACTGGCAGGCCAATTTCAACTCCAAAGGAGTGAAAGGCGGGTCCGTCAATTCCGAAGAAGTCTCAACGTCAAAGAGCTCAGCTTGTACCCTCACCCTTCGGTGCTCCTCGGAGTCATCCCCCTCGGAGTCCTCCGGGTAAAAGGTTTCGGCCATATGCCTCACCGAGCCCTTGGCGTCTAGCTCCATACTGTCCACCACCAGCGGTGGGTCTTCGTCTCTCCTGGAGGTTCTGCCGAGGACCCGGTAGATACCCCCCCAAACCGATTCCCCGTCTTGGCGTTCGCAGAAGGAGACCCAGCTGCGCGTCTGCGCTTGCCTTACCTCGGTCTCGTAACGCTCCTTCGCCTCGAGATACTCCCCAACTACCTTCCGACGCCTAACCGGCGCTGCACACCGAATCCTGCATCTCTTGGTGGCCACCTCACGCTTAAGCGCTGCCAACCCCTCGTTCCACCATGGCATATTCAACACATCCTTGTGCTTGATTGGCGGAATAGACGAGGCACATGCTTCGGCAATTAATGTGTTGTATTTTGTGATTGTGTTATCTAATTGTGAACCGTGTGTTAAATTTTTAATATAATCTAATGTAAAGTTTTCTCTATTGATAATTTGACCCAGTTTCTCACGAAACTGGGCCCAATTTGCGTGTTTAGTGTAATATATTCTTGTGGTGTGCTTGATGAAATTCTTGTTGATGTGTCTCGTCCTTAATGTGTAGGATATGCCATTGTGGTCCGAGCTGGTCAGGTCCTCACGCACGCGCCAGTCGTCCACCAAGCTATACAGGTCCGGCGATACGGCAGTTATATCAACATAACTGGTGTACCTTACGCCGCCCCGGATAGTGTCAAATGTAGGGGTTTCCCCTCGGTTCAGGATGCAGAGCCCGAGGTCCTCCAGTGAGCCGTGCAGTTCCTCGCCGCGGCGATCTGTCACGGGACTCCCCCACCAGACGCTCTTGGCATTGGAGTCGCCCCCAATTATAACACTCCGAGCTCCTGTCTCGCGCTGCACCCGGCGCAGGTGTGCTAGGTACGAGTCCATCGGCAGGTCGGGCTCAAAGTAAAATGAGACCAGGATGATCTCCCAGTTGCGGACTCGGATCCCCACCACTGCGATGTTGGTCGTGGTGAGTTTCGGGTACTGTGTTATGTGAAGGTCCGCGTCAAAAACTATGATCGCGGCCTTTACAGTCCCACTTCCATGGTCCGCACACTGGAAGACTCTGATCCCACCTTGACTCTTCACACGCCCTGTTCCGCCGACGTATGGCTCCTGCACCAGAGCAAACCGCGCACGCTGGTTAGAGGCTTCGATCAGCAGCTCGGAGTGTGCCAACTTACTGCGCTGAAGGTTCGTCTGGAGGACTTTGAGAACCACTGCGTTCGCCGGCACGCCCTCAGCAATACGCTACGGATTGCCGGGCGAGGTCATCCCACCTCTTCCTGACGGGACAGCTGTCGCTAAATGCGTTATGTTCAACATTGTCAAACTTCGCGCGACAACAGTTCCGGCAGGAAGGCGGGGACCCCGCCAGCCAATCCGCGCATTTAGTGCGCAAGTGCGGCCCGCCACAGTGGCTACAGAGGTCTGCTGGGTCTTTACAGTACTTCCGCCCGTGGCCATAGCCGAGGCATCGCGTGCATTGGACCAGTGGCGACTGGTCCTCCGCTCGCACCCTCTGGAGGTCGATGTGGACCGAGCCCACGCCGGTTATCCTCGCCCAGAGAGTGGGCGACGCACTCAGGACCACGTTGGCCACGTGCGGGTTCCTGGCCCCTCTGCGATACCTTACCTCGAGTCGGTCATCCCCAGGGCCGAGGCCGTCAAAGAGGTCCCGATTCTGGTTCCTTAGGGCCTTTAAAATGTCACCATCGGTGTTGATTGTTAGGACACCTCTAAGGATCAGAAGCGGGTCTCTATTTTTGACGTCCTCGACGTTGAGGCCCGACCCTTCCTTCGCCAATCTCTCCTTGGCCTTTCTCCGGTCCTCGGCAGTGCTAAAGCCCATGACGACCTTGCGGTCTTTGGCCTTCCGGACCCGGTCGACCTTAACCCATCCCTCCTTCGCGTTTAGGGTTTTCCTCACCTTTCCAAGGACCTCCTCTCCTGTGTCCTCTTCGTCCTTGGAGGTGACAACCACCGAGTGGAGAGCCGCGGGTCTCGCTGGCTGCTGCGGCCTCACAGCAGCCACGCAGGCGTAACTACGCTGTTGGTCCTCGGCCAGCCTGCTGCACCTAATGAGCTGCTCCTGGAGAGCCTTCATCCGCTCATTACTCTCCAGGAGAAGCCGAGAGTGCTCGTCGAGCTTAGTGCTCAGTCCGGAGTCCGAGGGCACCGTAAACGTGGTGTCGGCGTCCTTAGTCGTCGACATCCCCTTCACGGAGCCCCCGGTACCCTTACGAGCCCTCTCGACTTTCAGGTCGGCCTCGGACTCAACAATCAGTTTCCTGAGCTCGTCCAGGGACCCCAGGATGGTCTCTTTGATATCCCTCCTGAGGTTCCTGGACGAGTCCACCGCCTGTTTTGCCTTTAAATAATGGTGCTTGGCCCGCTGCAATCTGGTCCGCCCGGTGGTCGCCACTGGTGAGTGAACCAGAACTTCAACCCCCCCCTTCGGACTCTCAACCCGCTTTGGGGTCGGCGTCTTTTCCTTAGAGGTGGAGGGGGAGCCCGGTCCAGCCGTATAAGCCGACTCGGGAGCCACCCCCACCCCCTTCGGACTCTCTACCCGCTCAGGGGTTAACGTCTTGCGCTTAGAGGTGGAGGGAGCGCCCGGTTCAGCCGTACAAGCCGACCCGGGAGCCGCCCCCTCCCACTTCTCCATACTCTGTCTTGGCAGCTTTTTCACGATCTTGGGGGGAGTTGAAGGTGGGTTCGCTTTTTCCGGCCGCTTGACCGGTGTCCGGAGTCCCAAAACCATTTTTCAGGGAGGTCGCGTCAACAATTAATAAAATAAATAAAATTAAAATAAAATGTCAAAATAAATAGTCAAAATTTATACTAAAAATGTCAATAATAAAATTACCGCAATAGCGGATTGTATAGGGTAAAAATAGAAAGTGTTCCGTCAAATTATCAAGTGCCGTAGAATACTACGGCCCTTACTCAACCTAAAACTACTTAAAAACTATCTAAAATGTCTTCCGCCGCGACTCTACGGTGGAACTCTACAGTGACTCTAGATAGAGTCGCCCAGTTAACACCAATCGATAGCGCTTTCCAGGGGAAAGTCAACGGAAAAAACCGCGTCGCTCTACGACCAGCGGTTTCCGAGATATCACGCCTTAAAGATTTCCAAGATGGCGGCCGGTTATCTGGTTTCAGTCTAGACTGAATTTCAAAAAATTATATCTCGAGAACCGCTGATCGCAGAAACGCGAGCGACGGCTTCCCGTAACGGGCGTTTTGCCCTCTATTTGAAACCTGCCAAATTTTTGGCAATCTGGAGGTCGACTCTATCCAGAGCCACAAACTATCACAATTCGTAGAGCTCACCACAACTAAGCGTGTACAAGAAACCGCGTCTTTCTAAGACGTCTAGATCAAAAGTTATACAACTTTTTATCAAAACAAAATGGCCGCCAATATGGCTGCCAATTTTAAGGATTTCTACTAAATCCGTTCCTATTTGTCGTATCCTATCGAGCTTGGGCTCGTTTGATTCGTCTTTTAATTTACAATCTAAATCTACAATTATCTACAACAAATATTTCAACCCCGATTTTTGGGGTGCAAAAAACATATAAATTTACAAAAAAATTGGCAAAAACTCGTAAATTTTAAATAAAAATTTATTCTAAAAAGCTAAGATTATACTTATACACTACTTAGTCTAATTTTTACAATAGGTTGCGAAGTGATCAAATTGTTATTTACACCCCCACGTGTCAACCCTTAAACTTTAAAAAATCGTAACTCCAAAAGTATTCAGCCGAAAATTTTGAAATTTATAACATTGGTAGAGCTTAATGAACCCTACAAACTAGATAAAAAATATGGGGGTGTCGTCGATCTTTATTTCGAGATAAAAAATTTTTGAATTTTGAAAAATTTAAAAATTTTAATAACTCCGCAACCACTAACCGTAAAATTATGCTTGATACGGCGTTGAACTCGCCGCGTCGTGCCGCGTCGAATGAGCCGCCTCGCGCTGTCCTCGGGCCACTGGATCCAGGACCACGTGTCCACGTGGTTCCCGGTTTTTCTTCAATAACTCCGTGAGTTTCTACCGGAAAAATCCGGTCGAGGTGTCACAAGAAAGAGCTCAGCGAGCCCCGTCTGCAGATATTAAAATATCCAGGGGTCACAGATCGCGTTTAGGCAGCGTTAACGCTCAAAGTTTCAAAAATTTAAAATTTGCACTTTGCACTGGTTTTCTTCACACTTAACGCGCGCGGCGCGAAAAACAGAAACTGTCACTAGCTGGGGCAACTATTCCCGCAACTTTTGGTGCATAAATTATAAAAATCGGAGCACAAAAAACCACTTTTTTCGATTTTTGAAACACAAAATCGGGCGGAGCGGCACTCGACCAACATGTAGCACGTCCACCTCAGAGTGCGTCTGCGACGGAAGGGGGGGTTAGGTTAGGTTAGGTTAGGTTAGGTTAGGTTAGGTTAGGTTAGGTTAGGTTAGGTTAGGTTAGGTTAGGTTAGGTTAGGTTAGGTTAGGTTAGGTTAGGTTAGGTTAGGTTAGGTTAGGTTAGGTTAGGTTAGGTTAGGTTAGGTTAGGTTAGGTTAGGTTAGGTTAGGTTAGGTTAGGTTAGGTTAGGTTAGGTTAGGTTAGGTTAGGTTAGGTTAGGTTAGGTTAGGTTAGGTTAGGTTAGGTTAGGTTAGGTTAGGTTAGGTTAGGTTAGGTTAGGTTAGGTTAGGTTAGGTTAGGTTAGGTTAGGTTAGGTTAGGTTAGGTTAGGTTAGGTTAGGTTAGGTTAGGTTAGGTTAGGTTAGGTTAGGTTAGGTTAGGTTAGGTTAGGTTAGGTTAGGTTAGGTTAGGTTAGGTTAGGTTAGGTTAGGTTAGGTTAGGTTAGGTTAGGTTAGGTTAGGTTAGGTTAGGTTAGGTTAGGTTAGGTTAGGTTAGGTTAGGTTAGGTTAGGTTAGGTTAGGTTAGGTTAGGTTAGGTTAGGTTAGGTTAGGTTAGGTTAGGTTAGGTTAGGTTAGGTTAGGTTAGGTTAGGTTAGGTTAGGTTAGGTTAGGTTAGGTTAGGTTAGGTTAGGTTAGGTTAGGTTAGGTTAGGTTAGGTTAGGTTAGGTTAGGTTAGGTTAGGTTAGGTTAGGTTAGGTTAGGTTAGGTTAGGTTAGGTTAGGTTAGGTTAGGTTAGGTTAGGTTAGGTTAGGTTAGGTTAGGTTAGGTTAGGTTAGGTTAGGTTAGGTTAGGTTAGGTTAGGTTAGGTTAGGTTAGGTTAGGTTAGGTTAGGTTAGGTTAGGTTAGGTTAGGTTAGGTTAGGTTAGGTTAGGTTAGGTTAGGTTAGGTTAGGTTAGGTTAGGTTAGGTTAGGTTAGGTTAGGTTAGGTTAGGTTAGGTTAGGTTAGGTTAGGTTAGGTTAGGTTAGGTTAGGTTAGGTTAGGTTAGGTTAGGTTAGGTTAGGTTAGGTTAGGTTAGGTTAGGTTAGGTTAGGTTAGGTTAGGTTAGGTTAGGTTAGGTTAGGTTAGGTTAGGTTAGGTTAGGTTAGGTTAGGTTAGGTTAGGTTAGGTTAGGTTAGGTTAGGTTAGGTTAGGTTAGGTTAGGTTAGGTTAGGTTAGGTTAGGTTAGGTTAGGTTAGGTTAGGTTAGGTTAGGTTAGGTTAGGTTAGGTTAGGTTAGGTTAGGTTAGGTTAGGTTAGGTTAGGTTAGGTTAGGTTAGGTTAGGTTAGGTTAGGTTAGGTTAGGTTAGGTTAGGTTAGGTTAGGTTAGGTTAGGTTAGGTTAGGTTAGGTTAGGTTAGGTTAGGTTAGGTTAGGTTAGGTTAGGTTAGGTTAGGTTAGGTTAGGTTAGGTTAGGTTAGGTTAGGTTAGGTTAGGTTAGGTTAGGTTAGGTTAGGTTAGGTTAGGTTAGGTTAGGTTAGGTTAGGTTAGGTTAGGTTAGGTTAGGTTAGGTTAGGTTAGGTTAGGTTAGGTTAGGTTAGGTTAGGTTAGGTTAGGTTAGGTTAGGTTAGGTTAGGTTAGGTTAGGTTAGGTTAGGTTAGGTTAGGTTAGGTTAGGTTAGGTTAGGTTAGGTTAGGTTAGGTTAGGTTAGGTTAGGTTAGGTTAGGTTAGGTTAGGTTAGGTTAGGTTAGGTTAGGTTAGGTTAGGTTAGGTTAGGTTAGGTTAGGTTAGGTTAGGTTAGGTTAGGTTAGGTTAGGTTAGGTTAGGTTAGGTTAGGTTAGGTTAGGTTAGGTTAGGTTAGGTTAGGTTAGGTTAGGTTAGGTTAGGTTAGGTTAGGTTAGGTTAGGTTAGGTTAGGTTAGGTTAGGTTAGGTTAGGTTAGGTTAGGTTAGGTTAGGTTAGGTTAGGTTAGGTTAGGTTAGGTTAGGTTAGGTTAGGTTAGGTTAGGTTAGGTTAGGTTAGGTTAGGTTAGGTTAGGTTAGGTTAGGTTAGGTTAGGTTAGGTTAGGTTAGGTTAGGTTAGGTTAGGTTAGGTTAGGTTAGGTTAGGTTAGGTTAGGTTAGGTTAGGTTAGGTTAGGTTAGGTTAGGTTAGGTTAGGTTAGGTTAGGTTAGGTTAGGTTAGGTTAGGTTAGGTTAGGTTAGGTTAGGTTAGGTTAGGTTAGGTTAGGTTAGGTTAGGTTAGGTTAGGTTAGGTTAGGTTAGGTTAGGTTAGGTTAGGTTAGGTTAGGTTAGGTTAGGTTAGGTTAGGTTAGGTTAGGTTAGGTTAGGTTAGGTTAGGTTAGGTTAGGTTAGGTTAGGTTAGGTTAGGTTAGGTTAGGTTAGGTTAGGTTAGGTTAGGTTAGGTTAGGTTAGGTTAGGTTAGGTTAGGTTAGGTTAGGTTAGGTTAGGTTAGGTTAGGTTAGGTTAGGTTAGGTTAGGTTAGGTTAGGTTAGGTTAGGTTAGGTTAGGTTAGGTTAGGTTAGGTTAGGTTAGGTTAGGTTAGGTTAGGTTAGGTTAGGTTAGGTTAGGTTAGGTTAGGTTAGGTTAGGTTAGGTTAGGTTAGGTTAGGTTAGGTTAGGTTAGGTTAGGTTAGGTTAGGTTAGGTTAGGTTAGGTTAGGTTAGGTTAGGTTAGGTTAGGTTAGGTTAGGTTAGGTTAGGTTAGGTTAGGTTAGGTTAGGTTAGGTTAGGTTAGGTTAGGTTAGGTTAGGTTAGGTTAGGTTAGGTTAGGTTAGGTTAGGTTAGGTTAGGTTAGGTTAGGTTAGGTTAGGTTAGGTTAGGTTAGGTTAGGTTAGGTTAGGTTAGGTTAGGTTAGGTTAGGTTAGGTTAGGTTAGGTTAGGTTAGGTTAGGTTAGGTTAGGTTAGGTTAGGTTAGGTTAGGTTAGGTTAGGTTAGGTTAGGTTAGGTTAGGTTAGGTTAGGTTAGGTTAGGTTAGGTTAGGTTAGGTTAGGTTAGGTTAGGTTAGGTTAGGTTAGGTTAGGTTAGGTTAGGTTAGGTTAGGTTAGGTTAGGTTAGGTTAGGTTAGGTTAGGTTAGGTTAGGTTAGGTTAGGTTAGGTTAGGTTAGGTTAGGTTAGGTTAGGTTAGGTTAGGTTAGGTTAGGTTAGGTTAGGTTAGGTTAGGTTAGGTTAGGTTAGGTTAGGTTAGGTTAGGTTAGGTTAGGTTAGGTTAGGTTAGGTTAGGTTAGGTTAGGTTAGGTTAGGTTAGGTTAGGTTAGGTTAGGTTAGGTTAGGTTAGGTTAGGTTAGGTTAGGTTAGGTTAGGTTAGGTTAGGTTAGGTTAGGTTAGGTTAGGTTAGGTTAGGTTAGGTTAGGTTAGGTTAGGTTAGGTTAGGTTAGGTTAGGTTAGGTTAGGTTAGGTTAGGTTAGGTTAGGTTAGGTTAGGTTAGGTTAGGTTAGGTTAGGTTAGGTTAGGTTAGGTTAGGTTAGGTTAGGTTAGGTTAGGTTAGGTTAGGTTAGGTTAGGTTAGGTTAGGTTAGGTTAGGTTAGGTTAGGTTAGGTTAGGTTAGGTTAGGTTAGGTTAGGTTAGGTTAGGTTAGGTTAGGTTAGGTTAGGTTAGGTTAGGTTAGGTTAGGTTAGGTTAGGTTAGGTTAGGTTAGGTTAGGTTAGGTTAGGTTAGGTTAGGTTAGGTTAGGTTAGGTTAGGTTAGGTTAGGTTAGGTTAGGTTAGGTTAGGTTAGGTTAGGTTAGGTTAGGTTAGGTTAGGTTAGGTTAGGTTAGGTTAGGTTAGGTTAGGTTAGGTTAGGTTAGGTTAGGTTAGGTTAGGTTAGGTTAGGTTAGGTTAGGTTAGGTTAGGTTAGGTTAGGTTAGGTTAGGTTAGGTTAGGTTAGGTTAGGTTAGGTTAGGTTAGGTTAGGTTAGGTTAGGTTAGGTTAGGTTAGGTTAGGTTAGGTTAGGTTAGGTTAGGTTAGGTTAGGTTAGGTTAGGTTAGGTTAGGTTAGGTTAGGTTAGGTTAGGTTAGGTTAGGTTAGGTTAGGTTAGGTTAGGTTAGGTTAGGTTAGGTTAGGTTAGGTTAGGTTAGGTTAGGTTAGGTTAGGTTAGGTTAGGTTAGGTTAGGTTAGGTTAGGTTAGGTTAGGTTAGGTTAGGTTAGGTTAGGTTAGGTTAGGTTAGGTTAGGTTAGGTTAGGTTAGGTTAGGTTAGGTTAGGTTAGGTTAGGTTAGGTTAGGTTAGGTTAGGTTAGGTTAGGTTAGGTTAGGTTAGGTTAGGTTAGGTTAGGTTAGGTTAGGTTAGGTTAGGTTAGGTTAGGTTAGGTTAGGTTAGGTTAGGTTAGGTTAGGTTAGGTTAGGTTAGGTTAGGTTAGGTTAGGTTAGGTTAGGTTAGGTTAGGTTAGGTTAGGTTAGGTTAGGTTAGGTTAGGTTAGGTTAGGTTAGGTTAGGTTAGGTTAGGTTAGGTTAGGTTAGGTTAGGTTAGGTTAGGTTAGGTTAGGTTAGGTTAGGTTAGGTTAGGTTAGGTTAGGTTAGGTTAGGTTAGGTTAGGTTAGGTTAGGTTAGGTTAGGTTAGGTTAGGTTAGGTTAGGTTAGGTTAGGTTAGGTTAGGTTAGGTTAGGTTAGGTTAGGTTAGGTTAGGTTAGGTTAGGTTAGGTTAGGTTGTTAGGTTAGGTTAGGTTAGGTTAGGT
>JAUPFT010000074.1:0-167851 GCA_036936625.1 Parnassius smintheus behrii | reverse complement strand
ACTTGTAATGTTATAGTGTGAAACTTTATCATATCCTTGTGTAGATTGCACTGGCACAGATTTGGCTTTATAAATAGTTTTCCTATAGGACTGAGAAGGAGACAGAGTAGGAGGGTTTACCGATGCCTGAGGAGATGGGAAATGGCTTACAGGAATTTGTGAAGATGCAACATCAGAATAGGGTCTTCTGACAGCCGGGAAGCGGGCGGAAGCCTCAAGGTATGATACATTCTCTTGTGACATTACTATTTTGATAGCTTTTTGCCTTGAGTGCTCTGGGCAACTTCTTTCAATAGCCATATGATTTGCCAAACAGAAAAGACAGGTTGGGGAATCTGTGGGACAATTATCTCCGGTGTGCTCTTTGCTGCATTTAAAGCATCGTGGTTTCGATCGACATTGGGCTTTGACATGTCCGAAACGGCAACATTTTAGACATTGGATAGTAGGAAGAAGGTAAGTTTCGACTGGTATGGAAGCATAAAAACAATATAAATGGGAGGGGAGCACTTGTCCTGAGAAGGTGAGGACAACAGTTTGAGTTGGAACCCACTCCACTTCATCACCCTTTTTGACCTTTCTGTTAAGTCTTCTGGCTTTAATGATTTCTCCTCTGCCAGGAGGGAGCTCAGACTCTCTCACTAATTCCTCCATAGAGATGTCATTCGGGATACCCCTGATCACACCCATACGAGTGATATTAAAAGTTGGAATAACAGCAGAAAGTTTATAATGCGAGAGAAACTCAGAGTCAATAAAATTATTAGCATCATTAGCAGTTTTAAAAGCAATTGAAACCCTGTTGCGCCCTAAAATTTTGATACCCTGTTTTTCAATATTGGCCACTTTATTTTGGGTAAGGATATGACCAATTCTCACAGGTCTAATTGTATAACCTGCTGATGGATCAGGTTCTGAGCGGCTTAAATGTATTACAAATGGGCCTTTATCGCTATCTACATACTTTTTTTTTTATCTTGGAAGTCAGGGTGGACGTAAGTATTTTGGTAGGAGGCAGAAGCGTGATCTTCGTGCCCTATTTTTTTCTTTGGGAAGTTGGGTAATGGTAAGGAATCCGTGAGTTTACGTTTAGCAGGGCCAGAATCACCAGGTAAACCCGGTGGTTCAGCATCTCCTCCGTCAACCTCCATCGTCGTCACACAGATCTACATTAACTAAACAAAAAATACTACTCACCTACTAACAAACAGAACACACAGAGACAACACACAAAAAACAGAGACAACACACAAAAAATTTGGAGATTTTACACCAATTTGAATCGAAAAAGGGTTAAAAACTTATTCCAATACAAAAACACGTGTAACCACCAATCACTCTGACGGCAGAATCCCTGTTTTTATCTTTATTGTTTACTTTAAGACTGACAGTTGTTACCTGTAACCATAGATTACTGTATCAATACTAGAGTACTGTAACCACAGAGGCTGACAGAAGCAATCTTAGATGTAGACAGAGAATTCTTAGATTTATTTTTACATTTTATATTTTACTAGCTTGGCTAAGGCATCTATAACCATACTGCCTAGTCCGACGTTTATAATTTTTTACAGTTTATTAGTGTTAGACTACAACTATTTTTTGTTTTGTTTTGGGAATTTTAATATTAAACTTATTGTTTTATTTATTTAGGTTGTTGTAGTGTTATATGCTTTCTCTTTCATGCTGCTGGTGGTTGTAACTGTGTGGGTACCGTTCGATCTTGCATTTATATTTTTTTATATTTTATTTTTTATTGTATATTAGTATTTATTTGTATATTTAATTAGTTTTATGTTATCCTCAAACATTTGTAACGATAGTGATTTGTTTCTGTCGTTGTCTTCGGATGATGAGACACTTAGTGATGTTAGTTATCACAGTACAACTGCTTCTTCTTCACTGTACATCATCTTAAATTCTTGTTTCTCAGACTGTGTGAATAATTTCAATGCTATTCATATTAATGCCCAAAGCATTCCGGCTCATTATTCCGACATGCTTGCGTCATTTGAATCCCGAAATATTCACGCCATTTTAGTTTCCGAATCTTGGCTAAAACCCTGTTTGCCTTCTACTTCTTACTCTTTGCCTGGGTTTCATCTAATTAAAAATGACCGCAGTAATAGAGGTGGTGGGGGCGTGGTGATCTACGTAAGATCCTACTTTCCATTTAAAATTGTTAGTTCGTCATGTCAACCGCCTCCTGGCGATTCTGCTGAGCATTTGCTAGTTGAGGGCTCCCTGTCTCAGAATAAAATCCTACTTGGAGTTTTCTACAGTCCCTCTCTTTCTATAAACTATTTTACCTCTTTTGAATCTCTTTTAGAATCACTAGTCCCTACATATAGTCATACTATTTTGATGGGCGACTTCAACACCTGTTTACTTAAAGGTGACAATCGGGCTATAAAACTTGAGTCTATAATTGAAGCGTGTAATATGCAAATCCTACCCCTTGCAAATTTTCACAAATTTTTTTTCACAAATTTTCTAACTGTACTCTTTTCCTTCTGGACTTAATTATCAAGTCATCTTCAAACCTAGTTTTCAAGCATGGACAGTATCCTGCTGATGCATTCTCTTATCACGATTTACTTTTCATTTCGTATAAACTACGCCCTCCTAAAATCAAACCTAAATTAGTTCTGCGACGTAATTTTGGAAAATTGCCGATAAAATTACCTAAATTAACACTTTAATTTACTTTACACAAATTAAAACTTAAAACACTAATAATTTGTATTTATTATATTTATTACACTAATTCACTTTATTCCGCTCCGAAGCTTCGCTTGTCTCGCCAAATCCAATACTGCCCCGATCGCATCTTGCAGCGCCTATTTATATAAATTAGCAGCGAAATATCCAGAATATTCAAGTAAACACGCGCAAGGTACCGAGAGTTTGTGTTTCGACTTCAAGAAGTTTAGTTCTTCGGTTCGAGACTAGATGGCGCTAGTGCCGTCGACTTGAGTGCGTAACACTGCCCCCTCCTAAGACATGCTCGTCCCGAGCATTATCGGCCCAATAATAACGCGCCAGGCGATCCACATGGGCAATCTTAGGAGTCCCTCTCGCGCCTTTCTGTAACGGCTCTGCAATGTCTAGGACTGTCCTATCCCATGGTGCACCAACATTGCACAGTTTCAATGCACCTCTATTACGAGTCCGAGGTCCCTTTACAGCCGCACAACTTGTACATGTACGACACCAATCCTCGACATCGTCACGATAACGGACCCAGAAAAACTGTTCTCGGACCTTCAGTAGAGTTCGTTTAACTCCCAGATGGACTCTTGAACGACCATTATGGCACAGCTGTAGAACATTCGGCACTTTAGCTTTAGGGACAACTATTTGCAAACGACAGCTGTCTCCTCGACCATTGTCCCATTTACGGCACAGGACTCCATCCTGAATCAGCATGCTGTCCCATTGGGCCCAATAGCTTTTCGTGGTTGAACTCATCGCTGAGACGTCCCTCCACTTAGGCTTGGTAGCCCGGGCCTTCATCTCTTCCAGAATCGGCTTGATGTCCGGATCTTCCTGCTGTGCATGTCGTAGACTGTCCTTCCACCCGTTGCTGAGGTGGTCTGTCCTGAGCATCCTCACGGATTCCACTTCCTTACTCTCTTGCCTACTACAATGGTTGCAATCTTCAGGAAAAGGTCTTCTTGACAATGCATCTGCGTTGCCGTGAGATTTCCCGCTGCAGTGTCTGATAGTAAAGTCGTATTCCTGCTGCTGCTGGGCGGTGCTGTTAGCCGCACTTCCTTTCTGAGACCGTTCACCTTCCCTTCCTAGGGTGCGCTTAGGGCAGCTGGACCGAAGATGGCCCCTTTCCCCACAGCCATAGCACCTAGGGCTGTATCCTTTATTGTGGTCGCGAACCGTAACTGCTGCAACCTCCCTAGCGTGAGGTGAACGAAGATCCTGTCGCCGCCAGGCAATGCCGTTAGCTGCACTACCCTCCTGATATCGTTCACTTTCCCTTTCTGCGCTTCGCTTAGGGCAGCTGGATCGAAGATGGCCCCTTTCCCCACAGCCATAGCACCTAGGGCTGTATCCTTTGTTGCGGTCGTGAACTGTAGCTGCTGCAACCTCCCTGACGCGATGGGAGCGAAGATCCTGCCGCACGGCTTCCACCTCCAGTGCATGGGCCAAGGCGTCCTTAAGCGTCTCGTGATGCGCGAGCCTCACAACAGCTCTGACTTCCAGGTCGCGGATGCCGTCGATGAATGTCTGCACCAGGTTCCCTTCAATGAGTGCAGGTACAGACCGGTATGCTTTTCGCACCAGCTTCTCCACCTCTAGAGACCACTGCTGCAGGTTTTCGTTGATGCGCTGCACGCGATCTTTAAGCTGCGCACGAAAGACGTGTTCCAGGTGAGCGTCGCCATATCTCGCCTCCAATGCCTCAAAGAGTTGCTCATAAGTCACTTCCTCACCGAGAGCTTCCAGAACTGTTAAGGCCTGGTCGCGCAGGCCTAGTGTGAGAGCAGTCATGGCCTGACTTTTATTCCAGCCGTTCGCCTTCATAACAGCCTCGAACTGGATTTTGTAGGCTGACCAGGAAGAAGTCCCGTCGAACGGTGGTACCTTGAACCCACGTAGCGAAGGTGTTGTAGCTACTACGGGAGCTGTAGCTCCATCTCCAAGTTTGAGTTCATCCAGTGATTTCTTCATGTCAGCCATTACGTTGTTAACCCGATTGTTTACTTGGTCGATTCGGGTTTCAGCTTTCTCTATTCGGGTTACAGCTTTCGCGATTTGGGTTTCAGCTTCTGACCGGCGGTTGTCATGCTGAGCAACCCTATCCTTCACCTCCTTGATCTCCTTCCCGAAGGTAGCGTGAAGATCCTTCATGAGGAACATCTGCTCTTCCAACCGACGGGCCTGTTCCTCCTGTCCGTCCCGCAGCTGTTCTTCCAATCGACGGACCTGTTCCTCTTGTCCGCTCTGCAGCTGCTCCTTCAACTGACGGACCTGTTCCTCCTGTCGGCGAGCTTGCTCCTGCAGCATCACCATCAGAGCACCTAAGTCAGCTGCCGCAGATGTAGGAGCTACTGACGGGCCCGCAGCCGGCGGCTGGCCCTCCGACGTCTGCGGCGTTGCACCACCAAATCTTCTTTGGTTCGTCTCCTGCTGGCGTTGACTTCGGGTACGGACACCCTCCGTTTCCTTCTTAGGTAAAATCGGCATGATTTTATCCCACTTCTGACACCAATTGTTATGAGCTTGAGGTTCGTGACAATAAAAATTGCCGATAAAATTACCTAAATTAACACTTTAATTTACTTTACACAAATTAAAACTTAAAACACTAATAATTAAACACACTAATTCACTTTATTCCGCTCCGAAGCTTCACTTGTCTCGCCAAATCCAATACTGCCCCGATCGCATCTTGCAGCGCCTATTTATATAAATTAGCAGCGAAATATCCAGAATATTCAAGTAAACACGCGCAAGGTACCGACAGTTTGTGTTTCGACTTCAAGAAGTTTAGTTCTTCGGTTCGAGACTAGATGGCGCTAGTGCCGTCGACTTGAGTGCGTAATAATATTGACCAACTTTGCGAATATGCTCATAATATTGACTGGTCAGTGATTGAGAGAGCACCATGCATTGACGATAAAGTGGAACTTTTCAATTCCCTTCTAACTCAGCTATATGACGTACACGCGCCAATGCACCATGTTAAACTCAAGCACTTACCTGCTCCATGGCTCTCTGATGATTTGAAAAGGCTAATTTTGAAGAAGAATGCGGCATTGTCAAAGCTTAAGAGGAACAAAACAGAGGAAAACCTTAGAAAATACACTAAAATCCGGAATCGCTGCAACACATTGTGTAGAGATGCACAACGACGCCATATTCATTCATCAGTCGAGAACGGCGACTCATCTAGGGTATGGAAGTTTCTTAAAATAGTTGGAGTTGGTAGAAACTCTCTTAATACTTCACCTCCCAGTGTTGATGTTGAACTATTAAATCAACATTTTTCTAATCCTTCTAACTCTTTTGATAGTGAACATAAACTGCAAACACTTCGTTCTCTTTCTGTAAGTCCGACTCCTAATTATTCTCCGTTCGTTTTTAGTCAATTTACTGTATGTGATGTTAAGAAAATCATGTTATCCATCTCCTCAAATGCTGTCGGTAGCAACAGCATTAGCCGTAATATGATCGTTCCCCTCCTTGATGTTATAATATTAGTCCTATATCACTTGCGTCTGTGTCAACTATAAATTCTTTGCTTGCATCAGGGTATCCCAAAATAGGTGTTTTGCACAGACGGTCCTTGAGCTCCTGGAATGCGATATTGCAACTTTCATCCCAGCAGAAATGTCGCTTCTCCTCGGTTAGCTTATGCAGAGGTTTGGCTATATCTACAAAGTTCTTCACAAATCGCCGGTAATAGGAGCACAAACCCAAAAATGCCCTAACCTGCGTCTTGTCTTTTGGAACCGGCCAATCCTTTACAGCTGCGATTTTCTCTGGATCCGTGCGGATACCTTCTTCCGACACTACATACCCCAAAAAGTTGACTTGCCGTTTGAATAGTGAACATTTCTTCGGACTCAACTTGAGGTTGGCACTCTGAATCTTCATGAGCATGCGTTCCAGGTTTTGAAGGTGTTCCTCAAACGCACGGCCCACGATGATGATGTCATCCAAGTAGATCAGACAGGCATCGCCAATTAGCCCGGTAAGTACAAGTTCCATCAGCCTTTCAAACGTTGCAGGAGCATTGCACAACCCAAACGGCATTACTACTAAATTGCCACAGACCCTTTCCCGTCGAGAACGCTGTTTTCTCCTTGTCCTTAAGGTCAATTTCAACTTGCCAGTAGCCACTTTTTAGATCCAGCGTGCTAAACCACTTTACTCCTGTAAGCATGTCCAGCGTGTCGTCAATTCTTGGCAAGGGATAGCTGTCCTTCTTAGTAACGTCGTTCAGACGGCGGTAGTCAACACAAAACCGCATGCTGCCATCCTTCTTCTTTACCAGTACCACGGGTGAACACCATGGACTAGATGAAGGTTCAATAACACCATCCTTCACCATTCCCTCAATCATGGTTTCCACTTCCTTTTCACGTGCTACCGGCAATCTTCTTGGCCGCTGACGGATAGGCATTTCTTCACCTGTGTTTATTTTGTGTTGAATTAAGCAAGTCTTTCCTATGTCAGCATCGTTTGATGAGACTACATAGGCATACTTGAGTAACAACTTATTTACACTCACACACCTCTCCATAAAAGTTCTGTTTTTGCTAGCTAAACATAATACCTTGCAGTCACACTGTAGATTGATTGCAATAATTAACTTTGATCTGAGAGTCTGGAATAACCAATGTAGGAATATTATTTTTCACTTTTATTCTTTCGTGGCATGCTACCTACAACGCCTTTATACAAATGATCTTAAATTAATACCTGTTAGACAAATTCACTACACACAAAAAAACTACCTAATTTTTTATGGATAATTTGTCTCATCCGTATAATTTTATAGACAATATTAGTATAGCTCAGGCCGTCACTTGCACGCCTGAAGAGTGTTATTTACACATCTCTACAAAAAGTCACCTAACCATTCTTACCCAAAACATCAGGAGTATATACAAAAATCTTGATATTTTTCAAGCTATGCTCCACTCAACTAAAACCGATTGCGACGTGCTAGTTATGACTGAATGTCATCTCTCAAAAATAAAAAGTATTCCCAAACTAAATGATAATTATAACACACACTTTACAAAAAATACCTTAAACCAATGTGATGGCGTAGTATTTTATGTAAAAAATAACCTAAGCATCAATGTATTTGAACCAAACATTACAAACGCGTCCTGCCTTGTTTTGACTCTTCACGATACTGTTATAATCGGCATTTATCGCACTCCATCTATTAGAAATACAGACGAATTCGTATCATCCCTTTAATCTCTTCTCATACAATATAATTGCTATCCGAATATTATTATAACGGATGACATAAACATCGACATCAAAATCCACTCCAAAGATCCAAACTGTCATAACTATTTAACATCACTCGCTTATTATGGGATACTCCCAGCTCACATGCTCCCAACCCGTGATAAAATGAGCTATGATCACATGATGCTGTAAACGTCTCACCCCGCTAAATCGCTTGTTCTTACTAACCCTACCACTGACCACAGTACAGTCATTCTTGATGTGATGTTTGAACCTCTGCGGCGCAATCTGGCTCTAAAAACCAAAATTTCAATCAATTTTGATGCCACTTTGAATGACATTAAGGCGGACTTACCTGATATACTAACACTAACAGACCCTTCTGAAGCTGCCCAGGTTTTGGTTAATAAAATCTCCACTGCGATTAAAAACAATCAAACTATAAAGAGTGTCCCTTCAAGAAAGATACATATCAAGCCCTGGATAACCCTTGGAGTTTTACGTTGCCTTCGCAATCGCAACAAACTTCATCTAAAACTAAAAAAGTATCCGTATAATGAAATCTTGAAAGTAACCTATACACGTTATAGAAATTATTGTAGTAAACTTGTTCGAAAACTTAAAATAATGCACGAAAGAAACAATTTAACTAGGGCTAATAAAAATCCTAAATTACTGTGGAAAACTATACAATCTATATGTAACATAAACAATAATAAAAATGACTACATACATAACCTGCTCTCACTTAAATCCACACCTTTGGAAGTTGCAAATTGTGCTAATAATTACTTCTCTAACGTAGGTAAATGTCTGGCTGAAAACTTATTACCGTCCCCTATCTCTTACAATTCTATTCGTGGCATAAATAATATTAAATGTCCCTCTTCATGCAATTCTTTAGTTCTTTTAGCAACAGATACAGCAGAAATTAATACAATCATCTGTAACTTATTGTTACGCGCCTAAGTTTACGGCACTAGCGCCATCTAGTCTCGAACCGAAGAACTAAATTTCTTGAAGTTGAAACTCGAACTCTCGGTACCTTGCGCGTGTTTACTTGAATATTCCTGATATTTCGGTGCTAATTTATATTTATAGGCGCTGCAAGATGTGATCGGGGAAGTATTGAAGTTGGCGAGACAAGCGGAGCTTCGGAGCGGAATAAAGTGAATCAGTGTGATTAATTATTAGTGTTTTTAACTTTAATTAGTGTAAAGTGAATTAAAGTGTTAATCTGGGTAATTCTATCGGCAATTTTACTGTCACGAACCTCAAGCTCGTAACAATTGGTGTCAGAAGTGGGATAAAATCATGCCGATTTTACCTAAGGAGGAAACGTAGGGTGTCCGTACCCGAAGTCAAGGACCAAAGAAGATTTGGTGGTGCAACGCCGCAGACGTCGGAGGGCCAGCCACCGGCTGCCGGCCCGTCAGTAGCTCCTACATCTGCAGCACCCGACTTAGGTGCTCTGATAGTGATGTTGCAGGAACAGGCTCACCGACAGGAGGAACAGGTCCATCAGTTGAAAGAGCAGCTGCAGAGCGGACAGGATGAACAGGCCCATCGGTTAGAAGATCAGCAGGCGGAACAGGCTCGCCGACAGGAGGAACTGGACCGTCGGTTGGAAGAGCAGCTGCGGGGCGGACAGGAAGAACAGGCTCGCTGACAGGAGGAACAGATGCTTCTCATGAAGGACCTTCACACTACCTTCGGGAAAGAGATAAGGGAGGTGAAGGATAGGGTTGCTCAGCATGACAACCGCCTGTTGGAAGCTGAAATCCGAATCGAGAAAGCTGAAACCCGAATCGACCAAGTGAACAATCGGGTTGACAACGTAATGGCTGACATGAAGAAATCATTGGACGAACTCAAAATTGGGGATGAAACTACAGCTCCCGTAGTAGCTACTACACCTTCGCTACGTGGGTTTAAGGTGCCACCGTTCGACGGGACTTCTTCCTGGTCAGCCTACAAAATCCAGTTCGAGGCTGTTATGAAGGCGAACGGCTGGAATAAAAGTCAAGCCATGACTGCACTCACACTAGGCCTGCGCGACCAGGCCTTAACTGGAAGCTTTCGGTGAGGAAGTGACTTATGAGCAACTCCTTGAGGCATTGGAGGCGAGATATGGCGACGCTCACCTGGAATACGTCTTTCGTACGCAGCTTAATGATCGCGTGTAGCGCATCAACGAAAACCTGCAGCAGAGGTCTCTAGAGGTGGAGAAGCTGGTGCGAAAAGCACACCGGTCTGTACCTGCGCTCATTGAAGGGAACCTGGTGCAGACATTCATCGACGGTATCCGCGACCTGGAAGTCGGAGCTGCTGTGAGGCTCGGGCACCACGAGACGCTTAAGGACGCCTTGGCCCATGCACTGGAGGTGGAAGCCGTGCGGCAGGATCATCGTTCCCATCGCGTCAGGGAGGTTGCAGCAGCTACAGTTCGCGACCGCAACAAAGGATACAGCCCTAGGTGCTATGGCTGTGGGGAAAACCTTCGATCCAGCAGCCCTAAGCGAACCTTAGAAAGGGAAGGTGACAGATCTCAGGAGGGTAGTGCGGCCAACAGCACCGCCCAGCAGCAGCAGGGAAACGAGTAAAAGCCAGAACTGTGGGGCGGGTGCTGGCTGATGTTAAAAGAGCCACAAGGATCTCGATCTCACATACCCACGATGGGAACAGTCTAATCATCAAGGGCGAGGTCAACGGAATGCCGTGTAAACTGACCATAGACACTGGAGCCTCTCGTACCGTTGTTAGTTCCCAACTAATAAGTCAGTTCCTTGGGGACTCCGCATACAACCGAGAACGCATTAATTTGGTTACAGCCACCGGTCAGCGTATACCCGTCCGTGGAGAGAAAGAGATGGAGTTGAAGCTAGGCAACATGATCTACCTGCATAATGTCATCGTGGCTGATATAATGGACGACTGCATCCTGGGCTTAGACTTCATGAGGAAGAATTTTTGTGCGATTGACGTTAAGCAGGGTGTCTTGAAATGTGGACAAGAGGAACTTTTTGTGGAAGGAGCGTTACCAGGGAACGTGTACAGCCTTGAGAAGATTGTTCTTCCGCCTAGGTCGGAAACGATTGTGCCGGTTAGTCTTCCTCGGAATCCTGGGCAACCTCATCGTTGTGTACTCGTGGAAAGGAAAATGACCTTCCATGGAAAGTGGCTCGAACCTTGGTCAGAACCACTAACATCTCAGGAGTACGTGTGCTGAACCTTTGTGGCCAGGAACAGATTATAGAAAAAGGCACACTGGATGCAACTTGTGAGGAAGTGGATTGGTTACGTCGGTGCCAATATCTATCGACTGGGACCCCAGCAAGGATGCACAAACGAGAGTGAGCACACTTTTAGAAGACTGTCGCAGCGTCGGGGTGAGACCCCGAATGAAATGGTCAACATGTTTTGGGTAAGAATGGTTAGGTGACTTTTTGTAGAGATGTGTAAATAACACTCTTCAGGCGTGCAAGTGACGGCCTGAGCTATACTAATATTGTCTATAACATTATACGGATGAGACAAATTATCCATAAAAAATTAGGTAGTTTTTTTGTGTGTAGTGAATTTGTCTAACAGGTATTAATTTAAGATCATTTGTATAAAGGCGTTGTAGGTAGCTGATTACCACGAAAGAATAAAAGTGAAAAATAATATTCTTACATTGGTTATTCCAGACTCTCAGATCAAAGTTAATTATTGCAATCAATCTACAGTGTGACTGCAGGGTATTATATTTAGCTAGCAAAAACAGAACTTGGAGAGGTGTGTGAGTGTAATATGTGTTTGTGTGTTGGAGTAAGTATTAAGGTAAATGTGAGACAAGAAAAGTGTGTAAGTTGAGTATGAGTAACTGAAATAATACTAGTTTTTACGGAATTTATCGCGTATATTTAACTTTTTAATACCCGACGTTTCGAGAGCTTTACAGCACCCATGGTCACGGGAAGGACTGAGATGTTCAACGTCCAGATAGTTAACCGCGGTTACCATAGATTAAAATTTAACTTTTGATGAACTTGATATAAGAAATCATTATGAGTAACTGGCAAAAACAGAGGTAACAGAACATAGGTCGTTGCACCTAAACACAATTAAAAAAGTTAAGTATATAACCTATAATAATTGCATGAACACTTTGAAAGACATGGATCCACTTGAAACTAAGTACACAGATCATGCATAGTCATTTGTTGGCCTCATAAATATCTTTTATTTGTGCTTCATTTATAATTTTTATGATCGGGGATGAGTCATCTTTCCGCACCAAAACTTCACCTACCGAGGTCCAGCAATATTTATTCTTCAGGTTTTTTTGACAATTCCCTCGCTAAGTAGTATAGCTTTTATTACCATTAGGTGTGAGATGGTCAGAGATAAATATAGGGGTACATGTTCCCTTTAGACCTAGGTTCTGGGTTTTTATTATTCTTATTATGGTTATTGTACTTTTTAGCGGCGCTCGTAATGTTCATTTTCTGGACATAAGTTGAAATTTCGACAACAATAGGCTTTTTATCGCCCTTTATGGTCGTCCTGTATATATCCTTAATGTCATTACTTTGTATATTCACCTTAAGTGATGTAGATAAATTGCTTACCATGCTCATGAACATTTCTTTGGATTCCTTTTCCGATCTTGGGACATTTTTTAGTTCAAATGAAAATTTGCGTTGGGCTTTCATGAGATTTTCCACCTTATTTTCAAGTATAGTAATATATTCCTTCTGTTTATGTCTCTCTTGCTCCATAAGGTCCACTTTTTTACACATGTCCAATAAATCGAAAAAGTCCGCTAAATCGGTCAGAATTTCTTCGGAGCGCTTTCTCTTAATTCGTGAGCTGACAAAACTGGGAGGCGATGTTTCTTTGTCGTCGGGGATCTTAGGCAGGTTGGAATCAGAATTGCATTTTTCCGGTGTTCGAAACATTTTCAGAGCTCTCGTACGGCCTCAAACTTATTTTCCGCTCAACGAAGTGTAGAACAAATTGAATAGGTTATATTTTATAGTCGAGAGTTACGGCGTCACTTGTAGTAAGTGTGTTGGCAGGTGGTAGGTATGCTTCAACTAATGTCGTAGTCTCGTAGCGTGTACGTAGGCGGTCCCATAATGAATTGGCCTAACTATGAACCAATGAAGGAAATGAAACGAAACCAATTTTATTTTTAAATATAATCACCATGAATACTAACACACTTCTGACATCTGTGAATCAACATCTCTAAACCTTTATAAAAATAATCACATTTTTTATCCTCAAAATGACTGAAGACGGCCGCCTGCAACTCTTCATCGCTTGAAAATTTTCTTCCTCTTAAGTCCCGCTTTAAATTTGGAAATAAATAATAGTCGAACGGGGCCATGTCTGGACTGTAAGGTGGATGTTGAACTTCTGTGAACCCGCATTGACGAACTGCATCCTTCGAAACACCAGCGGTATGAACAGGGGCGTTGTCATGGAGCAACAGGACACCTTTAGACAGCTTGCCTCTTCGTTTTTCCTTTATCTTGTCTCGTAATTTATATATTAAAGAAGCATAATATTCGCCGTTCACGACTGTATTACGTTCTTTAAAATCCACCATCAAAATGCCTTGAAAATCCCAAAATATTGTGCACATCAGTTTTTTAGTCGATTGTTGCACCTTTGCCTTCCTAGGGGGCTTTTCACCCTTATAACGCCATTCCATTGACTCGCGCTTGCTTTGTGGATCATAGTTTCATCACCAGTCACTAGCCGCTCGATCACAGTCTTTGGATTTTCGCCACAAAGATCCAAAAACTCCGAAGCGCAGCGCACTCTTTCCTGTCTCTGTACCGCTGAAAGAAGTTTCGGTACCCATCTTGCACTCACTTTTTTCATGTGAAGATGTTCATGGATCGCGCGATGAACGGTACTCTTAGAGAGCCCAAGCCTTGCTGCAATTTCTCTAATCTTCAAACGGCGGTCACTCAGAACCTTTTCTTCGATAAGAGCAATCGTTTCGGGAGTGAGCACTTCCACAGGTCGACCGTCGTGGCCAGTCTTCGACGGTTTCTCTCCCGAGGCGAAACTCTTTCACCCAATTTTTTACTGTGCTATAGGAGGGGGCAGACTCCTTATACACGCCATCCAATCGTTCTTTTATTTGGGCAGGGGATAAACCTTCTTTAAACAGAAACTTTATGACACTTCGATACTCAGTTTTCGACATTTTGAAAAAATACGCGACTCTCGTTATTTAAATGCCTGTTAAACTAAGACTAAGCATTTCATGTCGATGCATGTTTCTTATATTAAGTGCAGGATAAACGTACTATTTAATGCAACACAACATGTAGCGACATGTCGCGTTGAACTATATCAGGCCAGTTCATTATGGGACCTCCTGGTATTTCGTAGCGAACGTAGTAATAGTGGCTACGGCGGTCGACGTAGTTACAGCGATCATGCAGGGAGGAAAGAGATGAAAAACAAGCACCATCCGTCTTCTTTTGGCACCGCTTGCTGCGTCAGTGAGCAAAGATGTGTGGAACGAGAAGGCAATTATTGAGTCTACTATCTCACTCACACGTTCCCCACCGCAGCCGGTCGCTGGTGTTAAATGGTCAAATGTTCTTAATATTATTGATAATTTTTAACTATTTTGAGCCTTATTGACACACGCGATCGCGCACGTCCGCTCTCGGCGAAATAACGGAAGGAACAGAATATAATATATTATATAATTATTGTTGTAACAGTTTGAGTATTGTTTGCGATCGTTAGATGGTTGGGCGCGGCCTGTGTTGACTCGAATGCCTAAAGCTTGTGTTAATTGTGCGCGCCATTTTGACTTTACTATTGAATATTTTGGTCTAGTCTAGACCGCCTCGAATTTAGTTTTCGGTTTTGAACATGTTACGTGACAAGAGGCCTAATTTGAGTTTAGAGTGATTAAAGGAACTTTTATGCCGTTAACTGCATCGACGAGTTATTAGTGCGTCGGTTGATACCTTGTCGCTGAGAACGCTGAACTTTGCGATTATAGTTCGTGCTAAGTGACGCTGGACTTGGGCTCCGATAGCGGTCGGCGCACGTGGTGCAACTATCTGATCGTATTGGTGACGTCAGGTTACACTATACACTTCCCACACTACACACTAACTACAATTTACTTGCCCCTGACGCCACCTTGTGGTATACCCTACACTTCTGGAATTCGGTAAGTTTTGTGTTTGCGTACCTAACCGTTCTAATTTAATTATCCATAGGTCGTTGGACCCTCCCCTTTGTTACTCGTCTAGTTGGACTACGAATGTGCCCTAGTTCAATAGTCTTTTGTCAGGGTAACTCAGAGCCGTAGCAATCCGCCAGTATTTATAAACGTTACTCAACGACGAGCTCAAATGCGTAATCATTTGATACGCTCTCATTATAATATCAGCATCTCAAGATCGTTGCTAATTAATAAACACATAAAAACGGTATCTCAGTTACCAAGATCAGTTCCTTAAGACATTGTACTTAGGGATACTGTTCTGTGACTTGAGGGCTTGATCTCGTGAACGATTACGTCACACAGATCGAAGTTTAGAATATCATTCATCACGTTTCGTTTTTGCTATGTCATGAGATTTATTTAATAGCTTTATTTTGATAAAACCTAAATAAATAGAGCTGTATCACGTTATATGATTGTTTTCTACTTACAAAAAGCTTAAATTTTTAAAACTATTGTGTGTATCTTTCTAAATACGAACTAAATATTCACTACTTAATTCAATATTGTACATATTACAACAATAACCTAACGCAAATCTACGACAGCGTCAGTCTCAAACATAAAACTGACGTATCATTTTTGATGCTTGAAAATAACATCTTGTAGATACGTAACTTTGAACTCGCGAGAAAATTAAATACAAAAATGGAAAGCAAGAAGCATGTTTTTACTCCAATTGAGAAAAATAGGCTTTCTCGAAATTATTAAAAAATATAAGGCTATAATTTTTCAGTGGTAGAGCCACGCGGCAGCTTTGCTGCACGTATGGGCCGGCTCAAACCGGAGTGGTACCACGACCTCACAGAATACCGGCGTGAAGTGGAAGCTTTGCTTCCGCGTTTCGTCTGGTGAGTGCAGGTGGCTGGAGGTCCAAATCCCTCCCCCCCCCATCAACATGGTAGCGGGATTAAATGATAGACTACCCCAGGAGGGTACCAGCACCCCTGGAGAATCCTCCGCTGAGCATCCACGACCATGTTTCTCTACTCCTGAGCGCGGGTGCTCAGGTTGTCCCGCGTATTCTGGGGGGGGGGGGGCAAAATTCCGCTCAAGACTACAACTGCTCGAGGCAAACGGAAAACAAGATCAAGGCGACCCCTGCCATGATATCCGTGAATTTCTTTATTTATTATTATATATTTTTCTTTATTACCATCTCGAGACGGTGAGGCCGGCTCTGCTCTTTCTGACCGAGACGCAGGTGTCCTCTCCGGCTGATGTCTCGTATCTCTCCTACATGGGTACAAACTGGAACACTCCTTTGTGCCTCGGGCTGGAGTTTGCGTTTACGTCAGAGAGGATATCTGTTCTCGACGCCTCGGCAGACTTGAAGGTTCGGACCTGTCCATCCTTTGGCTACGCGTAGATAGCGACGACCATCCGCGCGTCTACGGGTGCCTCTATAGGTCCCATAGCGGTAATGCCGAAACAGACCGACTCTTCGACCACGTCCAAACGGCTACAGATTCGTTGCTACAGCAGATCCCCTCCGCAGAGATCGTGATTCTCGGCGACTTTAACGCCCATCACGCCGAATGGCTTGGTTCACGTTTAACCGATCATGCGGGGAGATCTGTTCATGATTTTGCCTTGGCATATGGTCTGACACAACTGCTTACTGCGCCTACGCGAATTCCAGATGTGGAGGATCATGCACCTTCCCTGTTTGACCTTCTGCTGAACTCTCATCCGGACGGATATCAGATTTCCGTCGACGCCCCTTTAGGCTCCTCGGACCATTGTCTTGTCCGAAATGTGGTGCCATTCACGCGGAAATCGCAGTTGCATGCTGCAGGCTGCCGCAGTGTTTGGCACTATAGGTCAGCCGATTGGGATGGGATGCGGTCTTTCTTTGCATCCTACCCTTGGGGGCGGGTTTGCTTCTCGCCGGACGATCCCAACGTTGTTGCGGATTCTGTCGCTGATGTGGTACTTCTGGGTATGGAACTTTTTATTCCTTCCTCTGTGGCAAATCTCAGCCATGGTTTGGTCGCTCTTGTAAAATAACATCATGCTATAAGCAGGAGCGCTACCAAGCCTGGGCTGACGCATTAGCGTCCCGGGATGTAAACACCAGCGCTCTAAAAAAGAAGTATAATTCCGCCTCTAGGGCCTTCAAGAGTCATTGCCAAGGCAAAGTCAGAGCACATAGGCAGAATTGGCGAGAAACTAGTTCGCCTTCTTTCTGGAACCCGTGCATTCTGGTCTCTTGCGAAGGCTGTCCAGGGGAATTTCTGTCAGCCATCTCTTCCATCTCTGCACAGGGAGGACGACTCACTGGCCCATACCGCAAAGGAGAAAGCCGATCTTCTACGCTCTTTCTTTGCGTCCAACTCGACTCTCGATGACGGTGGTAGTACGCCGCCGACCATCCTGCGGTGTGAGTGCTCCATGCCGGAAGTGCAGTTCACACAGCGCTCAGTTCGCTGCCGACAAGTCGAGTGGGCCTGACGGAATCCCCCCAATTGTGCTGAGGACGTGTGCTCCAGAATTGACACCGGTTTTAACGCGTCTTTTCAGGTACTCCTACTCCCTAGGCGTAGTCCAAAATTCATGGAAGACGGCTTTCGTCCACCCGATCCCTAAAAAAGGCGACCGCTCAGACCCGTCCAACTACCGGCCAATCGCCATCACCTCCTTGTTCTCCAAAACAATGGAATCCATTGTAAACTGCCAGCTCATGAGGTACCTTGAGGATCACCAGCTGATTAGTGACCGCCAGTACGGTTTTCGCCGTGGTCGGTCAGCTGGTGATCTTCTGGTCTACCTAACTCACAGATGGGCGGAGGCAGTAGAGTCCAAGGGGGTGGCATTGGCCGTTAGTTTGGACATTGCGAAGGCCTTCGATCGGGTTTGGCACAAAGCGCTTCTTTCGAAACTCCCTTCCTATGGGCTTCCCGTGAAATTGTGCGATTGGATCACCAGCTTTCTTGCAGATCAAAGCATCAAGGTCGTTGTAGACGGTGCAAGCTCCGATTGCAAGCCTATTAATGCTGGTGTTCCACAAGGCTGCGTGCTATCGCCAACGCTGTTTCCTCTGCATATCAATGATATGTTGCAAACCCGTAACATTCATTGCTATGCAGATGACAGCACTGGTGATGCTCTTTACACCGGCCGAGCGAATATTTCTCGGGAAAGCGTCTCCGAGTGCCGGGACAAACTTGTGTCTGAAGTCGAGTCTTTGCTGAACAGAGTCTCGCATTGGGGGCGACTAAATCTAGTCCACTTTAACCCCCAGAAGACACAAGTTTGCGCGTTAATCGCTAAAAAGAACCCCTTTGTCGTATCTTCTCAGTTTCAAGGCACTCCCCTTGTTGCCTCAGCCAGTATCGGAATCCTCGGCGTCGACATATCGAGTGACGTGCAGCTTCGAGGTCACTTGGAAGAGAAGGCCAAATTGGCCTCTAAAAAGCTTGGCGTGCTCAGCAGAGCGGGACAGTATTTCATGCCGGCACACCGCCTGCAACTTTACAAGACGCAGGTTCGGCCGCACATGGAATACTGCTCCCATCTCTGGGCTGGGGCTTCCCAGTACCAGCTGCTTCCACTTGACTGCATCCAGCGCAGAGCGGCTCAATCGTCGACGACCGAGTGCTTTCCGATCGGCTCGATTCACTGGTACTGCGAAGAGATGTTGCATCTCTTTGCATTTTCTTTCGCATATACCATGGAGTGCTCTGAGGAATTGTTCGGATTAATCCCAGCCGCCAAATTTCGTGAACGCACTACGCGGCAAACGTCCCGATTCCATCCACACCATCTGGATGCTTGGCGGTTCACCACTGTATGTTTCAAAAGGAGTTTTCTTGCGCGTACAACCTCTCTGTGGAATAGTTTACTACCGGCGATTTTTCCGGACCGATACGACCTGAGCACCTTCAAGAAAAGAGCTTACTGCTTTCTAAAGGGCCGGCAACGCACCTGCAATTCTCCTGGTGTTGCGGTTGATCATGGGCGGCGGTAGTCACTTAACATCAGGTGAGCCACATGCTCGTTTGCCCCCTCTTCTGTAAAAAAAATATTGAAAATAAAGAAACCGATGGCACGTCTCTACGCATTAAAAATGAGGCCTGGAGCAAAATAACCTTTGAATATAATGCTAGTCCATATGCATCTAGCCAGGTAGGTAATTAATTATAGCACTACAAATTTCACTATTTAAACAATATAACATCAGTATATCTGAAATTTTACCTAAACCTAATCGTGACAGATTTATTTTATCTTACATTCTACATTAATACTTCAGGCAACAACTAAACAATTACGTCGGCAATGGATGAATTTGAAACAAAGGCAGAGAGAGGCACTAACGAAGGAACGCCAACACCGCTTGGCCATTGGAGGGGGGCCTTCAATAAGTGATGCCACCATCGACTCTGATGTTGCGGAAGTAGCCCCAGCACTTATTGTTGGTATAGATATTGCTATTGATTCAGATGCAGTCCTAGGTAAATATATATATTATATATAATAGTATTTAAATAAATTCATATACAGCTCTAATCAATATGTCTGAGGTTAATTTTACAACTGTGCCTTTTCAGAAATTAAGGAGGATGACATGATGCAACCGATACATATAGAGGAAGTGGATGAGACGTTGCCTATTGAACTAATAGGGATAGCAACAGAAAATATATCATCCACTCATGAAGCATCTACACCCACCTCTGTTACTCAAATGGTCTCCAATATACCAAAAAGAAAACCAACAGCCCTGACAGGTCAGTGTCAGGACTCAATTTTGGAGAGGGAATACAAGGATCGGCAAATGAGGGCTAATGAAAAACATGAATTGGAAATGAAGATTGTTCATTACCAGCTCCGAGAAGCCAAGGCAAAAGCTGAGCTAGCTGAGCTGATCCTTTTTTTTATTATACGCGAGCAGCTATGCAGGTCTAGGTAGGTAAAGAGACCAGTATCACTGCGACCAAAAAGATCTATTGTGATCGCTGCTATGGCTATAGTTCACGGCTAAGCCCTATGTCTTCAATGAATCGAAAGAGTTGTTTAGCCGTGATCAATTTCACTTCTTTTGGCGGAGTAGAGAGTAGTGTCCCAGATGAGTGTTACGTTTGCGCATTTACGGTCCGCAATCGGTTAGGATGTGTAGAGGCGTTTCTTCAGTTATGGAACAGAATCGACACATCCTTGAGTTGCTTAGTCCCAGGATGGACAGATGCTTTTTAAGACAACAGTGTCCAGTTAGGGCTCTTGTCAGAATGCGCAATTTATTTTTACTTAATCCCAGGGCTTCTGAAGCGAATTTACGATCAAACGCTCGGATTAAGGTTTTAGAATGTTTTAAGCTTTGTGTGTCAGACCAGATCTTAAGTGATTTATTGTGATAAAGAGTTTCAAGGGTTAATCGGGCTAGGCTTCTTGAGATTCCACAAAATGGCTCAGGTCCAAATTGTGTGCACTTTGAGCCCTACCGTGCAAGTTTGTCGGCAAATTCGTTGTCTACAATACCCTCGTGACCCGCAACCCATCTGAAAACGACCCTGTTGTTACATCCCAGGGCGTTTAAACGGTTCACGCAGTCTCCAACTAGCTTTGAGTTCACTAAGTTTGATCTCAGCGCTAACAGTGCTGCTTGACTATCAGAGTTTATATAAATTTTATGGTTGACGTAGTGTTTTTGCAGATTTATTTCCGCACACTGAAGTATGGCGAAAATTTCTGTCTGGAAGATAGAGGTGTATCTACCCAAATTCATACTAAGTTTGAATTTGGGGCGTTCCCCGTAAATTCCAAAGCCTACGTCGAGGCCCATTTTAGACCCATCGGTATACCATATGAGGCTACCGACCTCACAGATAACCTGGCCATTCAGCCAGTCTTCTCTGGAGGGTAATTTCACTATATACTTTTTATTAAGTGTGTAGTGGACGCATGATATCTGAGATCATGCATAAGACTGGTGATTCCTTAATTGAGTAGAGCATGGATATCAATCTGTAGGAGAGCAAGCTCAGACCGCCCTGGGCGTTAATCCTATACAAACTAGCCCTCGCCTCCTTGTCTAGATAGAGATCAAGGGGCGTTAGGCATAGAAGTGCATTAAGAGAGCCGATCCCTAGTCAAAAAAACAATGTTGCTCAGGTAGTGTTATTATAATGATTACTTTGTTTTTTAAAGTGCTACATATCTACAAATAATGTTAAAAGGTCCAATGAATCCGCTCGCTATATTACAAAAATCACATTTTGAGACATATAATGTAATACAGAGCACTTGAAAGCACAGTTTGATTATTTCTTGTGGTTTACATTCAAATACAAGCCTTTGTTTTTTGTTACAGATGTGACGTAGATTGCAGCACAATGGGTGCGTTTGGCAGAAAAAAGCGCTAGCAAGCGCTTACAAGCGCTGAAATAGTTTTCGGCCAGGACACGCTTGCTACTTCAGTAGCGTTGACACAATCCGCCATTTTGCTTATTTAATTTGTTTGTTTTGAAGTAGAGTTTATAAGTTTTTTGTGCAATATGAGTTTTAAGTAATATAATAATGACGTGAATAAAGTAAGTTTTTAATATGAATACTTTACAAACATATATTTAAATGAGGTTAGGTTCCCTGGTTAAAACTAACATCGTGTCCTGGAGGGAAATAGCTACTTAAGATTTGACAGCGCTTATCGCTTACGATCGCCATTTTGCTTACAAGCGCTTGCTAGCGCTTTTTTCTGCCAAACGCACCCAATATGTAATGCATCCATCATTTCCTAAGTGATATTATTATATAAAATAAACAGACATTTAATTTCTATTATAGTTGTTTAATTTCAGTGTTTTAATGTGATATGATATTTGAGTATGTCTCGTTACTATTTTAAAAACTTTTAATTAAACAGAATCGGAAACAAAAATGTTTTTATTCAATATAGATTATAAATAATACTTATTGAGAGTCTCTCTTTTCTTTAATTTACCATTGATTCAGAAATAACCTATGTCCTGGAAAGAACCAGCAAGAAACCTAGATAACTTTTTATATATCACAAAACCTTACAATCATTTATGTTACATAATTAACAATACAAAACAAATTAGAAACACCTCACCTCATTCCCAAGTTATCATCCATAAATTCCTTAATATGTATAATAATCCTTTTTATATTAACAAACTTAGTTTAATAAAGAATTTGATTTACTTACTTAATAAACTACATTTAGATATATAAAAATATCTTAAATTTAGGTAATAACTGAAATATAATCTTTTTTTACAGAAATTTAAATCAATTATTAAAAAATAAAACCATCTTCATTTAAATATCTAGATTATAATAATTTATTGATAGAAATTTTCAATAATTGTATTTCTTAGTAGAAACCCAGTTAGTACCTGGTATCAGAGTACTTGGTTCATCTTCCTCTACATTTTGGTCTACTCCATCAGAAATATCAAAATTATCATTTAAAATCAATGATAAATTGTGTAAAAATTAGACACTGATGAAAGTTTGTTACCTAACCCCCTTGACAGACAAGGGAACCTACGTTTCCAAATTCCAAAAGTTCTCTCAAAAAATATTTCTTGTTTTTATTTGTGCTCTGTTATAACGAATCGAAGGGGGATCTTCAGGAGATGATTTAATAGGCGTAAGTAAAAATGGTAATGCAAGATATCCACTATCACCTACAAGTCTTCCATCCAGGACAGCTTGGGAATATTTCATGTACACTGAAGACATTTGAAATATTCTGGAACCGTGCATGCTACCAGCCCATCTAGCAACTATATCTAAAATTTCCGTTTGTGGACCAACAACAACCTGAAAAAATATAGAACATTTACTTTTTATTTTTCAATTTATAAGGGATTTTGTTGACTATAATGTTCAAATATGTGACTGTAAACAAACAATATTTTACAGCAAAAATAGATAATACATGCGTACCTGCACATTAATTGAAAAATATGACTTCCTGTTCCTATATACTTCATGATGTCTGCATCCTGGAGTATTTACAATTTTTATATGAGTGCAGTCAATGGCATCATCTACCCCCGGAAGTCCAGGCCAATGTCCATGACTTCCCAAGTTTTTGAAAAGTTCTCTGTTTTTACTAGCCTGTTCTCCTTGAGGTATTTTTATGTATTTTGTGTGAAGATTGGGCCAATAGTATTGAGACTTTAGTTATATTTGATGCTGTAGGTTGTGATAAATGTATTAGATCCCCACAAACAAGCTGAAATATAAATTGATTGAAGATTACATTTTCATAGAAATATATTTTTGATGTTCATTAATGAGGACTAATAAACTTCCGCTCACCAGATGTTGCTAGTGGACGCTGAGTTGAAGTTATTTTTATGTTATACAATTTCATTTAAATGAGAAGTTAGTTTTAAATGAAATTTTATCAGTTTTTAAACTATCGTATTAATACACAAAACAATGCTCAAGTGGTATGCTCTTTGTTTGCACATTTTTAACTCTCTTTAAATTTTTCGACTTTTATTAATATCTGTGGTTCAGTTTATTTATTTACTAACCTAAATAATATACATCATAACTAAAAGTACAGAAAGTACATTTTTTGAACAAATTAACTTACCCAATATGAAATGTGTCAAATATTACACCTCATTGTTAAGGGACTGCGCCTTGGTGGCAGAAAAGGTCGTAGTTGCTCTCATTACCTACTTTGAAATTTAATACATTATATTAATTTCAACAATGAATAAAATCATACCTACTTAAATAAATATAAAAAATGTACATACCTGAAATGATTCTGTGGCATAAAACCTTAAAGTTAATAAGACGGTTATTTCTGGGGTAATTGGAAGACCTCTGTTATTTACTTTTACTAATAAGTTTTTTATTAATGTTAAAATATATATTACCGCCTCTTGACTAAATCTGTATAGTTTTTAAATTGTTCACTTGGTAACTTAAAAGGATCGGATGCATCTCTTATATAAATTTTTGGTAAACGATATCTCAAAGGCCGTAAAATATCGTCATAGTATTCAATATCGTCGTAATAATTAATTTCTATTAAAATATTTTCCATCTCCATGTCAATAGTAACGATCTCAAGTCACAGACTGCCCGCACTCACATTTTAGCATCTTAAGCATATCTGAAGTATACACATTTAAGAGGCGAGTTTCGTTTATTAATCAGTACGTCACTCAGCTGATATCGTAAACCTAAGCCTTATCTTGAGATATGTTTATTAATAAGGTCATAAACTCAACATTGTACTCAAGTGCGTGTACTTGAGCTGAGTAACGTTTATTAATACGGGCCTAAATTCACAGATATTACACGAAAAAGGTTTTTCTCCGGTGTGTATATTTTTGTATCTTCTCATAGTACTTTTAAGTATACATTTATATTCACAGATATTACACGAAAGGTTTTTTCCGGTGTGTATTTTCATGTGTTCGCTAATGACTTTTTGTAATACATCTAAATTCACAGATATTACACGAAAAAGGTTTTTCTCCGGTGTGTAATTTTTTGTGTCTTTTCATAGTACTTTTAAGTATACATTTATATTCACAGATATTACACGAATGGTTTTTTCCGGTGTGTATTTTCATGTGTTCGCTAATGACTTTTTGTAATACATCTAAATTGAAAAATATTACACAAAGAAGGTTTTACTTCTGTGTGTTTTTATGTGTGTTCTCATATTACTTTTAGTGTACATTTATATACACAAATATTACACGAAAAAGGTTTTTTTCCGGTGTGTATTTTCATGTTTTTGCAAATGACTTTTTGTAATACATCTAAATTCACAGATATTACACGAAAAAGGTTTTTCTCCGGTGTGTATTTTTTTGTGTCTTTTCATAGTGCTTTTAAGTATACATTTATATTCACAAATATTACACGAAAAAGGTTTTTCTCCCGTGTGTATTTTTATGTGTCTTATCAAATTAGATTTTCTTGTAAATTTATTTTCACAGATATTACACGAAAAAGGTTTTTCTACGGTGTGTATTTTCATATGCCTTTGGAAACTTCGTTGATCTGGACATTTATAATCACAATTATTACAACAGTACACTTGTTTAGCGACGTGCGCTTTAAGATGTGCTAAAATGCAACGTTTCTGAGATGCTTTAAATTCGCTAATATCACAGTTATATATATCCATTAGTTGTGGTACTGGAGTTTGTTCAACTTGTGTCTGAACTGCATCTGAGTTCTTTCGCGTCTTACGACTGTATGTTTTGTGGTCGGCTAAAAAATCTCTAGTTAGAAAATTTTTTCTCCAATCATCACATTCACAAATGTATTTTATTGATGCCTCAAATGTGTTTTTCGTAAGTATGTTTACACTTTGTTTCAAAATTTTTTTAGGATTTGATTTAATAGTAGGGCTTTCTAAATCGAGGTTTCCTTTACGAACATCATTTATGTTACAGTCAGTAGAATTTGATTTAATCTTTTTCTCACACTGTTTTGAAAAATTATTTGTTTCTACACAGCGTTGTTCTGAAATACAAACAAATCAAACATTTTATTTATTGCAAGACAATGTATTGAGACGGCTTACAGCGGGCTGAATTTATGACTTACCAGGGAAATATAGAGAAATTATAATATTTTACATAATTACACTCATTTAAAGTTGCAAGATATAAAGTATTTTAGTCAATTACTCTGGATCTGGATCTAAATTCGAATAATAATGATGACGTTCTTCTGACCGTGTTATAATTACGTGACTGTAAGTAAGCGTAGAAAGAGTATGTACATACATACATTTTGACCAGTATTTTTGTAGATATTAAGAATATAGTATGGTAGTATGAGAATAATCTATTCTAGTCTAATAATCTATTCTAATAATCAGTGTTTTGAATTTCACACAGAACTAGTGTTACACACACAGTACATTCGATGTTGGCGTGTAAGTGCGGCATAAGAGAATTCATCATCACATTTTATCCGGTGGGTTTCGTAAGAGGCGACTTTGGGTTTGGTTTTCTGACAGATGGCGGTAAAACCACCTCGTTTACTTCAGATGTAAAATATCCAGACCGGCGACAGGCAACATTGCCAGAGGTGCTCACGTCTGGTTCTGCGATCGTCAATCCTATGCCAAGCGTGATGACTGAGGCAAATCCTCCCTACATCGGGAGAGATCCTTCCATGTGCAGCAGTGGAAGTTTACAGGACGATTAAGATAGAGGAATTATTTGTAGGCCATACAAAGACTCAAAACAAGCCCTGGTTCAAAACAAGCTTAGGGGCTAACAATTTGCGATAAAATTTCACAGTATGCTAGCAACCCAGGTTCATTCTCCACCAGCACCCATAAAATTGTTAATTTTCTATGTGTATATATACAGATTGCCCCAGAAATCGACGTCAAGTCGGAGTCAGGTCATAGGTTAAGTCGTAATAGTTAACAAAAAATTGAAAAAAATCTTTGCTATGTAATTTAAAAATTACAAGCATTTATAAAAATCGAGAAAATCTGAATCCTCTTATAGTCTTTTAACTCCTGTTGCTGCAAATATTATATAATTTTTTAATTTAATTTTACTGTGTGATTTTGTTTTGTTAGGTAACTCAGGGTCTCATGATTACCATATATTAATCTGATCTTAGATCAACTTTCTCAGACGTTAGTAGCCCTATCAACAAATCAGTGCATCCCATTTCCTGTTTTATCTTAATAACACCTTGGGTCACCACTGGCGAATTCAGTTCCTGCTTAAAACAACACAATGGTATGACCTACAAATAATAATTTTAGTTCATTTGGGTTACAAACAATCATTTGGTTTGTTCATGTGTAATAAAAGAACAAACTTTTGTATGTACAGTACATCTCCAACTACATGATGCAAGAGAAATTTCTCACATGGTGATTTTTTTTAATTTCTTGATACGGTTTTTTAAAATAAATTCTTTTACCTATGTTAAAGTCATCTGTTTTACTCTTTGCACCTAATGAAATTAGTGGCAAGTCGTTCTCTGAATCCTCATGTCGATCTTCAAAAGTATCAATCTCCAAGTCTTCTTGTTTTTCAGCAGTATCTAGAATGAAACTAATTTCGACTCAATGTATAAAATAACAACTGATATTTTTTCCAAGCAACTAGATTATTACAGACCATCACACAGCTTATGGGCCCGACCCACCCACTTTCATTACCATACTGCATGTTTCATGAGCTAAGTGTAATATCCTAAAGTGGCAATGGGCCAAAGAACTGACAAATGATGTAGAAGAAAGGTTCTCCTAATGTGAGGTAATTTTGACAGCCTTGGCAGTCCCCCACCAGATGGGGTGACGACCTGGTAAGACATGTAGGAAGTCTATGGATGCAGGTGGGTCAGGACCGTGCTTTGTGGTGTTCCTTAGGGGAGGCCTATGTTCAGCAGTGGCCATGTGAAGGACTGCAATGATGATGACGATTCATTCACCTCATTTAGTGAGTGTTCGCCACAACTTGTTTTTAGTAGATGAGTGCTTGTACAAGGATTCCTTGAGCACCTTTTCTCCATATATTTTTAGTATGAAGTGACAAACAAACTAACAGTCCACCTTATGGCATGTAGTCAATCCACCTGATGACAAGTGGGTACTGCAGTCCACGCACTGCCTGCAGCTAACTTCAATGCCCTGTCACCTCTGACGACTAAATTGCAATGCCCCACAGCAGTGACACAGACACATCAGTGCACACACTGCTATTTGATGACAGAAATAGGTAAGAGAAAGAGGAAGGAGTCCATCAAGGTTAAGAAATTGGCAAAGATAGGTGGTAGCTTACCAGTTGTCAACAGGGTCAAAACATTTATAAATATATTTATACATACTCGTAAGTAAAAGAAAATGTCTAACAATGCTCATTATGATGTCCATGTAATGCTTATCTTTAAATAATTATTTCATTTGTTTTTTTTTTATTTTTCCAAGATTGCATTTTACATGCACTTTGCCATCCTTATTTTGCTTTCATGGGCTACAGTAACCACTTGTCATAAGATAAATTGTACTTCATTTTAATAATATCAAAAAAGGGATATTACCTTTCTCATGATTCCCATTTACTTCAAATTTGTAATTCTCATATTCGAAACTCTCTTCCTCAACTTTAACACATTCAAGGCTAAAAATGTCATCATTACAATCATTTTCTATATCACACTCTACTGGCCAGATATCTACATGATTAATTGGTGTGAATTGAATCTCATCTCTAGCCTCATGTGATTTTGGTATTACCTGAAACCAAATTATTTTATTAAATAAGAAAAAAATCCAGTGTAGTAGTGGCGTAGGATAATACTGTTACGCGCCGAAGTCGACGGCACTAGCGCCATCTAGTATCAAATTGAAGAACTAAACTTTCTAGAAGCTCTACACTCGATCTTTCTGCGCTTGGTCGGTTGGCGCGCGTATTTACTTGAATATTCTGGATGTTTTCGTGGAAGAGCCCTATATAAAGGCGCTGCAATACGCGATCGGGGAAGTATTAGATTTGGCGAGACAAGCGAAGCTAGGAGCGAGATAAAGTGAATCTGTGATTAATTATTGGTGTTTTAAGTTTTAATTGGTGTAAAGAACATTAAAGTGTTAATTTAGGTAATTCTATCGGCAATTTTTATTGTCACGAACCTCAAGCTCGTAACAATTGGTGTCAGAAGTGGGATTAAATCATGCCGATTTTACCAAAGGAGGAAACGGAGGGTGTCCGTACCTGAAGTCAACGCCAGCAGGAGACGGACCAGAGAATATCTGGTGGTGCAACGCCGCAGACGTCAGAGGGCCAACTGCCAGCCACGGAGGCTGGCCCGTCAGCAGCTCCTACACCTGCAGCACCTGACTTAGGTGCTCTGATGATGCTGCAGGAGCAGGCCCGTCGGTTGGAAGAGCAGCTGAAGCGCGGACAGGAGGAACAGGCCCGTCATTTGAAAGAGCAGCAGGAAGAACAGGCCCGTCGCTTATAAGAGCAGCTCAAATGCGATAGGGAAGAGCAGAAGCTTCTCATGATGGACCTTCACGCTACCTTCGGGAAAGAGATAAGGGAGGTGAAGGATAAGATTGCTCAACATGATAACAGCCTGTCGGAAGCTGAGACCCAAATCAACCAAGTTAAGAAAACGCTGCATGAACTCAAACTTGGAGATGCAATTGCAGCTCCCGTAGTAGCTACTACACCTTCACTACGTGGGTTCAAGGTGCCACCGTTCGACGGGACTTCTTCCTGGTCAGCCTACAAAATCCAGTTCGAGGCTGTTATGAAAGCGAACGGCTGGAATAAAAGTCAGGCCATGACTGCTCTCACACTAGGCCTGCGCGACCAGGCCTTAACAGTTCTTGAAGCTCTCGGTGAGGAAGTGACTTATGAGCAACTCCTTGAGGCATTGGAGGCGAGATATGGCGACGCTCACCTGGAACACGTCTTTCGTGCACAGCTTAAAGATCGCGTGCAGCGCATCAACGAAAACCTGCAGCAGTGGGCTCTAGAGGTAGAGAAGCTGGTGCGGAAAGCATACCGGTCTGTACCTGCGCTCATTGAAGGGAACCTGGTGCAGACAATCATCGACGGCATCCGCGACCTGGAAGTCAGAGCTGCTGTGAGGCTCGGGCACCACGAGACGCTTAAGGACGCCTTGGCCCATGCACTGGAGGTGGAAGCCGTGCGGCAGGATCATCGTTCCCATCGCGTCAGGGAGGTTGCAGCAGCTACAGTTCACGACCGCAACAAAGGATACAGCCCTAGGTGCTATGGCTGTGGGGAAAAGGCCCATCTTCGATCCAGCTGCCCTAAGCGAACCGCAGAAAGGGAAAGTGAACGATATCAGGAGGGTAGTGCAGCTAACGGCACTGCCTGGCGGCGACAGGATCATCGTTCACCTCACGCTAGGGAGGTTGCAGCAGTTACGGTTCGCGACCACAATAAAGGATACAGCCCTAGGTGCTATGGCTGTGGGGAAAGGGGCCATCTTCGGTCCAGCTGCCCTAAGCACACCCTAGGAAGGGAAAGTGAACGGTCTCAGAAAGGAAGTGCTGCTAACATCACCGCCCAGCAGCAGCCGGGATACGACTTTACTATCAGACATCGCAGCGGGAAATCTCATGGCAACGCAGATGCATGGTCAAGAAGACCTTCTCCTAAAGATCGGAAACATTGTACTAGGCAAGAGAGTAAGGAAGTGGTATCCGTGAGGATGCTCAGTACAGACCACCTCAGCAACGAGTGGAAGGACAGCCTACGACATGCACAGCAGGAAGATCCGGACATCAAGCCGATTCTGGAATGGATGAAGGCCCGTGCTACCAAGCCTAAGTGGAGCGACGTCTCAGCGATGAGTTCAACCACGAAAAGCTATTGGGCCCAATGGGACAGCTTGCTGATTCAGGGTGGAGTCCTGTGTCGTAAATGGGACAATTGTCGAGGAGACAGCTGTCGTTTGCAAATGGTTGTCCCTAAGGCTAAAGTGCCGAATGTTCTACAGCTGTGTCATAATGGTCGTTCAAGAGTCCATCTGGGAGTTAAACGAACTCTGCTGAAGGTCCGAGAACAGTTTTACTGGGTCCATTGTCGTGACGATGTTGAGGCTTGGTGTCGTACATGTACAAGTTGTGCGGCCGTGCGGGGACCTCAGACACGTAGTAGAGGAGCACCGAAATTGTACAATGTTGGTGCACCATGGGATAGGACAGCCCTTGACATTGCGGAGCCGTTAAAGAAAGGCGCAAGAGGGACTCCTAAGATCGTCCATGTAAATCGCCTGGCGCGATATTATGGGGCCGATAATGCTCGGGACGAGCATGTCTTAGGAGGGGGCAGTGTTACGCGCCGAAGTCGACGGCACTAGCGCATTCTAGTATTACATTGAAGAACTAAACTTTCTAGAAGCTCTACCCTCGATCTTTCTGCGCTTGGTCGGTTGGCGCGCGTATTTACTCGAATATTCTGGAATATTCTGGATGTTTTCGTGGAAGAGCCCTATATAAAGGCGCTGCAATACGCGATCGGGGAAGTATTGGATTTGGCGAGACAAGCGAAGCTTCGGAGCGAGATAAAGTGAATCAGTGTGATTAATTATTGGTGTTTTAAGTTTTAATTGGTGTAAAGAAAACTAAAGTGTTAAATTAGGTAATTCTATCAGCAATTTTTATAGTCACGAACCTCAAGCTCGTAACAATACATACTGCTCCATAACATCCCGCAGATGTCGTAAGAAGGGACAGAAGGGAACTGAAGCATGAGATGGGCAGCAGCACTTCCTGACAACAAGTACAAATAATAATGAAAACCCGACAAAAGTGAAGGTTCAGAATAAACTTAAATAAGAATGTAGATAGTTCATCCATCCCAAGTATTGAGTCTCAACAATCAATCTTTTCAGACTTATCCTATACTATTAAACGAGCAATTCTTGTATATATGTATATATATATATAATCGGGATCTCGGAAACGGCTCCAACGATTTTCATAAAATTTAGTGTCCAGGGAGTTTCGGGGATAATAAATCGATCTAGCTAAGATTTATTTTTAGAAAATGTCTTTTTGTCCGTGTTTTTAGGCAATTAAAAACTGCTACAATATAGTTAGAATAAGAAGGTAAATTTTGACAGTTTGATAATGATTATAAATAGCTTATTGGTATAATGGGCGGTCACAAAATCGTAAAACCCCGGTTCGAGCCCAGACCGACCGACCGACTTTTTTATTTTTTTTTCAAGTTTCTTTCTTTTTTGAGAAAATATATTTTTTTCGAGCCCTTTTTTAGTATTTTTTAAAAACACGAAAATTTAAATAAAAATAATTGCACTCATGATTTTTTATTCAAATAACCAGTTCAGTTTTTTCTGTTATGTCGCTAAGATCAAAAAATATTATTTATAATTCATCAGTATGTAATTTGTATCTAAATATAATTTCCAAAACACACGAATTAAAAAAATCGAGCGAAAAATACCGAGCAAAGCTCGGTCAACCGGGTACTGAATGTAAATTGACAAAGATCAATATTTGATTACTGAGTAATATACCTGCATGTCTGAGGAATAAGAAAAAAAAATATTTCTGACAAATTTTAAGACATGTAAAGTTCGCCAACACGCATTGGGGCAGCGCGGCGGACACTTCCTTGCCCTAAAACCTTCTCAGAAATGAGGGGAGGCCTGTGCCTAGCAGTGGGACGTATATAAGCTGTAACTTTACTTTTAATATTACCTATATGTAGATAATATTTCATTTCTATATATATTACATGATATCCCCTCGTCAGTCCAAACGCCATATTCTGGCGTCTCAAATAATATGCGCATCTGTCAAACGCCATAATATGGCGTCGAGTGATAGCAAACTATTTGTAACATATATATGATATATATAACATACATACATATATATATATATATATATATATATATATATATATATATATATATATATATCTGTTATGCATAATCTGATAGCTTATTTAATAACATTTCCCTTGATATATGATTTCAATATACTTACTTAGTATATACATACATATATACATAGTATACTTGTTATATACTAAGTACTTCGGAAAGTGCTCGACAGATGCGCCATATTTGCCAAAATGACCCCGACATTCGAGTGGATATATAAAATAATAAAGTAACATAATTAGTGTTAAAAAACTAAGTACTTGACTCACTGTAATTCATAAAATATAGAACATTGCTTTAACAACATTAACTTTGCAGTAGAAAAAACATTATCTCATATGGCAATGGGAAGCAGCAATGAAGGCACATGATTGGTAGTAATCATCAAGGTGCCTGCCAAGTGATGATTAAGGCAAATACTTCATTATAATGGGAATGAACCATCAAGCAATGAACTTTTATTAATAAGAAGTATAATAACGTGGACCATGTAGTGGCGGTGTAAGAATATCCACTACCCTATATACCTACCCACGGGACGGGTGTCATAAGAGGCGACCGAGGGAAACAGAAACAGGAGCAGGGTAGCGGCATCTTCCTGATAACAACTCGGACTAATATAAACTGCGGTTGCCAACCTGACAAGCGAGGCAAATTTGGCAAAATCTACGAGGGACTTTTACAAGTTTTAATGGATGGAATAAATAATACCATGGACCCTCCTGCAAGCAACTGCTCCAGAACTGCATTCGACTCAATAGCCTGTTGTTGCAATCTCCTGCATCGAACAAGTCTTGCATGACAGGTGAAACAGACAATTATGGGCTCCTCACCCTCATCCACCTGAAAATATGAATGTTCATCATAAATATGGAAAACTACTTAAATATACAAGTTTGTAATCTATTGGTTACCACAATTCTCTTCATCAACTTTACGTTTTAGGGTTCCCTACACAAAGGGTAATCAGTGGGACCCTATTACTAAGCCTCCGCTGTCCGTCCATCCGTCAGTCTTTTTTTATAGGATCGGGTGACGAGTACACAGTCCACCTGATGGTAAGTGGTTGCTGTGGCCCATAGACATCTACATCTATCCTCGATTACGAATAAAAATGCAGATGCGTTGTCACCCGTGAGGACTAAGATGGTATGCCTCGTTTCCAGTAAAAAGGGTTTCCGATTCTCTACACTTACCATATGAAGCAAGCAGCATTAAGCTACTATTTTACGCTGGTACTCTGTGTGAGCATGGTCCTTCCCCGGTCGAGCCGAACCATTCGTGCTACAACTGCACTACTAATATAACTATAGCACGGCTCTACCACATCTGTCTGATAGCAGGCTCTATCTCATGATCCGTAAAGGTAGACAATTGAAGTTTCCAGAGAATATATATTTCTGTTGCCGCTATAAAAATAAATAATAATAATAAAACCTACTACCAACTACCGGGCTACCCTACTAGAAATATGTTTTTACAATAGTACGGAACACTTCATGGGGAAGTAGACTCGCACTTGGCCGATTGTTTATAACATTGAAGTGACAAATAAACTTACAATCCATCTGATGGTAAGTGGCTGATGCAGCCCGTAAGCACCTGCAACGAACTTCAAGCAAAGGCTTCAGATGCGATGTTACCTCTGAGAGCTAATATGTAATGCTTCACAGCCTGTTAATGTACTGGCTCTTAATGTGTTCCACACTGGGACACACGCTGCTGCTTGTAGCAGCAATACGTAAGAGGATGATCACTACACAGACAGACTCCTAGGCAGAGAACACCTGGCCGCCGAGCTTCAGCACAACAAGCACGTTCAGCGCGACAAGCTTCGGGCTTCAAGCAACAAGCCTACAACATAGTGACCGAGTGGAGCCAAGCATAGTCGAGTGTGTGCCTGGTGTACTACCATATGTCAGAGATGTCACAGACAAGAATGGCTTCATCTTAAAGCAAGCTTCTATTAGAATGTTTTACAACAAGCCACCAAAGATTAGTCAGTTCTTACCATTTGTAAATATTTATAAAGTGTATATATGTAACTATTTATAAAGTATTTGAAATAAAATAGAAAATAGATTTTGAAAACAAAAACTATTTCTAATTCAAAACCGAAAATAAGTATTTTGCAGTGTGTATTTGCATTTGAAATATATGTATTTCCAATAATTTACATCTCTGACTAACTAACTAGCACAGAGTCCACCTGATGGTAAATGAATGCTGTGGCCCATAGACATCTACATTTATCTTCAATTGACTGTCACCTCTGAGGATCAAGACTGAATGCCTTGCCAACAGCATAATAGCTTTTCTTGTTCTCTACACTCACCACAAAAAACAGCATTAAGCTGTTATTTTACGCTGGTATTCTGTGAGGTTGTGGTACCACCCTCAACAATGATAATAATGTCCTCTAGACAGCATTTGGTCACAACGGACACTATTCATCGTGCAGGACACAATTATATTGCATGTGTTACATACACACAATATAATAGGGTATTTTACTTATTTTCAAAAAATGTTATAAATGAATCCTAGAGTGATAATGAACCGCTATAATTTTTATGTATTATTTTTAAAACCGATTTGTGCCATAAAAATTACTTTTAATTTATCGTTCTAAATTTTCACGTGAAAACACTAGCATCCATGGTGTTTAACTTGTGACGTCACTGTCGTCGATTCTGCCGATTTTGCAAAGGACTAATATACTTTTTAATGTTTAATAAATAGTTATCATCTAAATCATTGTTGTGTTGTGCCTGAATGCAAAAATACGAGCATAAGAACGCAAGGAAAGTTATGGATTCAAGTGCTAACTGATTTATATATAAGAAATACTTGGCTAAAACTGGCCAGAAGATACCCGAATACATTGTCTACATAAGCCAGACTATTCCTCTGTGAAGATCATTTTGATGTAAGTATGACGTAAATTTAACTATTGTTTAATACAAAACAAAAATTTTATTCACACAGTTCGGTCCGTGACGTCAAATGAACAACATCTCAACGCTTGTGCTCTCGAAAAAAATATTCAAATTCTTAGTTTAATTACATTAAAAGTGCCAATAACTTCATATCTTTGAAGTTAAGTGTTTATTTGTGGCTGTGTATAGTGTACCTGTCGATATAATTAGTGGAAATTACTTCAAATTCTAACAATAACAGTTCAGTACATAAACGATCATTCAAATTTAAATTACGTTCAAGGTGTTGACAAAAACGCGTAAGCGACGCTAATTGCACGGCGCTAACGACCTTTTTGTCACAACATCCTACCTTAGATGCGGCCAGAGAGCGGGCTTGACTAACGGCTTGCAACAAAATAATATTGCATACTGGAGCTTAACTTCTCTGCATTTGGGTGACTTTTGCTTGGCTTGTCTTGCATTCAGTTTAAATAAAATGCCTCCAAAAGCGAAACACTGTGGGGGCTGTTCGAAAAAAATCACAAACCGCGAATTTTTGTCTTGCTGCTTATGCAATGATACTGTTACGCGCTCAAGTCGACGGCACTAGTGCCATCTAGTCTCGAACCGAAGAACTAAACTTCTTGAAGTCAAAACACGAACTCTCGGTACCTACCTTGCGCGTGTTTACTTGAATATTCTGGATATTTCGCTGCTAATTTATATAAATAGGCGCTGCAAGATGCGATCGGGGAAGTATTGGAGTTGGCGACACAAGCGAAGCTTCGGAGCGGAATAAAGTGAATCAGTGTGATTAATTATTAGTGTTTTTAACTTTAATTAGTGTAAAGTGAATATAAGTGTTAATTTAGGTAATTCTATCGGCAATTTTTATTGTCACGAACCTCAAGCTCGTAACGATTGGTGTCAGAAGTGGGATAAAATCATGCCGATTTTACCTAAGGAGGAAACGGAGGGAGTCCGTACCCGAAGTCAACGCCAGCAGGAGACGGACCAAAGAAGATTTGGTGGTGCAACGCCGCAGACGTCGGAGGACCAGCCACTGGCTGCAGGCCCGTCAGTAGCTCCTACATCTGCAGCACCCGACTTAGGTGCTCTGATGGTGATGTTGCAGGAACAGGCCCGCCGACAGGAGGAGCAGGTCCGTCGGTTAGAAGAACAGCTGCGATGCGGACAGGATGAACAGGCCCGCCGACAGGAGGAACAGGTCCGTCGGTTGGAAGAACAGCTGCGAGGCGGACAGGAGGAACAGGCCCGCCGGCAGGAGGAACAGGCCCGTCGTTTAGAAGAGCAACTCCAACGCGATAAGGAAGAGCAGATGCTCCTCATGAAGGAGCTTCACGCTACCTTCGGAAAAGAGATACGGGAGGTGAAGGATAAGGTTGCTCAACATGACAACCGATTGTCGGAAGCTGAAACCCGAATCGACCAAATAAACAATCGGGTTGACAACGTAATGGCTGACATGAAGAAATCACTGGACGAACTCAAACTTGGAGATGGAGCTACAGCTCCCGTAATAGCTACAACACCTTCGCTACGTGGGTTCAAGGTGCCACCGTTCGACGGTACCTCTTCCTGGTCAGCCTACAAAATCCAGTTCGAGGCTGTTATGAAGGCGAACGGCTGGAATAAAAGTCAGGCCATGACTGCTCTCACACTAGGCCTGCGCAACCAGGCCTTAACAGTTCTGGAAGCTCTCGGTGAGGAAGTGACTTATGAGCAACTCCTTGAGGCATTGGAGGCGAGATATGGCGACGCTCACCTGGAACACGTCTTTCGTGCGCAGCTTAAAGATCGCGTGCAGCGCATCAACGAAAACCTGCAGCAGTGGGCTCTAGAGGTGGAGAAGCTGGTGCGAAAAGCATACCGGTCTGTACCTGCGCTCATTGAAGGGAACCTGGTGCAGACATTAATCGACGGCATCCGTGACCTGGAAGTCAGAGCTGCTGTGAGGCTCGGGCACCACGAGACACTTAAGGACGCCTTGGCCCATGCACTGGAGGTGGAAGCCGTGCGGCAGGATCATCGTTCCCATCGTGTCATGAAAGTTGCAGCAGCTACAGTTCGCGACTGCAACAAAGGATACAGCCCTAGGTGCTATGGCTGTGGGGAAAGGGGCCATCTTCGATCCAGTTGCCCTAAGCGAGGCGCAGAAAGGGAAAGTGAACGATATCAGGAGGGTAGTGCAGCTAACGGCACTGCCTGGCGGCGACAGGATCGTCGTTCACCTCACGCTAGGGAGGTTGCAGCAGTTACGGTTCGCGACCACAATAAAGGATACAGCCCTAGGTGCTATGGCTGTGGGGAAAGGGGCCATCTTCGGTCCAGCTGCCCTAAGCACACCCTAGGAAGGGAAGGTGAACGGTCTCAGAAAGGAAGTGCGGCTAACAGCACCGCCCAGCAGCAGCAGGAATACGACTTTCCTATCAGACACTGCAGCGTGAAATCTCACGGCAATGCAGATGCATTGTCAAGAAGACCTTTTCCTGAAGATGGCAACCATTGTAGTAGGCAAAAGAGTAGGGAAGTGGTATCCGTGAGGATGCTCAGGACAGACCACCTCAGCAACGGGTGGAAGGACAGCCTACGACATGCACAGCAGGAAGATCCGGACATCAAGCCGATTCTGGAAGAGATTAAGGCCCGTGCTACCAAGCCTAAGTGGAGGGACGTCTCAGCGATGAGTTCAACCACGAAAAGCTATTGGCCTAATGGGACAGCTTGCTGATTCAGGGTGGAGTCCTGTGCCCTAAAGCTAAAGTGCCGAATGTTCTACAGCTGTGCCATAATGGTCGTTCAAGAGTCCATCTGGGAGTTAAACGAACTCTACAGTCTAACAGTTTTACTGGGTCCATTATCGTGACGATGTCGAGGATTGGTGTCGTACATGTACAAGTTGTGCGGCTGTGAGGGGACCTCAGACACGGAGTAGAGGAGCATCGAAATTGTACATTGTTGGTGCACCACGGGATAGGACAGCCCTTGACATTGCGGAGCCGTTACAGAAAGGCGCAAAGGGGACTCTTAAGATCGTCCATGTGGATCGCTTGGCGCGTTATTATGGGTCCGATAATGCTCGGGACGAGCATGTCTTAGGAGGGGGCAGTGTTACGCGCTCAAGTCGACGGCACTAGCGCCATCTAGTCTCGAACCGAAGAACTAAACTTCTTGAAGTCGAAACACGAACTCTCGGTACCTTGCGCGTGTTTACTTGAATATTCTGGATATTTCGCTGCTAATTTATATAAATAGGCGCTGCAAGATGCGATCGGGAAAGTATTGGAGTTGGCGACACAAGCGAAGCTTCGGAGCGGAATGAAGTGAATCAGTGTGATTAATTATTAGTGTTTTTAACTTTAATTAGTGTAAAGTAAATTAAAGTGTTAATTTAGGTAATTCTATCGGCAATTTTTATTGTCACGAACCTCAAGCTCGTAACAATATCTATGATATTGAATGCGTAAATTACTCGTACAAGTTATTTTTCCTTATGGATAAGGAAAAAAAAGACAATTGGAAATGCCCAACATGCAAAAGTAAACAAAGGAAGTTCGACAATACTAACACCCCTGTACAAGGCTGTCGTATGGATTCGCTTTCATCTGCGTCTGATCAGATAACCGAAGACTCTGAAGAATGTAATTTAACTCAACGCAAACCGCTAATCCCAGAGAAACAACCATTATCTCCTGGTTCTTCTTCTATCATGGACGATAAGGTTTTAGTCAATATTATACGTCGAGAAATACAGCAGTCTGTGACGGAGGTTGTTGAATCAGCCGTCAAGATGTATTTTTCTAAGGAGTTCGATGAAATTAAAAGCGAATTGGCTAACTTACGAGAAATCGGCAAAAGTGTGGAATTTCTTAGCTCTCAATATGACCGGATGAATTCTGACATAAAAAATTTACAGGATCGACTTACCGTGGTTACTAAAAAGAATTTAACGCTATCCAGTCATGTATTAGATATCTCAGATAGACTTAACCTGATGGAACAACACTCTCGGGAAACGAACATTGAGATCAACGGCGTTCCGGAAAATAAGTCCGAAAATTTGCTGTCCTTAGCGAAACAACTTTGCTCTACTATTTCCGTCCCTTTGATGGACTCTGAAGTACTATCGGGCACTAGAGTAAGAAAAATGAATGATAACAATGATCGTCCCCGTTCCATCATAATTAAATTGCAGTCCACAATAAAACGTGACGCAATATTGGCTGCGGTTTCCAGTTTTAATAAGAAAAACACGACAGATAAACTTAATTCTTCTCATTTGGGATATGGTGGGAATAAATCACCCGTATATGTTTCTGAACATTTATCCCCTCAGAACAAAAAACTACATGCTAGCACCAGAAACATTGCACGTGAAAAGGGTTATAAATATGTTTGGATCCGTAATGGTCGTATTTTTGTGCGAAACGAAGATCATACCCCTGCAAAACAAATTAAATGCCACGACTCTTTGAAAAACTTGTAATTACATAATTTGATATGCCATATTACTAAGACCGTAACTGTCAAAATAAAATTCAATATATATTATCAAAATTTCGGAGGTCTGAAAACTAAGACGGAGAACATTAAACTATCTTCACTGGTTACCCATTATGATATAATAGTGGGAACAGAAACATGGCTTGACGACACAGTATCGGACGGGGAACTGTTCGGCGCAAACTTCAATGTTTATAGACGTGATCGTAATTCTACCCATCTCGCTGACAAGCGAGGCGGAAGTGTCCTGGTAACAGTATCGAAGAAACTGTACTCTAAAAGAGTTAACCACTTTGAGAGCTGTTATGAAGACTTGTGGGTTTCGGTGAGCGTGAATATTAATGGTAAACTCGTGGACTGCTTGTTTTGTGTAGTATACTTACCCCCTCCAGTAACTAATAGTTTATTAGATGGATTTCTTGACAACTGCAATATTGTAATGCAATCATGTACTAACGACACAATAATATTGGGCGATTTTAATTTGAATTTTATAGATTGGATTACCGATGTTACCAAATCCGTAAACAAATTAACCCCTAACAATTATTGCTGTAATTTAGGATTTCAGTTTATTGACTTCTTGTCTTTAAATAATTTATCACAATTTAATGCTGTGAAAAACGCTAATAACAGAACCCTTGACCTTGTTTTAAGTAATCTTAAGAATATAAATGTTGCTGAATGTCCATGTCCAATAAGTAAAACTGATCGTCATCATCCTGCTTTAGAGATAAATGTAAATATGTCAGTACCGCATTTGTTGAATAATAAATCTTTTGCTACTCACAATTTTAAAAAGGCTGATTATACCAAAGTAAATTCCAGGTTAAGTAGAGTTGATTGGGGTTTTGAATTTAGTAATTGTCAGGAGGTCGATGTCATGGTATCTAGGTTTTACAAAATACTTTATTCCATTATTGATGAAACTGTACCAAAAACGAAGCCGCGTAATTTAAAGTTTCCTATTTGGTTTACGCCGAACTTAATTAAACTAATAAAAGAAAAAGAAAAGATCCGATTAAGGCACAAAATTTACAAAAATCCAAGATACATTAGAACTCAAGATTTTAAATTACCGGGTTAAGTCGTTGGCCTTTAAGAATTATTTAGATTATATACGGGAAACCGAAAAATCCATTCAGTCTAATCCTAAAAAGTTTTGGTCGTTCGTCCGTCATCAGAAATCCTGCGATTATGGTTTTCCAGAAGAAATGTACCTAGACAATCTCTCGGCTAATAGTGGTGAGGGGATATGTAATCTTTTTGCTCAACATTTTTCATCCGTGTTCTCCCAACCCAAGTGCACTGCAGCTCCTGTATTGTTCGATGTGTATCCACAAAGTTCTTTACATGATATAGAAACAACAGAACGTAAAATCCTGAGTATACTGAAGTCGCTAGATATCTACAAAGGAGCGGGTCCTGACGGCATTCCTCCTCTGTTTATAAAAATGACATCAAAATATCTAACTCTTCCTCTAAAACAAATTTTTAGTAAATCGTTATTAACCAGGTCCTTTCCAACTGACTGGAAACGTTCCAATGTTATACCTATTTACAAGAAAGGAGATAAAAATAATGTTAAAAATTATAGACCGGTTTCAATTATAAGCTTATTTCCAAAGATATTTGAATGCTTAGTTTATCCAAGTTTAACAAATCATCTAAAAAATATTATCGTAGAGGCAAAACACGGGTTTTCCAAAGATAAATCTACTATTAGCAATTTGATGGATTATGTCATGAAAGTTGCAAGTGCAATGGATGGTCAAATGCAGGTGGATTCCATAACCTTTCAGCTGCGGAGACTCTAACCGTAATACTCCGTTGACTGCGGAGCTGTTTTATAAAATGGACGGTTGATTGGGCCTAATTCGTTTAAACGCAAATATCTTGATTTTGCTATATCGAATACTATAATATGTATACATTTCTGAATTCTCTATGAAATTTCCTATAAACGAGTACATATATTTAACAAAGTTTTAAAGTAATTATTATAAGTAAATATAATATAACCAGCATGTTAGTTCTAAGATAGCAGTTTGCTTCATACATATTAAAAAATTATTTTACACGTACTTAATAAGATAAAACACAAAATGAGATTACAAATAAGAAGGTTACTTGCCCAGTCATTGTTTTAACACAATTCACCACAAAATAAATATAAATTAATACAAAATAATTACAAACAACTTCGTTGTTTGCGCGCGTCAATCATGGCTGACTCATGGAACGGACGACATTTAAGAATGATTTAAATAAACTATACTACTAAAGTGTATAAAGCTGTGAAGTTTTTATGCTAGCCTTTTTTATCCTATACACATTGACATACGGTAGAATGAGTTAGAAATAGCATATAATGCTTTGTTTCTTCATTAAAAGAGCGGGTAAAAAATGTCTAACACTTGGACGCCCGCAGTCAACGGAGATATTTTCGTGTCCATTCGGTCATTTCGTGTCTTGGACATCCGCAGTTGAGAGGTTAAACAAGGATTTTTCTAGTGCATTTGATGTCGTGGACCATCATTTACTTATATCTAAATTAAATTCGTACGGCGTGCATGGGAATTTACTTCGTTGGCTAAGTTCTTATCTCAAAAATAGATTGCAAAGTGTCGTATTGCATGGATATAAGTCTAATAATTATGTGGCTCTATCAGGCGTACCACAAGGTTCACATATTGGTCCTATTCTTTTTTTGGCGTTTATTAATAATATAACACATAACATTAAGTTCAGCCACAGTTCCATTTTCGCCGACGATTTAAAATTGTTCAAAGCTATTAAAAACCAGGATGATGTTCTATCTTTACAAAATGACCTTGATGCTATCCATGAATGGTGCAAAAGTAATAAAATTAAACTTAATCCTCGTAAGGGTACCTACGTTAAATTCAAAAAGAATAAATCTACTGTTGAATCTTGTTACTTCATTAATAAAGAGGTACTGAGTGAATCTTCATCCACCCGTGATCTTGGGGTCATTCTTACAAACATATAGATAATGTGGTAACGCGCTCATGGAAAATGTTAGGTTTTGTCAAACGTACATGTAAGGATTTCAAAAATGCTCAGACTCTGATAACTATCTATAATGCATTGATTCGTAGCAGTTTAGAATATGCCTCGGTGATATGAAATCCTTCTTATAAAATTCACATTCACAGAATCAAGCGTATTCAACAAAACTTCACTCGATTCATTGCATATAAAGTTCAAAACTGTCCATACTATAAAGACTATAACTCTAGACTTTCTCATCTTGGAATGAGTTCAATGGCTGACCAACGAAAACTTTTAGACTTAATGACGCTACATAAACTTCTACACAGTAAGTTAATTTCGCCAAGTTTACTGCAGCAAGTGTGCTTTAAAATCCCTTATCATATTCCTAGACACCCAATTACTAATTTGTTCAATATTCCCATCAGTAGAACCAATTTAGGCAAGTTTTCTCCATTAAGCAGATGTATGCGAACTTACAACAGCTTAAACAATTATGACATCAACATCTTTAGCGACCCCGAATGTGAATTCAAAAGAAAATGTAAAGACTTATTGTTACCTGCCTTGCCAGAATAATGACTCAAAATTATTATTTATTGTTATTATTCCTGGATGTGGTGCTTTTACTTTGATTGATTAGTTTAATTCCTTTTTGATTTAGAGTTTATATGTTGTTTAGGTTTTTTTTTTCTCTTACATTGATGTATACACCTGTAAAGACATATCCTTTATCTAAAAATATAGTACTTTGATTGTAACAATGTTTACTGATATTGTCAATGGTGTATCTATTTAAATAAAAAAAAACATCATGAGATGAAGGATATTGCAAGTCAAATTTTGTAATAAATTACTTTAACTTAGATTTTATAACTAATGATTGTAATTATAGATAAACTGAACTATGATAGCTACTAAATTATGTTTTATCAAAATACACTCTCACCTAGTATTGTGTTTTGCATAAACAAAAGTTGGTAATAGGTATACTTACATTGACGTTTTAGCATTCCTTAACTCAGCAGAACAAAAATTGCGATTGCATGCAAAAAATTTTGCCACCATCAATTTATTTATCCTTGGTAGATAAGTATGTTCTGCTTTTACAAATTCGTCTTCCATTATGCCTTTTCAATAAAATCCGTAATGATAACTTGAAAATTTTCGAAATAACACAGCATGTTAACAGTTCTCTTAAGTGATATAATATAATATAATAAAGATTTATTTCTCTACACATTTACAGTTATCAAAATAATAAATAAATACATAGAACTATTAGAAAGTTCTTCTTGTTTTATGTAGTCCCTCTTGGGTAAAAGCCTCCTCCAATTTGAACCATTCTTCACGGTTTTTGGCAATTTGCATCCATTCTTCTCCTATGTTAATAATGTCATCCACCCATCTTTTCCTTTGCCGACCTACACTTCTCTTGCCAAATGGGCCCTTCCATTTTGTTGTTTGGTAGGTCCATCTTTTGTCCTGGTATCTAGCTATGTGTCCTGCCCATTTCCATTTTTGTATTTGACTATGCTGAAGTGAATCTGTTAATTTGGTTTTCTTTCGAATATCTATATTTCTTGTTTTTTGTATTCTCCTTAGTTTAAGGATGCTTCTCTCCATAGCATGTTGGCAAGACAAAATTTTGTTTTTCACTCTTTCAGTGTACACCCATGTTTGGTTGCATATGTTAGACTTGGAAGGATACACGAGTCCATTATGACCTTTTTCATTCTTAGGCTGTAATTTCCTTTGAGAATTTCTTTTTGTGCCCAATATTTTTTCCACGCTATGTTTATTCTTCTGTCTATTTATTTTTCAGTGTTGTTTAGTTCGAAAGATATCAATTTGCCTAAATAAACATAATCATCAACATATTCAATGGATTTTCCTTCTATTTTGATTGGTTTTTTGGAGCTGTTTGTAATTATTTTTGTTTTAGATGCATTCATTTGAAGTCCTGCTTTTTGGCTTTGGGTGTTCAGGCTCTGGAGTCTGGAGCATGATTTCTAATTCAGTCGCAGATTCACTAAATAGAGCTATGTTGTCAGCAAATCGTAAAAGTGTTAATCTTCCATTTAGTATCCATATACCTTTGTTTTTCCATTCTAGGTTCTGAAATATGTCTTCAAGGACGGCTATAAATAGTGTTGGTGAAAGAGGGTCACCTTGCCTCACTTCTTTCCCAATTTTGAACTCTTCTCCGTGTCGTTCTAGTTTTATTTTGCTTGTACTCTTAGCATATATGTTCTTTAGTACACTTATGTATTTTTCATTTATTTTGTTTTTTCTCAAAGCCTTCCATATACATGAGTATGATATACTGTCAAACGCCTTAGCATAATCTACAAATGCTATGTATAACGGCATGTTATATTCCTTGTATTTTTCTATTATTTGTTCCATAGCATGTATATTATCCATTGTTGAGTAGCGTGGTCGGAAGCCTGCTTGCTCTATTGGTTGGTTTCTGTCTATGTCTGGGGCTATTCTACTTAGGATTATCGAAGAGAACAATTTATAGATTGAAGATAGTAAACTAATTGGTCTATAATTGTTGATGTCAAGTGGATTTCCTTTTTTATAGAGCAATATTATGTTTAAGCTGCACCATTGTTTTGGTATTTGTTCTTGTTGTATGATTAAGTTGAATAGTTTCGTCAGGTAGCTTACTAGAATAGGTGACCCAAGTTTTAGAGCTTCATTTGTGATTTTATCTGGCTCTGGGCTTTTTTCAGACTTTAGTCTTTTTATATGTCTTTCTATTTCCCCTTCAGTTATAGGAGTTAAATTTGCTTCTGCCAGTTGGGATTCTCTTTTATGTTTACTTTCCAGTTGTTCATACTTATGGATTTCATCTTGAGATGTTCTTCTGTAAAGCTCTGAGTAGAAAGTTGTTGCACGCTTTACTATGTCTTCTCTGTTTCTTGTTTCCTCTTTTCCATCTTGTAGACTAGGGGTATGTTCCAAAATACAACACAGTAGTGTCTAATCCGAATGACGTCATAAATCAATGCCATATTGGTGATTCGTTGTATCGAATATGGTGGTCAATTAATGACGTCATTCGCATTCGACAGTGTACTGTGTTGTATTTCGGAACATACCCCTTGTATCCAAGTTTTATGCATTGACAGCTCTGTAAGGGCTCTCTTTGAACTTTTATATGTTGCCATATTTCTCTCTATGATTATTCTTCTATGTCTTTCGTAGTCTTGCCTGCTTGCTCTGTTTGTTTTCTTATATAGTTCTTTTAATTCGTGTCTCATTTCTTTAGATTTTCCTCTTTTAGATAGGAGTTCTTCTATTTATTCTAGTGAGTTCTAGTTATTTTCGTTTTTAAGGTTTTGTTTTGTTCCAAGAGTGCTTTCATTTTTTCGTCGAGTGCTTGCATTACATTATTGGTGATATTGGCGGTTATTGTCAAAGTTTGTTGGTTTAGCTTCTCGTCAAGTTTAGTTTACAGCAATTTCATACTTTGATCCATATTTATTTTGGTAGAATTTTCAATTTTTTCTACTGATAACACTAGAACTATCAAAATACAGTTCCTTCTTTCATTCAATATTGTCAGGTTGGCACCATAGATAAGATGTTTATATGGGAAGTTGGCACTACATTTGTGACAGTGTCAGATAGACGCACTTTTTTTCTTTTTGTAGGTTATCTTTATAATAAATGTTCTTGATTTCACTATATACACTAATTTCCACTGAACTTTATTCATAATTTGGAGCTATAGTGGGTTTCTTCAGATATTTTCACAGTTTTAGGGTTAATTAACTAGTTTTAATAGCAATTGTGAATTATTTTCGACGGAGCTGATTTTATATGTGTTTACGTCTACAATACCGGAACTGGAAACTTTGTTGAAATAAGTGATATAGAACACCAATATTCCTAGGCTGGATCAGTGACGTCACAACATGACTAATATGGCGGACACTGTTTTACAGATTTAAGGCACAGACGAAAAAAATATTCTTAAAATTGAAATATATAATTTATAATGCAATTTTATAAACAGATATCAATACTTATTTTACATGGTGTAAAATACCCTATTTTGTGGCAAAGCAAGCACATGTGCCGATTATTCCCTCTTTTGTTTTCTGTCTGATAGGAATATGAGAAATATGAGTGAGGTAATTTCTGTATCTGAAAGCACATGTGCACTTTGGTTTAGTTTACAACGGGCTGTTTTCTGCAACTCCACACCTAAGCGTGTATTTTGCGTATGAGCAGGAACAATGTGATGACTTCTTAAATTTACGCAAACACTACATATTGAATAAAACTATTATTTACGGATTTTATTGCGTTTATTTACTTTAATTTAATTTATTTTTATTATCCGACGTTTCGGGAATCTTCTATAATAATCTATTAGAGGCTATTGAAATAAAAAAAAATCCAAATTTCAATAGAGAAGATGGATGGGTGCTGCCAGCTGCTTGGGATCCTATAATTAAAAATAAAACCCAAACCCAAGCATACCACTGCAAGACTTCATGATAATATAAGCTCGTTTTGCGTAAATCTGACCAAAAATTAATATTCAAAAACTGAAGGTAACCGGACTAACTATGACATTGGGGCGTCAAACATCTCAGTCCCCCCCATGACCATGGGTGCTGTAAAGCACCCGAAACATCAGGATAATAAAAATTTATTAAATTAAACTAATGAAACATGATAAAATCTGTAAATAATAGTTTTATTCAAGAGGAAGAGGTTATTCGAGCCATGATAGCTCCCCGAAGAAGTTCAACAGTCCTTTGATGTTGCAAGCAACTTCGGGGAGCAATCCTGGCATGCCGAAATGTTTAGCCCTGTATGAAGCAACTTCTGGACATGTCAGCAACACATGAGCCACCATTTCTTCCTCTCACATGCATGCTCTGCACAGGGGTTGTGCACTTTAATCTCCTACTTTAAAAGTACGATAGAACTGCTTTAAGGGGGAGAAAAAAACACCAAACTAGGGTGCATGTTAATTTCTTGGAAGAAATTCGCAATAATACTGATTGAAGTAACATGTACTAGAACAAACACCGCGAACAAAATTTATGCAACAGTGCGGGTCGCGTGAGAGGTACAGAATCGGTAAGTTTAAGCCCGCGGGCGAATAACTAACGCTAACGAATGTTACTAACACTACATCTCGAAGTCACTTCTAGTACATAGTACATGTTACTTCGCTGATAGTACTGATTTTACTGCGACTCAGGATTCTAGGCTAATAGTTGTTTTTCAGGTTCTGGTTGCATTTGTCACTTTATTTAACGCTGCCCCTTAGCCTAGCCCCGATCTATAGCATTTTATATCAGGCAAGTTATAATGTATTTCTCCAGCGACAACAACAAATCACCGCAACTTAAATTCGCAATATTATGATGTATTATTCAACTTACAAAACTGTTCGTCAATGTTATATACAAATTTTTGAGGCCAGTCTTCTTTAGTACACACATGCGTACATTATTACGTAAACAAATTCTACAAATTTCACTAAAGGCCATTCCTGTTTCCTATAGCTTTAAAAACTTAAAAACCCATAGATAAATAAAGTAAAAACCGAAGCTTTGAAATAGGCATGTCGATCTAAAATCGATTAATTGAAAAATCGATTCTTTGGAGTAAAATTATCGATTTTTAGATCGATTCGAAGCACCGCATCGATTCACTGAATCGATCCAAAAACCTCTTGAATCGGACTGATTCATTTGATTCAAGAACTAGCTAAAATTCCCAAACTGGCTGGTAGAGATGGGCTTAAACGTTAAAAATAATAACACTGCTAAATGCTAATGCTAGAAATAATTAACAGTCAAAATTAGCAGTTATTTTGAGCAACAGTTAAATTTAGTCACAGACAGATTTTTAACACATAATTAATTCTCATTTCCTTCATACTTTTCACAGGCTTAGGACTGTCAACTTTTTCTGTTGGCGTATTTATAATGAGAATCATTTACAACGATTTCTTTTTTTCATATCTGCTTTTTTAGTATTCGTAATTTTTATATAATTATCTTTTTTTTTTCTTGTTTTTTTTTATCTTTTGTTTTTTTTTTCTTATATCTACTTATCACTTAGTAACATAACATATCTTAAAATTTTATATATTTTTTATTTCCATTTAAAAATGATAATTGTTTGACTTTTCGGACTCCAAGGCGAGTTCTTCGTTGTGAAATTATGTAACCAGTTCGCGAAAAAAGTCTTTCGCAAGAAACAGAAGTACAAAGTACATTACATTTGTTTCGAACCAACTTAGCCAAATGTGGAAAAATGCCTTGGTTCTGCTTCCACCAGCTCATCGGTAAATTATTGCGACTCATCGCTTTCTCATTCAAATATTTGTCTATTTCTATTATTGCTCGTGCAGTTGGATGACACAATTGATTGCGATACAGTCTCCCTAGCATCCCAGTCGTAAAATATTGAGGTGGGATCAAGCGAACTTTTGCTAACTTCAATATTTTCACATGGTCCTTCTCGATTTATTTCTTGAGCGACAAGTTCGATCATGTTCTCTCTCAAAGTTGCTTGCTTTGAAGATGTAAAGGGCTGTAACTTAAAGCGGGGATCCATAAAAGTAGCTACCTCAATCGTGTTATTATTCTCTATATTTTCGAAACCACTATGAGTTAAATATAACAAAGCTCGAACAAAATCATATGTTATTGGAAGATAGTGATAACCGGAAGAATCCGAGCTTAAAGTATCGCTGAGAACTCTCTTTATGCCTTTTATGATTATTAATAGTTGACTGGCCTTCAAATACTTTTCACCACTCAGATAATTTGATGCTTCTTCAAAACATTTCAGAGCTTTACAAGTTTCGTTGCAAAGTAACCAGTCTTCCGGCATTAAATTTGGTAAGCTTGTAACACCCAAAATGTGGCAATGGATGACTTGTCGGCATCTTGAATTTCTACGATCCTTTCGAGCATGTAGAATTTAGAATTCCACCTTGTCGGGACTTCTTGAAGCAGTTGTTTTGGCTGTGTTTTTCCATTTTGCTTTTGAAACTCATCAAGTTTTTGAGTGGCTTTAGTGCTTCGCTTGAAATAAGCGACGACGAGCTTCACACGTTCAATCACAAACTTGATGGGTACAGATTTTTCCGTCGCTTCTTGCACTATCAAATTTATTGTGTGTGCCGCACATCCGAAATGTTTCCACCCTAGCTCCTGTGATATGGCTTTCTTGATGTAAGCCGCGTTATCAGAAACAGCTAAATTGATTGTAGCTGAAATACCCCAAGAATCGGTAATACTTTTTAACTGAGATGCTGTATTTTCACTATTGGAAGGACCCGAAATTACTTCACAGTCCAAAACAATCGATTCCAAATCAAAATTTTTATTTATAAAATGCCCAGTAACAGCCATAAAACTATCATTTCTCGCCGAAGTCCAATTGTCAGTCGTAATGCAGATTGTTTCGACTTCTTTATTTCTTACTTCTTGCACCTCTGTTCTACACTGTTCGTACATTGTTGGTAAAAGTGTATTTGCTAGATATTTTCGAGATGGAAGCGTGTATGACGAATTTAAAGCATTTGAGTATTGGATAAAGCCAACGTCTTCTACTATTGAAAATGGTTGAAAGTCAAGTACGAAAAGCTGCATTAAATAATAATTGAGTCGTTGTTTCTCTTTTAAAGTCATTTTTTACTGCATAAGTTGATACACTTGGTTGAATTTTTCTCTGCTTTGCTGGTGGTGGCAAAAACTCATCATTAGTACCCGAAGAACTTGAAGTACTGGGGGCATTTTCAGTAATAGGAACAGTCTGTTGAGAACTAATGGAACACTCAAACTCAGATAATGTACAAGCACTTTGTTGTTGTGCCTGTTGCATATTAATAGTAGGATGCTTGAACTACATGTGAGATTTTAAATTTGAAACTGAGCTCTTATATGAAATAGTTTTTTTTACACAAATTACACGTACCAATTTTTTACGGTATCGCTATCCGTAAAAAAGTTCCATATTTCATTTTTTTTTTTTGGCGTTGTATATCCATTTTAGTTGTTTTCTTCCAATTTGTAAGTTTTCTGTTTCAAACGCAAACAACACTACACAAACAGTCAAACAATTGGAATTTTCACTCACAACACTAACTTCCTACCTACTATCTAGATAACAAACTCGCGTAAACCTTCGTAACGAAAATCGGTCTTTATTTAACACTAGTTAAATATTATAATAAATTATCTCCAAATTCAGCAGTTAGCACTTAGCAGTTAATTAAATGAACTCGCTCGACCTTAACATTCTAACTATGACTGAACACTAAATACAAAATTAGTAGTTGCTAAATAAATCGCTATGTTGAAAACAATTCAATAGAGACGGAAACGGAACACGTGCGTCGTGTGTCCTTTTTTACGTTAGTACCTACTCTTATTAGTTTGTGTTTTCTTTGTTGTTGCCGTCGCTTCTGCCTGCGGTCTGCAGTAGTGGGATAAAGCGAGACAAATATATATCCGGCGTCCGTGTTTGATGCGGATGGGAGCACTGTCCATGTCCAGCCAGCAAGACCATTATTGTTTTGTTGAGTTGTGACTGCTAAATTTAACAGCAATCTCAGAACTTATTTAACAGGTGTTGACATTAAAAAAAATTTGCAGTGTTAATTTAGCAGCTTATTAATTTTAGACCCATCTGTACTGGCTGGGGTAAGATACCACAGTTATTTAATTTTTTGCTGTAGGGGGACGCAAAAACAACCGGTCGTACTTGGTTGATAATTTGAACGCAATATATACAATATGTAACGTAATTAACGCACATTCTCAGACACCCCAATTAGTATATTATGTTATAATCATAATACATACACTGAATTATTAGTTAAACATTTTAATGCACTGATTATTTATCAAATTAGTTATACTAATTCAGCAAGAATGTTGTGGTCACAGTACAAATCTACGAACGCAAAAACTTTAAGTTGCTTGAAATAAAGCTCATTTTTCTTTATTTTTATTGAATGACAGAATTAGTAATAATACAAATAAAACTGCACTCTTTAAATTCTTATTGCCTTAAGTTATGGTCCATCTCAGCTTGTTTTGACTGTACAGATTTAGTGTGACTGTGATTTACACAGTTTTAATTATTTTTGGGATAAAAAATTATTTATATTAAAAATGATAGGAATCGATTCAGTAAACGATTCTGAATAAACTACTTTCTCAAAGTGCGTTAATTATGTTACATGTTGTATTTGAATAAAATAAATGTTTATGAACGCATCCAACAATATCGAAAAGTTGTCATTTCATTTTCCTTTCTAAAATTCTTAAGCCCACTTTCCACTAAGGGATATAATGTAATTTATATTACATCTCGAGATATAAATTAATATCGCTCACCATACTTTTAAATGAAACTGTTTCCACTGAGATGTAATATATATTACATCCTAAACTATGAATATTTTTTCGATCGACCGAGCGATACTTTCATATTATATTTCACCTTCTGTACTATATTATAATATAATATTATAGCTGTGAACCTGTTTGAACTGTGAACTTGTGAATTTACATTATTTATTATCAAAAATATACGTACTGTGAGCTATAAGTACAATCAGAGTACTTTTTAAATACCTAGATACTGTAAATAAATATTATACCGTACGTTGAAGTTTATAGAGGTTTATAGTAAGGAAATAACCAGTATAGTGTTCTAGTAGCATTCATTTCAATATGATAAATAGTGAGTTATTTGATTGAAACAGATTTATCGAGAAATCATGCAGTTTGCACTTTTGTTAAAGTATTCTTACGAGCTTGAGGTTCGTGACAATAAAAATTGCCGATAGAATTACCAAAATTAACACTTTAATTTTCTTTACACAAATTAAAACCTAAAACACCAATAATTAATCACATTGATTCACTTTTTTCAGCTCTGAAGCTTCGCTTGTCACGCCGAATTCAATACTTCCCCCATCGCACTTTGCAGCGCCTATAAATATACCTTAGCACCGAAAAATCCAGAACATTCAAGTAAATACCCGCGCCAATCGACTAAGCATTGAAAGTTCGAGTGTCGGGCTTCTAGAAGCTTAGTTCTTCGTTTCGACAACAGATGGCGCCGTCGGTTGAAAGATTAGTGATGTCATTTTCTGGAAAGCTCTCTCCTCGCTCTGTTACCCGACACTAGATGGCGCTAGTGCCAGATGTCAACTTAGGCGTGCAACAATGCCCCCTCCTAAAACATGCTCGTCCCGAGCATTATCGGCCCCATAATAACGCGCCAGGTGGTCCACATGGACGATCTTAGGAGTCCCTCTTGCGCCTTTCTGTATCCGGTAGGTTACATCGTTGATCCTGGTCACAATCCGGTACGGGCCGTCATATTTAGCTTGAAGCTTAGGAGATTTCCCTTTGCTGCGGACTGGATTGTGCAACCACACTAGTGAACCTTCGTCGAACCCTTTGTAGTTCATTTTGCGGTCATACCGGGTTTTCATCTTTTCGACATTTGCTGGCCCAATTGTCTGACGTGCTCATAAATGTCATTTATTTTGTTCCTGTCATTTGCATAATCGGTTATACTGCGTGGAGCATCAGATGGTATCCCAGTGATCAGGTCCGCGGGCAGATGTAATTCTCTCCCAAAGTTTGCGAAAGCTGGTGTCACTGCTGTACTTTCGTGAACAGCGCTTCGATATGACAACAAAAACGGTTGTATGTGTTTGTCCCAATCTCGTTGCCAATTGTCTAAAACTTTTGCTAGGTACCTCTCCAATGTCTGATTAAATCTTTCTACCATTCCATCAGATCGCGGGTGATAAGAAGTCGTTTTTGTTTTATGAATACCCATAACTCGGCAAGTTTCCTGGAATATTTGAGACTCAAATTCCTTCCTTGATCGCTGTGAATCTCTAAAGGGACTCCAAAACGACAGAAGACTTCATTAACTAGTTTATCTGCAACTGTTGAAGCTTCTTGATTTGGAATGGCGAAGACTTCCGGCCACTTAGTGAAGTAATCCATCACAACCGCTTTCACTCTCCGGAAACGGCCCCGCCACGTCAATGGCTATTCTCTCCCATGGTGCACCAACATTGAACAACTTCAATGCACCTCTACTACGAGTCTGAGGTCCCTTTACAACCGCACAACTTGTACATTTGCGACACCAGTCCTCGACATCGTTTCGACAGTGGACCCAGTAAAACCGTTCTCGGATCTTCGGTAGAGTTCGTTTAACTCCCAGATGGCCTCCTGAACATCATTATGGTCATCATTATGGAAACATCATTATGGTACAGCTGTAGAACATCCGGTACTCTAGCTTTAGGGACGACCATTTGCAAATGACAGCTGTCTCCCCGAACATTTTCCCATTTTCGGCACAGAACTCCATCCTGAAGCAGCAAACTGTCCCATTGGGCCCAGTAGCTTTTAGTGGTCGAACTCATCGCTGAGACGTCGATCCACATGGGCTTGGGAGCACTGGCCTTTATCCATTCCAGAATCGGCTTGATGTCCGGATTTTCCTGCTGTCGTAGGCTGTCCTTCCACTCGTTGCAGAGGTGGTCTGTCCTGAGCATCCTCAAGGATACCACTTCCTTACTCTCTTGCCTAGTACAATGTTTCCGATCTTCAGGACAAGGTCTTCTTGACAATGCATCTGCGTTGCCATGAGATTTCCCGCTGCGATGTCTGATAGTAAAGTCGTATCCCGGCTGCTGCTGGGCGGTGATGTTAGCCGCACTTCCCTTCTGAGATCGTTCACCTTCCCTTTCTAGGGTTCACTTAGGGCATCTGGATTGAAGATGGCCCCTTTCCCCACAACCATAGCACCTAGGGCTGTATCCTTTATTGTCGTCGCGAACCGTAACTGCTGCAACCTCCCTAGCGCGACGGGAACGATGATCTTGCCACCGCCAGGTGGTGCCGTTAGCTGCACCACCCTCTCGAGATCGATCAACTCTCCTTTCTACAGTTCGCTTAGGGCAGCTGGAGCGAAGATGGCCCTTTTCCCCACCATAGCCATAGCACCTAGGGCTGTATCCTCTGTTGCGGTCGCGAACTGTAGCTGCTGCAACCTCCCTGACGCGATGGGAACGATGATCCTGCCACACGGCTTCCACCTCCAGTGCATGGGCCAAGGCGTCCTTAAGCGTCTCGTGGTGCCCGAGCCTCACAGCAGCTCTGACTTCCAGGTCGTGGATGCCGTCGATGAATGTCTGCACCAGACTCCCTTCAATGAGCGAAGGTACAGACCGTTATGCTTTCCGCACCAGCTTCTCCACCTCTAGAGCCCATTGCTGCAGGTTTTCGTTGATGCGCTTCACGCGATCTTTAAGCTGCGCACGAAAGACGTGTTCCAGGTGAGCGTCGTCATATCTCGCCTCCAATGCCTCAAGGAGTTGCTCATAAGTCACTTCCTCCCCGAGAGCTTCCAGAACTGTTAAGGCCTGGTCGCGCAGGCCTAGTGTGAGAGCAGTCTTGGCCTGACTTTTATTCCAGCTGTTCACCTTCATAACAGCTTCAAACTGGATTTTGTAGGCCGACCAGGAAGAAGTCCCGTCGAACGGTGGCACCTTGAACCCACGTAGCGAAGGTGTTGCGGCTACTACGGGAGCTGTAATTGCATCCCCCAGTTTGAGGTCATCCAGCGTTTTCTTCACGTAAGCCACCACGATGTCTACCCGATTGTCCACTTGGTCGATTTGGGTTTTAGCTTCCTTGATTTGGGTTTCAGCCTTCGCGATTTGGGTTTCAGCTTCCGACAGGCGGTTGTCATGCTGAGCAACCCTATCCTTAACCTCTTTTATCTCCTTCCCGAAGGTAGCGTGAAGATGCTTCATGAGGAGCATTTGCTCCTCAAACCGACGGGCCTGTTCCTCTTGTCCTCCCCGGAGCTGATCTTCCAACCGACGGACCTGTTCCTCCTGTCGGCGGACCTGTTCCTCCTGTCGGCGGGCCTGTTCCTCCTGTCGACGGGCCTGTTCATCCTGTCCGCCCCGTAGCTGCTCTTCCAACCGTCGGACCTGTTCCTCCTGTCGGCGGGCCTGTTCATCCTGTCCGTCCCGCAGCTGCTCTTCCAACTGACGAACCTGTTCCTCCTGTCGGCGAGCTTGTTCCTGCAGCATCACCATCAGAGCACCTAAATCAGGTGCTGCAGATGTAGGAGCTACTGACGGGCCTGCAGCTGGTGGCTGGCCCTCCGACGTCTGCGGCGTTGCACCACCAAATCTTCTTTGGTCCGTCTCCTGCTGGCGTAGACTTCGGGTACGGACACCCTCCGTTTCCTCCCTAGGTAAAATCGGCATGATTTTATCCCACTTCTGACACCAATTGTTACGAGCTTGAGGTTCGTGACAATAAAAATTGCCGATAGAATTACCAAAATTAACACTTTAATTTTCTTTACACAAATTAAAACTTAAAACACCAATAATTAATCACACTGATTCACTTTATTCAGCTCCGAAGCTTCGCTTGTCCCGCCGAATTCAATACTTCCCCCATCGCACCTTGCAGCGCCTATAAATACACCTTAGCACCGAAAAATCCAGATCGTTCAAGTAAATACGCACGCCAATCGACTAAGCATCGAAAGTTCGAGTGTCGGGCTTCTAGAAGCTTAGTTCTTCGTTTCGACAACAGATGGCGCCGTCGGTTGAAAGATTAGTGATGTCATTTTCTGGAAAGCTCTCTCCTCGCTCTGTTACCCGACACTAGATGGCGCTATTGCCAGACGTCAACTTAGCCGCGCAACAGTATTGTTGTTGTTTTTAGCCTAAAATGTCAAATAAAAGTGTTACGTGGAATCACTTTTTAAATAAACACCGGCCAAGAGCGTGTCGGGCCACGCTCAGTGTAGGGTTCCTTAGTTTCCCGTCCGTCACAATAAGTGTTCCCACTTATGAGTTTTAAGGTGGTTATCCATCATGTTCGCGCTCCAGCAGCGCTCCGCGCTCCTGCAACTGCTCCCGGTAGTGGGTACTGTTGTTTCCATCCAAGTTCAAAATGATTTTCCTAGAAAGTCCTTATAAAGTCCTACTTTTCAAATTTTTTCATATTTTCTAAACTTATGGTTCAAAAGTTAGAGGGGACACATTATTTTTTACTTTTGGAGCGATTATTTCCGAAATTATTGACATTATCAAAAAACGATTGTTGTAAACCCCTATTCATTTTTAAATACCTTTCCAACAATATATCACACGTTAGGGTTGAAATTAAAAAAAATCACTTCCCACTTTACATATAGGGGGGCTACCCTAATAAAACATTTTTTTCCAATTTTTATTTTACCACTTTATCGGCGTGATTGATACACATATTGGTACCAAATTTCAGCTTTCTAGTGCTAACGGTCACAGAGATTAAGCGAGGACGGACAGACGGACAGACAGACATGGCGAAACTATAAGGGTTCCTAGTTGACTACGGAACCCTAAAAAGGGATCGAGTGGAGTATGTGCTAACCACTCAACTAACACAAGCGTTTCAAGCTTACCAGTAGTGGCTAAAAGGAATATTAGTAATGTTAATAAATAAGATTACTAATATTTTATTTAAAAACATATTACAGTTTAGAAGTTAAAGAAAAAAAAAATAGAAAATTCTTGAAATTTCGTTTGAAAATGTCGTGATTAATTGAAAAACGATCTTTTAATCCTCGATTTAATCGATAATCGGTTCAAGTACCTTCGATTCAAATCGATACGGAGATCGATTTATTTAAGAGCGAATCGACATGTCTACTTTGAAAAATAAGTATTTTTTTATTAACTGGCTCTACGGCTCTGGGTTCTAGTCTTTCTGAACCCATCATTTCTTTCGAAATCGGAATCGGAATCTTCATTTTATATTCTTTTTCTTCACAATATGCTTATTTGTCACATTGCGAAGCCCTTGAGAGATTTTGATGACATCTCAACCTAGCGGACAGTTGATGACGACAGCCACTCAAGTTCACAAGGCGCCCAAGCGATCAAAATAACTTGAGGTTTAAAATCGACATCAAAGCACTTGTTTCGTCGCTTTCTCTAAAAGTTCACACGCACCGACACTTGATTCACAAAATCGCATCACTTTTACGAATCAAAATCCACTTCAAACCATTATTCAAGCGACAAAACAGGAGCGATAATCCGTCTACGGCCAAGTTCCCGCCAAAACTCCTAAAATGCGGTTTTCAGTTTATACAAAGGTACTCTGTGAATGCGGTAGAACCATAGATAAATAAATACGTAGTAAGCTAGTAGAACCACTTATGAGTACAGCATTACATACATACAGCATTCCAGGTATATATAATGTACTCTATGGAGTACAGCGAGTAGAACACAAGACAAAGACAAGCATATGACCCTAGATAACATAGATCATAGAGCGTAGGCAGAGGAACCTATAGACAAATATAAAAGATAGGTTGATCTCTTCTCTGCGATAGCTGTCAGTAAAATCAAGTCCCCTTGTTTTAATGGTGGTTAATATAGCGCATAGCGCCGTATTATAGCGCGCGCTATTATATCTCTTCATAACACATAGCGCGTGTTATGTAAGTAACCGCCATGGCGCTATTGCGCTATGTCGCTTTGACGCTATCAAATATTAATATCTAGCGGCAATTAGTTCTAGCAGCAACGCTGTTGGGAGAGGACGTGTGACGCAAATTTGATCTCGTAGCGCGCTATTCATCGCGCGCGACCTAATATAATGTTAGACGTTGTTTAGTTAGTGGATACTGTATATTTATAAATGATCAAACGACACAGTTGTGATAAAAGAAGCCTAACTAATGCTTTTAAATGTAAATAAAATATAGATACAAAAGTGTATAAAATAGTGTATGTAACTAATTGATTTTTATAAATACAATAAAAAAACTTTTATATACACCTATTTTTGATTTATAATTTATATTAAGGTTAAAATAACGTTTATATCAACTATAATAAAAAAAAATAATTTTATTTCGATTCTACAAATAAAATTAATTCTACTTTAAAAAGTACACGACTTAAAAATATTTTTAGTATTATAGAAAGTAGTAAAACTGAAAAGTATGAAAAAGCGTGCATTGGTTTTTCTTTACCGCTTTATTTTATTTTAGTCCAAAATGCGACTTATAACGAAATAATGTTCTTATATAGCACGCGATCTATCCAATGAACGACATGTAATGTAACGTGCTAAGAGATATAACGTGCTGTAAAACTTAACGCGCTTACCGGCCTCCTACACGCTTTCTTATAAATAGCGCGCTATAACATAGCGTATTTAATAGCGTGCTAGAAATTTATAGTTTATAGTCTGTAGCGTGCTATTGATTTATAGTCGTTTTGAACAACTTTACTTTGTTTGAGTATAGAAAATAGAGGAGCTGCCCAGAGCGTCTATATGATTTATTGGTGTCATTAATAAAAGAAATAGACGATAGAAATTGTTTCGTGTATCAGTAAACATTTTTACGATGACGTCATTTAATCCCGCCTTGCGGCCGATTTCGCCATTTTAAGTTTGAGATTTGCTGATAAAAGAAGTTATTTGATATTTCTTATTATAAAATTTTACAAATTTTTAAGCAGTTTATGAAATTGATTAGTGAATTTTCTAATTCAGTATAAATTACGAAAATGACTAAGTGTTGTGTAAGAGGCTGTGCCTCAAAATATAGTCCAAAATCATTTCATAGGTGAGTAATTTTGTTTTTGCTGTAAATATAACGTAAAAAAGTTTATTTCTTGTCGCAAATTAAGTAGATGGATGTTATTATTTACCTTACACCTTTAATTCATATTATTCAATTATTTCTTATCATTCTTTGCGTACCTATAAAATTTTGTTGTTCGTAAATGGTGATGTTACATTGTTAATATAAATTCTTTCAAATACTTCAATAAGGTGTTTATTGTATTATGCATTGCATTATTTCGGTGTCATGGGTGTGAGTAGGGAGCATAAATGATTAAATAAATTTTGCGGAAACGGAGTCACATAATGTTAGGAACCTGCTCCTGCATAATAAAAGTGAAGCAAAGCAACAAAGATTACTATAATCATGCGCCTGCAATCTCCCTTAGTAGGCAACCATTCATTATATATGCAAATATTTCGGTGGGACTTTGTTACTTGACAGCAGGAGAACCCACTTTGTTATATATTGGATATAATAGCCCATCTGTGCCTTCTAATAATGAAATAAACAAAAATTTTAAGTATATTTTTTATCTCTAAGTGACCTTGTATAACACTCATGCTGTTGTTTAATTTGTAATATTTACAGCTTCATAGATCTAAATCATTATATTCTATGCTCAAATCTTTGAGTCAAGTCCTGAATTTCCCCATAAAGTATGACATTGACAGGTACTGTCTGTACTACTAAGAAATTCAGGACTTCATAGGCGTGATTTTACTGGTTGCTGTCGCAGAGATCAAGCTATCTTTTTTCATTTTTCTCTAGTCAAAGATCTTTTATGAACTATAGTTTATAGTTTTGGTTCTACTGCATTTTAATATTTTTTTAGGCTCAGAAGGGCTAGAACCCAGAGCCGTAAAGCCAGTTAATAAAAAAAATATTTTTCCTGCTAGTATAGTTGCCGACACTATAGTGCCACCAACTTATCTGTTCAGGTGGACAAAATTGGAACTAAGGCCGCCATTTTGTAAATGACATTTTTATAAAATATAAATAATATATATAATAACACTAATTCTCACTAATTTTAATACATTAACACGAAATTTGTTTTATTTTATATTATGTGTACCTAATGAATATGTAGTCACCTATTTCCTCGGCGAATTTCTTAAATGGCAATAGTAAGCACTCCACTAGCGACTCTGTAAACTGAACAGATAAGTTGGTGGCACTATAGTTGTGAGCACAGGTAAACTGTAGTGGGAGGTAGATATACTGTCGGGCAAAATTATTGGGTCCCTTTAATATTTCAATTCGTAATTGAATATTTTCGCCGACTTTTATGAAAATGTTTACTCGACATCAACTTTTACTTTGATACAGTAATGTTGCAGATATTCGTGTCCGTTATTTTATTATAAACTATAAAGTATTTAATGTATACCTGGTCGTTAGAATTGATTATTTTATTAAGAAGAAGGCACAGGTGATATGCCTTTCATAAAATCTGGTGTTGCGGTGCGCCGTACAGTAGCTACTGAGACATTAGTCGCCTCATCAGTCTGTTTATATATGTCTACGATGTTTTTCGCAGTACCTAATTTTTTCATGTAACTAAACACTGAATAGATCATATGTTAGGATTGTCTATTTAACACCGAATTTTTCCTTCTTTGCATATTTAGACCAAAATCTGAACACACAAATTATAACAAAAAAAAAAAATATTAAAAGCAAGAAATAACAAAAACCATTAATAACAAGGAATACAAACAACAATTAACAACGAGGTAACTACAAAACAATTAACGAAAATAAACTAATTAAAAAAGCTATCACTAAAATCATTGCTCTGAAGTGTACGGAAGCCGAATGATACGTTGGAAACCAATAGACGACGAGAATCGACTAATGAATCAATCACGTTGAACGTCATCGTGGTCAACGTCATATTGACCAATAAAAAGTGTGCTCACGACTTATGTCGGCAGTTATATATAGCTTTGAGTATACTATATTCTATGCTCAAAGGTATATAGTGATCTGTGGTTTTGTGACATTTTTGAAAACTTTGGTTTCAGTTTAATAAAGAAAATAAAAATTCAATTACATTAAACTTATAAGAAACAGCAATGGCCTTGAGCGAAATTTGTAGAATTTGTTTATGCGTTAATGTACGCATGTATGTACTAAAGACTGGCCTCCAAAATTTCTATAAAACATTGACGAACAGTTTTGTAAGTTGAACAAGGAATATAGTACTCTCTACCGAGAGAATAATACTTCTTAATATTGCGAATTTAAACTGCGGTGATTTGTTATTACCGCTGGAGAAAGATCTAACTTACCTGATATAAAATGCTATAGATCTGGGCTAGGCTAAGGTGCAGCGTTAAATAAAGTGACAAATACAACCAGAACCTGAAAAACAACTATTAGCCAGGAATTACGTGTCGCAGTAAAATCAGTACTATCCTTGAAGTAACATGTACTACGTACTAGTAGTGACGTCGAGATGTACCTAGTGTTTGCAACACTCGTTAGGGCCCGCGGCCTCTAACTTACCGAGTCTGTGCCTCCTTCCACGCGACCCGCACTGCTGCATAGATTTTGTTCGCGGGTTCTGTTCTAGTACATGTTACTTCAATCAGTTTTATTGCTTTCTATAATTCCTTTAAAAAAATTAACATCCACCCTAGTTTCGTGTTTCATCCACCTAAAGCAGTTCTATACATACATACATACATATAATCACGCCTCTTTCCCGTAGGGGTAGGCAGAGACCACTTCTTTCCACTTGCTACGATCCTTACATACTTGTTTCGCTTCGTCCACTTTCATTATTCTCTTCATACATGCTCTACGGTTTAGGGTACTCTTAACCTGGCCTTTTTTCAAGACGTCCCTAATTTGGTCTAGAAAAGTCCGCCTAGATCTACCCCTTCCAGCACTTTCATTCACACTCGCCTTATACACTTTCTTCGTCAATCGTTCTTCATTCATTCTCTCGATGTGGCCAAACCATCTCAGCATACCTTTCTCAATTTTTGTCACTACATCTTCTTTCAGACCACAACGTTTCCTTATCTCACTATTTCTTATCCTGTCACTCATTTTAACTCCTATCATACTTCTTAATGCTCTCATCTCAACTGCATTTATTCTACTTTCATGTTTCTTCTGCCTTACCCAACTTTCACTTCCGTACATGAGTGTCGGAACCAACACCCCCTCAAGCACAGCCAAACGAGCCTTGTTAGACACCTTCCGACTGCTCATAAAGGAGTGCAAAGCTCCATTCACCATGTTTCCTGCATTCACTCTTCTTTCGATATCACTCTCACACTTTCCATCTCTTGTAAACTTTGACCCCAGATACACAAACTCTTTCACCTGTTCAATTTGTTCATCTTCAATCACGATATTGCAGTCTGTCACTGCTTCATCTTTTTCAAACACCATCACTTTCGTCTTCCTTACATTCATCTTCATTCCCTTTCTAACAAAAGCTCCACTCATAGCAGTTACCATCTCCTGCAACTCCTCGGCCGAAGACGCAAGTAATACTTGGTCATCAGCATAGAGAAAACATTTGACGAGTAACTCATTCATTCTGAACCCACTTTCATTCTCTTTTAAATCTGTCAATCAATTGTCCATGAACAGATTAAACAGCCACGGTGACGCTACACATCCCTGTCTAACACCTTTTTCGATATTAAACCATTCAGTGTATGCCCCGTTTATCCTTACACAAGCACTAGAATCCCTATAAAGAGATTGCAATGCTCGTATGAGGATACTGCTCACACCGTTCATGGACAGTGCTGAACACAATACATTCCTCACCACTCTACCATAGGCCTTTTCTAAATCTACGAAGGCGCAGTAGACTTTCTTGTTTTTAGCCAAACACTTTTCGGCTCTGCACCGCAAGGAAAAGACCTGATCCGTACATCCCATTCCCTTTCTAAATCCCGCTTGTACATCCCATATTTTCTCGTCTGTTTCATTCACAACCCTTTCAATCAACACTTTCGCATACAATTTACCGACGACGCTAAGAAGGCTTATACCACGGTAATTTATGCAGTCCTGCCGTGACCCTTTTCCCTTATACAATGGCACGATTACGGCTTTGCACCAGTCTCCCGGTACTTGCCCATTTCGCCAGCACAGATTGAAAAGGCGGTACAGCTGACTAGCCACCAGGCCCTGTCCAGCCCTCAGCATCTCGACGGTAATCCTGTCATACCCTGCAGCCTTACCTAATCTCATACTTTTCAACGCTTTCACTATTTCATCCATGCTTATCTCATTTTCATCAACATTTATATTCGTTTCCGTGGAAGGTGGCAGATGCTGTACCTGCACTTCCTCTCTTTCAAACAAACTTTCAAAATACTCTTTCCATCTCTTTAACACACATTCTTCTCCTTTTATAATGCTCCCATCTTGACTCCTGATTGTACTCAGCTCCGAGGTAGAAGTTTTTCCTCTGACTGCTTTGATGGTTTTCCAGAAAAACTTAATGTTTGACTGGAAATCTTCAGTGAGCCTCCTATCGAAATCATCTTTTCGTTCTTCTTTCTTTCTAGACACAGTTTCTTTCGCTGCTGTTTTCAATCTTTTATACTTCGTTCTTGCTTCCTTTATCTCGTCATCCGTTGCCTTTTGAACTTTTTGGTTAGCTTTTGTTGCTAACCAATCCAACCACGCTTTCTTCTTTTCTTGCACAACCCTTTGTACATTTTTATCCATCCACACGTTATCATTCTTTCTCCCTTTCCTTTTTTTAGCTACCCCGCATACCTCAATCACAACATTTACAACCCCTTTCTTAAATGTCTCCCACAAATCTTCAATCACTCCTATCTCTTCTATCCCTTTAAAACTTTCTTTCAGTTTCTCTACATATTCGTCTTTCTTTTCTTTTTCTTGTAGATTTTCCGCTTTTACTCTGTCCAAAACACTCGTAGGCTCGGCCCCTCGGTGTCGACACCGTTTAAAGAGGCCACGCATTCGGGCTATGACCAGGAAGTGGTCTGTATCGAGGCCTGCACCGCGGTATGCCTGAGTGTCTAGCACTTTCTTCTTCAGTCTTTCATCCACAATTACAAAATCAATCATACTTCTAGACTCACCCTCATCTCTTGTATACAAATGGATCTTTTTGTGGTCAAACATTGTGTTGGCCACGCACAGATTCCATTCCAAGCATACTTCAAGCAGGCTTCTCCCATTGTCATTCACTCTCTCGTCCCCAAACATACCAAGAACTCCTTCATACCCATCACGCTTTACTCCAACCCATCCATTAAAGTCCCCTAACATCACGATCCGTTCATTTTTTCCGCATTTATTCAAGACCTCTCTCATGCTATCCCAAAATTCCTCTCTCTCTTGTTGTGATTTTAGTGACCCACCTCCACGCAGATCCGTCAGTGCATAGACCCCAAGGATAAACAAGCGGGTGAGTCCGACTTTTAACCTAATCCAGAGGAGTCTTGGGCTTACACATTCATGCTCCATCACACATTCAGCCATTCGAGATGAAAGAATCACACCAACTCCCTGACAGCCTCGGCTGGATTGGGGGACTCCCGACCAGTATGCCGTGTAGGGGCCATGAACCGTGGTGTCACATCCTTTCCTCTTGGTTTCGTTCACGCACAGAATATCAATGCAATGTTCATCCATCATCTGACATACTCCATCTACCTTACCATCCATCCCTCCTCTTACATTCAACGTAGCGAAGCGGCTCTCCGTGGGCCGCTTTTCGCCCCCGCGAGAAACGAGACGTGATGGGTGGCGAACCACATCGCCGCCATTTTGGTAAATTTTTTGATTATCCATTGCGTTCCCACGAATAGCGAGGGAAAGGTTTGGCTCCCCCAGCAGAGCCCCGCATGCCAGGGTAAGGCTAGCCTAATTCTGGGGTCGCCCGGTCCCAGGGCAGTGTGGCACGCTAACGACTAGGCTCGCCCCTAGCCATGCATCCATCCGCGCGGCCGACGTTGGATTGGCGGAGGGTAGGAATAGGAAAACGGGAAGGATAGGTGGTGTGAAAAGGAAGAGTAAGTTAAGTTAGGGTAGGAAATAGGAAATGTAGGATATTACCGTCCATGAGAGCAAGGGATAGGACAGTAATAGCTAGGGAAGCCGGGGTCGCATACCCGTATACCATACCACAACTACCGGACAGGTAAATTGGGATGAGTATCCCTCGACAGCAGTTCTATCATACTTTTAAACCGGAGATTAGAGTGCACATGTGCTTTCAGACACAGAAATTCCCTCACACTCATATTTCTCATATTCCTATCAGACAGAAATCAGAAGAGGGAATAATCGGCACATGTGCTTGCTTATATACATAATATGCAATATAAATGTGTCCTGCACGATGAATAGACTCCGTTGCGACGAATTGCTGTCTAGAGGACATTATTATTATTGTTGGGGGTGGCACCATGCCCTCACAGAATACCAACGTAAAATAGCAGCTTAATGCTGTTTTGTATGGTGAATGTAGAGAACAAGAAAAGCTATATACTATTGGCAAGGCGTTCAGTCTTGATCCTCAGAGGTGACATTTAATTGAAGATAAATGTAGATGTCAATGGGGCACAGTTTTCACTTACCACCAGGTGGACTGTGTGCTTGTTAGTCAGAGATGTGAATTATTGGAAATACATGGAAATCAAGCTGGGAGCTTTGTTTGGCAAAACAACCAAAGACAAAATTAAGTGTTCTTTGAAAGAAAAAAGTTATACACATTATTTTAATCAAAAACTCTTCCTTAAATTAAATTTAATACATGCTTACCAAGTACTGCACCTGTTGAACAACTATTTTTGTTTGGTGGAATGATTATGAGGCTACTTAGACGGAATATGAAAGATGAACTCTTTGAACAAATACTAGGGTCAAAATCAGTGAAATATGGTATTTTATTTGAAAAACTTACTTTAAAAATACATATTTTGCATATTGTATTTTTAAATACTTTTGTTGAAAATATTTGATTCTTCGTGTAAGTTGATGACCCTCGAAAACAACTTATAGACTTGGCTCAGAAGCGAGATGGGTGGATATTTTATCAGCATAGTCTTGTCACCTTTCTTGTGCAACAAGACTGTAATGCTTCTGCTTCACACCCTTAGAGTTCTCCCATTTCGTAAGTCGCAGTTAAAAACTTGACAAAGTTCTTTTAGCAAGGTTTGACTCTCTGTTCATCAAATCAATCATCATCCCACGGGCTTTTCTATTCTTAAGTTGGCCGAGGGCCAGCTCAATTTCCCCATGCCAGATGTCTGGCAGTTTGTTGGTGTAGTTGCAAGTCAGCGTAGCTCTGGGATCATCGCATTTAGGGTCAGGTTGTGGCTTTTGTGAGGCATATAGTTTGCCATAATAGTCTGATCTGAGAGAGAAACTCACGCTTTGACATAAGGACTTTGCCATCATGTGACCAATTATCATATCGGGATTTAGAATGTGATGACATTGAATGCGTTATAATAAATACAGGTAAAGAATATTGTGCATTTTACTTTTGTTTAACTATTCATATTTTTCATTTAAACTCTCTGCCACTAAACTTATGTTTTTTTATTATTATATATTATATGGTATTATATTTAGTATGAAAAAACATTTATTTAACAAATACAGTACAAATAATAAAATAAAGCAAAATAATAAGCGCCTACAGGTGTACCAACACTATTTAAGTGAACAGACTGTAGCTGACTTGAACATCAACATTCCGGGAAGTCTGCAGTTTGTGCAAATATCTTAGATGGTCATTTTGATTTGTCTTCAACGTAAATACAAACTATACCATGAAATGATGCAATTACTTTAAAAGTCGTGCAAATATTTTTCTACAAAATAAACATCTGCGAGATTGTATTGATAAAGGAGGGAATAAATCAATTAAGTAATGCCCCTGCTTAACCAGCTAGTTTTTACTGAGAATAATGATTCAGAAAGTTTTCCTGGACGATTCACAGGTTTTCCGGCTTTTTTAATTTAGGTACTTATACATAAATATTTGAATATTCTCACCAGACGGCAAAATATGATGCAATACTTGTAGACGGCGATTGACTTGAAAATATGCACTTGTATCAATGACTGACGACAATGCAATAATTTATAGAGATGGGCCGAATATTCGTTTTATGTTCGGTATTCGGCATATTCGGCAACTTTACCGAATATTCGTATTCGGCCGAATATTCGGCTAAATCACCGAACATTTGGACCGAACATTTTCATAGTGTCCAATGTATTGAAATGTACGAATTGAGTAATGCGATGTCTTTTACTGTTGAAAGTATTTTTATTTATCGGTTAAATCTACTCGTACTTACTCTAGTCCAGAGTGCCTCAAATGCATAAATTTGTACATTTATGTTTTTGAGGCACTGTAGATTTATTTCCGATTATAGCAAATAGAAATTTGATAAAATGTTTTTGGAATCAAACAAAGAAACATTACATTAGATTAGTACATTTCACTTTACTTTGGTCGTCAGTTTCTCTAAAATAAGTTCAAATAGTAAATCTCCTGCTGTTCATTTTTATCATATAATTATCAATTTTCACTAAGAATAAAACAACGAAATACTTTTTTATCACAAGAATAGTCAAAACATAAGCATGTGCCGGCAACTTTCTCAGTATTAGATGATGCAATAACTGTCAGGTGCGGCGTCGGAGCGAGGAGCAGGGTCCGACGCTAATCCGCGCGCTTTACGGTAACAAGTTTCGACATAAATTGGTTGGGTACCGAGGTTATCCTGCCGAATAATGTTCGGCCGAATATTCGATTCGGTAAAAGTTTTACCGAACATTCGGCCGAATATTCGTAATCGGTGAAATACCATATTCGGCCCATCCCTATAATTTAATAATTTTATCCTAGTGTCCTGATCAGGATCACCAGAATAATTCTATCTTAAATCATCACAGATCATGATCAATGTTTGCTTTTTAAGTGTTATTAATTTTTAAGAGTATTTTTGTTGTACATGTGTATCAGTCTGATTATCGTTACTGATATTAAAAGTGTACTGTTGAACATAGGCCTCCCTTATAGCATACCCCATACGGCACCACCAGGTATATTTGTCATGGCTGACTGCCTCGTTGCTCTATTGCTCGTAGACGCGGTTTTGGTCATGAGCTCTAATCACTGAATGCAATTACTTTGACCCAAGTAAATATAGGAATTTACATATTCTATTTCATCCTCTTTTACTTTGATTGTGTGGGATCTGTTTGTTATAATTTTGCTCTTTGGTTTGTTCATTGTTAAGCCTAACATTTTGCTTTCTTGTGCCAGATCTTGGAGCATGGTTTGATTTACTAGGTTATCATCTCATAGCAGATGAGGATTATGTCATCAGCGAATCTTAGGTAATGTATTATATCATATATCATTGATCAAATAAACCCAAATTTACAGATTTTATTGTGTTTAATTTAACTTTTTAATTCCCTACATTTCGGGTGCTTTCCAGCATCCATGGTCACGGGGGACTGAAGTGACGTTCTAATGTCAGTGTTAACCCAGAGTACCTTCAGTTTTTTTTAACTATTATTTATGGTGATGAAGTTTTGCAGTGGCATGCTTGTGCTTAGTTTTTTTTATTAACAGGTGGTAGTAACCAGCCTCCACTATTGAAATTAAGACGGTTTTTTAATTTTAATAGCCTCACGTATCATCCTTGGTAGGAATCGATGTGCTTTTGCGAGGATTTGTGGTCTATCAAATCTGATGTAATGTCGAAAGATATGATCACAAACTGCAGACTTCCTGAAATATTAGTGCTTCACTTCAGCTATACATTCTTTTACGTGGGCTCAAATTGATCTTTTTCTCTCTATATATGAGAGCCCACATTCACAATCAAGCTTTTAGAGCTCCCGCAGACATACAATTTTAAGTTGGCCAACTATCGAACGACCAACTTTTTTTTATTGGTTGCTAGCCGCGGACTTAATCGATTTAGTCCGTGACAGTTTTGCCAGCGCGGTGCGTGTGCGTGATAATGCGGGAAAAAATGCTCTAATTGCAAAAACAAAAAAAAAATTTGGGTGCATCCTATATTGACAGATTAGTATGGGAACAACCTTGCACTCTAAACTCGGGTGTTACCCAGATAACTTTTTTCATTCTACAGAATGAGAATTTCGTATCTAATCGGGCCAAAGATAGTCAAACAGGATACAACTACGCTATCACCGATGATGAGAGGCTTGAATTAACTCTCCGTTAAGTACCTGCTAGGCTTATAAAACATATAGCTCATTTCTTTTTTTTTATTGATTTCTATGCCTATAATCAAATTTAAGACAGTTTAGTGCAAAATCTGTTCTATTTTTATAATTCAATTAGTTCTGATTTCGACTCCGAGATGTTTGATTTGTCCAGTATGAAACAATACCATCATGATCCTGTGGAGCGGGCGGTGTTTGACTTTCTGGACATGGACTTGAAAGTTGCAAATTAGATGGTATTGTATCCTGTGGCCCTGTGATAGACTGCTGATTAGATTCTGTGCTTATCATATGGAACGGACTGAACGGCTATGGTTTAGCTGGATAAATTTATCAGAGATAATACAAACGAAAGTTAATGCACCTGGAAGCTCTTGGAAATTGTGAAGTACTAGGTTGAATGATATCAAATGATGTATTTGGCAGTAACATAGATTGAATTGTCATACATGTATAAATTTTTTTTCAAAGATCACCTTAGCACCTGCCAAAATAGCTCACCGCACTATGGGTTGACTGGCAGAGAATGCCGAGAATCATTAATAAAAATATTAATTACTTCCCAACCTTCCGCTAACTAACCAGTTGCAAAGTAATTAATATTTTCATTATAATGGATTTCCGCAAAGTAAACGCCTGATTCTATCTAGAATCACTAAGCCCGCCCATTGTTACCTTAGTTGTAAGGTGTTACAGTTAAGAATAAAAAAAATTAAAAAAAATCGGGGGGCAGATGTCGAACCCGTCGGCGAAGGTTCAAGTACGAGCGTAGGGAAATCAAACGCGCGCGACGGTTCGTCTTGCATCTTGCCTTGCGACTAACCAACAAAGTTGGATAGTCCGCGAGCTTGCATATGGTAACCTTGCTAACGCGTAGTTGCTCGATAGTTGGACAACTTTTTAATTGTGCATAATCCGTAGGGAATCTTGATTCTGATATGATCGGTGTCCAATTAATTAGTTCGACGATTTAATTGGACAAGATTTGTGGGCTAGCATATGTCACTATACCTATTGGTGTACTCTGCGATTTAGTCGGCCAACTTATAATTGTAAATCTGCGGTCGCTCTTACACTCCTGCATCTTGTAAAGGCATATGACACTTGACAAATGGTAAGAACTGACTAATCTTCTTTGGCGATTTGTATAATTTTCTCGCTTCAAGATGTAGCCAATCTTGTGTGTGACACCTGTGACATATGGTACAGCAGGCACACACTCGGTCAATGACATAGGCGCGGGACCCGAAGCTTGTTGTCGCGCACAACGTGCTCGATGGGCTGAAGCTCAGCGGCCAGGTGTTTGCTCTGCCTGGGAGTCTGTCTGTGTAGTTATCGTTCTAAAGTTACGTATTGCTGCCACAAGCAGCAGCGTGTGTCCCAGTGTGGAACACATTAAGAGCCAGTACATTAACAGGCTGTGAAGCATTACATCTTAGCTCTCAGAGGTAACATCGCATCTGTAACCTTTGCTTGAAGCTCGTTGCAGGTGCTTACGGGCCGCATCAGCCACTTACCATCAGGTGGTTTGTAAGTTTATTTGTCACTTCAATGTTATAAAAAATCGGCCAAGTGCGAGTCGGCCTCGTCCATGAAGGGTTCAGAACCATAGTAAAAACATGTTTATAGTAGGGCAGCCCGGTTAGTTAGTAAGAGGTTTGTCGTGAAGCGACAATTAAAAACTATGTAAAGAACCTAACCTAACAACGAAACAACCAAAAAGAAAATAATTTATTTAAAATTTGTAAAGATATTTACAGTTTCTTTTATAAAAAAAAGGTATGAAGGTGATGATGGGCTGTAATGATGATAGTGAATTACATTTTTTTTAAAAAAAAGTTAATAACAAAGATAAATGAGTACTGAAACAATGTATGCACAGGCTATGCCTATGGTAGGTGCACAGCACCTAATCTAGGTACACGCAGCGCTTGAAGTAGCCACACACAGCGCCCGGAGTGAGCACACACAACGCCCGGAGTAGACACACACAGCGCCTGGAGTAGACACGCAGCGTCTGGAGTAGGTCCACGCAGCGTCTGGAGTAGGTACACACAGCGTATTGAGCAGGTACACGCAGCGCTTAAAGTAGGCACACACAGCGCTCGGAGTAAGCATACACAACGCCCGGAGTAGACACACACAGCGCCCGGAGTAGACACGCAGCGTCTGGAGTAGGAACACGCAGCGTCTGGAGTAGGCACACGCAGCGCTTGAGGCAAGCACGCACAGCGGCCGAAGATAGCGCGGGCACTAGTAGGTGGAGGCGTAGGCGTGGCTAGGCGACGACTTCAGGAGAAGGCAGAGGCTTGCAAGATCCCGAGGCAGTGCGGATAAGGCCTTTAGGAGGTGCTTCTCGTATGAGAAAGCTGAAGTGAGACCCTTTATTGGCCGATTGTTCGGCTTTTATATTTTTTGACGGATCTGGGATAAGAACGAGAAATTATTTAGGTAAATTAAATTTGAAATTATTTAAATTAAAGGCAAATTTTTGTAAATGGCCAAGAAGAAAAGAGTATTTTTGAAGTAAAAACATCAGGCCGGTAACGATATTTGAATAAAAATTGCCATGACAACCAGATAAACAACGATGTCAAAACATGTCAAATTTTGGTTTTAGGCTCGTAATAGAGAAATGGCAAGATTTAAGTGAAAAATGAGATATTGATGTAGGAAAAAAGGTAGCGCAACAGCGCGCATGAAGCCCGAAATTGCAGAGTTACGGAGAACTAAATAAAAGACCGAAAAAGGTAGACTCCATTGACATCGATTTAAAAAGTGCTGATAACGTGAAAATACGACGTGAAAATGATTTGTTATTGTGTTCTTATGGTTTAAAAATGTTACAGGTTCCTATGGAAATAAAGGTGATGCAAAATATCCAGCTTTGAGATGAATGCAGAAAATCAAAAACAGAATGGAAAAATAAATTTAAAATAGTGTAAAATGGTATGTAAGTAGCATAACACTACAGGTTTTATTTTTATTATTTGTATAGCGGCAAGAGAAATACAAATGCTGTAAAAATTTCAATTGTCTACCTATTACGGTTCAATAGATTTTATTAGAAACTTGTATATTTAAGTAGTTTTCCATATTTATGATGAACATTCATATTTTCAGGTTGATGAAGATGAGGAGCCCATAATTGTCTGTTTCATCTGTCATGCAAGACTCATTCGTTGCAGGAGATTGCAACAACAGGCTATTGAGTCAAATGCAGTTCTGGAGCAGTTACTTGCAGGAGGGTCCATGGTATTATTTATTCCATCCATTAAAACCTATAAAATCTCTCATATATTGCTTCATAGGAGGGATTTTGTCTAATTTTCCTTATCGGGAAGATGCTCCCTCTGTTGCCTCTTACATATATAGGGTAGTGGATATTCTTACACCGCCACTACATGGTCCACATTATTATACTTCTTATTAATAAAAGTTCACTGCTTGATGGTTCATTCCCATTATAATGAAGTATTTGCCTTAATCATCACTTGACAGGCAACTTGATGATCACTACCTGTCTCGCACGTTCTATGCTGCTTCCCGTTGCTATATAGGAGAATGTTTTTTCTACTGCTAAATTAAGTTTGTCCTTCAATCCAACTTATTTTTTCGTTAGAGCAATGAAAATGCAAAAATTTTATGAATTACTATAATTTTAGTTCTTATTTTTCAAAAATAATTATCAGCTGTTTATACTGTTATACCTATATTACCCTTTTGTATTTAATCTAATAATTATCTATATCTAATAAATATTATTTAGTAAACAAAGATAGATCTTTGTCAATTTACAGTATTCGTGATTGGAAACATTATTGAGATTCGATTCTAATCAAATTTCTTAACTATTTACATTCTTATTTAAGGTTATTTGGTACCTACCTTCATTTTTCTCCAGTGTCCATTATTATTTAGAGTTGTCAGGAAGATGCTGCTGCCCATCTCATGTTTCAGTTCCCTTCTGTCCCTTCTTACGACATCTGCGGGATGGTATGGGGCAGTATGTATACTCCCAAGCCACCACTACACTGGACTTTTTTACTATTTAAAAATAAATTGGTTTCAGCTAATATCAAAATCACATGAGGCTAGAGATGACATCCAATTCACACCAATTTATCATTTAGATATCTGGCCAGTTGAGTGTGATATAGAAAATGATTGTAATGATGACATTTTTAGCCTTGAATCTGTTAAAGTTGAGGAAGAGAGTTTCGAATATGAGAATTCCAAATTTGAAGTAAATGGGAATCATGACAAAGGTAATATCCCTTTTTTTGATATTATTAAAATGAAGTACAATTTATTTCATGATAAGTGGTTACTGTAGTCCATGAACACAAAATAAAGATGGCAAATTGCATGTAAAACGCAATTATGGAGAAATAAAAAAAAACAAATTAAATAACTATTTAAAAGATAAGCATACATGGACATCATAATGAGCATTGTTAGACTTTTTCTTTTACGTATGTATAAATATATTTATAAATGTTTTGACCCTGTTTACAACTGGTGAGCTACCACTTATCTTTGCCAATTTCTTAACCTTGATGGATCCTTTTTCTCTTACCTATTTCTGTCATCAAATAGCAGTGAGTGCACTGCTGTGTGCCAGTCTGAAGAGTGTAGAGTCAGTATAATCACAGGCTGAGGGGCATTGCATCTTAGTCGTCAGAGGTGACAGCGCATTGTAGCCTTTTATGTTTGAAGTTAGCTGCAGGCAGTCCGTGGACTGCAGTACACACTTACCATCAAGGATCGACTACATACCATAAGGTGGACTGTTAGTTTGTTTGTCTCTTCATACTAAAAAATATGGAGAAAAGATGCTCAAGGCATCCTTATACTGGCAAGCACTCACCTACTAAAAACAAGTTGTGGCAAACACTCACTAAATGAGTTGAATGAATCATTATCATCATAACAGCTCTTCGCAAGTCTACTGCTGAACATAGGCCTCCCCCAAGGAACACCACAAAGCACGGTCCTAGGCCACCTGCTTCCATCAAATTCCTGCATGTCTTACCAGGTTGTCACTCCATCTAGTGGGGGACCGTCCTACACTTCGTCTACCGGCACGAGCCTGCCAAAATTACGTCACGTTAGGAGAACCTTTCTTCTCCATCAGTCGTCAGTTCTTCGGCCCATTGCCACTTCAGCTTATTACACATAGCTTATCAAACGTGCAGTATGGTAATGAAAGTCGGTGGCTTGGGCCCATAAGCTGTGTGATGGACTGTAATGATCTAGTCGCTTGGAAAAAACATCAGTTTTGATTTTATATATTGAGTCAGAATCTGTTCATTCTAGATACTGCTGAAGAACAAGAAGACTTGGAGCTTGATGTGTTTGAAGATCGACATTAGGATTCGGAGAACGACTTGCCACTAATTTCATTGGGTTCAAAGAGTAAAACAGATGACTTTGACTTAGGTAAAAGAATTTATTTAAAAAAACCGTATCAAGAAATTAAAAAATATCATCATATGAGAAATTTCTCTTGCATCATGTAGTTGGAGATGTACTGTACATACAAAATTTTGTTCTATTTTTACACATGAACAAACCAGTTGATTGTTTGTAACCTAAATGAACCAAAATGATTATTTGTAGGCCATACAATCATGTTGTTTTAAGCAAGAACTGAATTCGCCGGTGGTGACACAAGGTCTTATTAAGATAAAACAGGAAAGGGGATTCACTGATTTGTTGATAGGGCTACTAACCTCTGAGAAAGTTGTTGTTAGTAAATCTGCTAATCATGAGATCCTGAGTTAGGGAAAAACCAAAATCACACAATAAAATAAAATTAAAAAAAAGAATCAATGTTGCAGCAACAGGAGTTAAAAGACTGTGAGAGGATGTAGATTTTCTCGATTTTTTTATAAATGCCTGTAATTTTTAAAACACATAGCGATGATTTTTTTTTAATTTTTCTGTTAACTTTTATGACTTAACCTATGACCCGACTCCGACTTGAAGTCGATTTCTGGGGCAACCTGTATATATACACATAGAAAATTAACAATTATATGGGTGCTGGTGGAGAACGAACCTGGGCTGCTAGCATACTGTCAAATTTTACTGCAAACTCCTAGCCCCTGAGCTACCAGGGCTTGTTTGAGTCTTTGTATGGCCTACAAATAATTCCTCTATCTAAATCGTGTCCCGTAAACTTCCACTGCTGCACGTGGAAGGATCTCTCCCGATGTAGGGAGGATTTGCCTCAGTCGTCACGCTTTGCATAGGATTGACGATCGCAGAACCAGACGTGAGTACCTCTGGCAATGTTGCCTGTCGCCGATCTGGATGTTTTACATCTGAAGTAAACGAAGTGGTTATACCGCCATCTGTCGAAAAACCAAACCCAAACTCGCCTCTTACGAAACCCACGGGGTAAAATGTGATGATGAATTCTCTTATGCCGCACTTACACGCCAACTTCGATTGTACTGTGTGTGTAACACTAGTCCTGTGTGGAATTAGAAACAGTGATTATAAGAATAGATTATTCTGATACTACTATCTAGAGTCCTAGACTATGTTTTTAATATCTACAAAAATACTGGTCAAAATGTATGTATGTTAGATTAATGTAATTATAACGTGGTCAGAAGAAAATCATCATTATTATTCGATTTTAGATTCTTAACCATTCTTTCGCTTCCAAAATGAATGTGTTATCCAGAGTAATTGGTTAAAATATTTTATATCTGGCAACATTATTTAGTATTGTAATAGATGTTAGGGTTCTGGGTTGACTGATAGAGAGAATGCCATAAGACATAAAATCCGAACATTGTAAACCGTCTAAGGTATCTTACAATAAATTAAATGTTTGATTCATTTGTATTTCAGAACAACCCTGCACACAAACAAATAATTTTTCAAAACCGTGTGAGAAAAAGATAAAATGAAATTCTACTGATTGTAACATAAATGATGTTCGTAAAGAAAACCTCGATTTAGTAAGCTCTACTATTAAATCAAAGCCAAGACTGAAAAGAGACACTCGACCAGTTATTAAAAAAGGGAAGCATCCTGCAAAAATTATGAAAAAGAAAAATTTTGAAACAGAGTGTAAATATACTTACGGATTACACATCCGAGGCATTAACAAAATGCATTTTTGAATGTGATGATTGTAGAAAAAAATTTTTAACAAAAGATTTTCTCGCCGACCACATATCATACAGTCATAAGACGCAAAAAAACTTAGATGCAGTTCAGAAACAAGTTGAACAAACTCCAGTACCACATCTAATGGATATATATATATATATATATATATATATATATATATATATATATATATATATATATATATATATATATATATATATATATATATATATATAACTGTGATATTTACGAATTTAAAACATTTTTTTATAGAAGAAGGGGCAAACGAGCATGCGGCTCACCTGATGTTAAGTGACTACCGCCGCTCATGATCAACCGCAACACCAGGAGAATTGCGGGTGCGTTGCCGGCCCTTTAGAAAGGAGTAAGCTCTTTTCTTGAAGGTCCCCAGGTCGTATCGGTCCGGAAAAATCGCCGGTGGTAAACTATTCTACAGAGAGGTTGTACGTGGAAGAAAACTCCTTGTGAAACGTACAGTGGTGGACCGTCAAGCATCCAGATGGTATGGATGGTATCGGGACGTTTGCCGTGTAGTGCGTTCACGAAATTTGGCGGCTGGGATTAATCCGAACAATTCCTCAGACCACTCCCCGTGATAGATGCGATAAAATACGCAAAGAGATGCAACATTTCTTCGCAGCGCCAGTGAATCGAGCCGATCGGAAAGCACTCGGTCATCGACGATTCGAGCCGCTCTGCGCTGGATGCGCTCAAGTGGAAGGAGCTGGTACTGGGGAGCCCCAGCCCAGAGATGGGAACAGTATTCCATGTGCGGCCGAACCTGCGCCTTCTAAAGTTGCAGGCGGTGTGCCGGCATGAAATACCGTCCCGCTCTGCTGAGCACGCTAAGCTTTTTAGAGGCCAATTTGGCCTTCCCTTCCAAGTGACCACGAAACTGCACGTCACTCGATATGTCGACGCCGAGGATTCCGATACTGGCTGAGGCAACAAGGGGAGTGCCTTGAAACGGAGGGGATACGACAAAGGGGTTCTTTTTAGCGGTTAACGCGCAAACTTGTGTCTTCTGGGGGTTAAACTGGACTAGATTTAGTCGTCCCCAATCCGAGACTCTGTTCAGCAAAGACTCGACTTCAGACACAAGTTTGTCCCGGCACTCGGAGACGTTTTCCCGAGAAATATTGGCTCGGCCGGTGTAAAGGGCATCACCAGTGCTGTCATCTGCATAGCAATGAATGTTACGGGTATGCAACATATCATTGATATGCAAAAGAAACAGCGTTGGCGATAGCACGAAGCCCTGTGGAACACCAGCATTAATAGACTTGCAATCGGAGCTTACACCGTCTACAACGACCTTGATGCTCCTATCTGTAAGAAAGCTGGTGATCCAATCGCACAATTTCTCAGGAAGCCCATAGGAAGGGAGCTTCGAAAGAAGCGCTTTGTGCCAAACCCGATCGAAGGCCTTCGCAATGTCCAAACTAACGGCCAATGCCTCCCCCTTGAACTCTACTGCCTCCGCCCATCTGTGAGTTAGGTAGATGAGAAGATCACCAGCTGACCGACCACGGCGAAAACCGTATTGGCGGTCACTAATCAGCTGGTGATCTTCAAGGTACATCATGAGCTGGCAGTTTACAATGGACTCCATTGTTTTGGAGAACAAGGAGGTGATGGCGATTGGCCGGTAGTTGGACGGGTCAGAGCGGTCGCCTTTTTTTAGGGATCGGGTGGACGTAAGCCGTCTTCCATGATTTTGGGACTACGCCTAGGGAGTAGGAGTACCGGAAAAGACGCGTTAAAAACAGGTGCCAACTCTGGAGCACACGTCCTCAGCACAATTGGGGGGATTCCGTCAGGCCCACTCGACTTGTGGATGTCCAGGGAGAGGAGTGCTTTGCGAACCGAGCGCTGTGTGAAGTGCACTTCCGGCATGGAGCACTCACACCGGGGGATGGTCCGCGGCGTAGTCCCCCCGTCATCGAGAGTCGAGTTAGACTCAAAGAAAGAGCCTAGAAGATCGGCTTTCTCCTTTGCGGTATGGGCCAGTGAGTCGTCCTCCCTGTGCAGAGATGGAAGAGATGGCTGACAGAAATTCCCCTGGACAGCCTTGGCGAGAGACCAGAATGCACGGGTTCCAGAAGGAAGGCGAACTAGTTTCTCGCCAATTCTGCCTATGTGCTCTGACTTTGCCTTGGCCATGACTCTTTTGAAGGACCTAGAGGCGGAATTATACTTCTTTTTTAGAGCGCTGGTGTTTACATCCCGGGACGCTGATGCATCAGCCCAGGCTTGGTAGCACTCCTGCTTATAGCATGGTGCTATTTTACAGGAGCGACCAAACCATGGCTGAGATTTGCCTCCAATGGGCGCCACAGAGGAAGGAATAAAAAGTTCCATACCCTGAAGTACCACATCAGCACCAGAATCCGCAACAACGTTGGGATCATCCGGCGAGAAGCAAACCCGCCCCCAAGGGTAGGATGCAAAGAAAGACCGCATCCCATCCCAATCGGCTGACCTATAGTGCCAAACACGGCGGCAGCATGCAGAATGCAATCGCGATTTCAGCGTGAGTGGCACCACACTCCGGACCAGACAATGGTCCGAGGACCCTAAAGGGGCGTCGACGGAAATCTGATATCCGTCCGGGTGAAAGGTCAGCAGAAGGTCCAACAGGGAAGGTGCATGATCCTCTACATCTGGAATCCGCGTAGGCGAAGTAACCAGTTGTGTCAGATCATATGCCAAGGCAAAATCATGAACAGATCTCCCCGCATGATCGGTTAAACGTGAACCAAGCCATTCGGAGTGATGGGCGTTAAAGTTGCCGTGGTCGAAGAGTCGGTCTGTTTCGGCATTACCGCTATGGGACCTATAGAGGCACCCGTAGACGCGCGGATGGTCGTCGCTATCTACGCGTAGCCAAAGGATGGACAGGTCCGAACCTTCAAGTCTGCCGAGGCGTCGAGAACAGATGTCCTCTCTGACGTAAACGCAAACTCCAGCCTGAGGCACAAAGGAGTGCATCTCATAAATGTCGCATTTTAGCACATCTTAAAGCGCAGATCGCTAAGCTAGTATACTGTTGTAATAATTGTGATTATAAATGTACAGATAAAGGAAATTTCCAAAGACGTATGAAAACACACACCGGAGAAAAACCGTTTTCGTGTAATATCTGTAAATTTAGACGTATTACAAAAAGTAATTTGCAAAAACATATGAAAATACATACCGGAGAAAAACCATTTTCGTGTATATCTGTGAATTAAGATGTAATATAAAAAATAATTTGCAAACGCATACGAAAATACACACCGGGGAAAAACCTTTTTCGTGTAATATCTGTTAATTTAGATGTATTAAAAAGAGTCATTTGCGAAAACATTTGAAAATACATACCGGTGAAAAACCTTTTTCGTATAATATCTGTGAATACCGATGTATTACAAAGAGTCATTTGCAAACACATGTGAAAATACACACTGGTTAAGAACCCTTTTCCTCTAATATCTGTGAATTTAGATGTATTACAGAGGGTCATATACATATGAAATTACGTCCCGGTGAAAAACTTTTCGTGTAATATCTGTGAATACAGATGTATTACAAATAGTCATTTGCAAACACATATGAAAATACATACTGGTGAAAAACCTTTTTCGTGTAATATCTGTGGATACAGATGTATTACAAAGAGTCATTTGCAAACACATACGAAAATACATACCGGTGAAAAACCCTTTTTCGTGAATATCTGTAAATATAGTCGTTTTAGAAAAAGTAAAGCTGAATAATTACCAGCCGTGCCCGTGACCATGAGTGCTGTAAAGCGTTCGAAACGTCGGGTATTTAAAAAGTTAAATATACGCGATAAATTCCGTCAAAACTAGTATTATTTCAATGTTTAGAAAAAGTCGTTTGCTAAGGCGTTTGAATATACACAATGGAGCAAAATCTTCTTCGTGAGATATCTGGTAAAATATGTACAATTACTGTGAAAACCCGCTTCGCTGGATTAGTTTTTATCGAATATTTATTCATGTATGTATATTTTATTAAATAAGTTATTTTTTAAATTAAGAACACGTGACTTTTCTTGTAAAACTTTTAAGTTTGTTTCATATATATGTTTTTATTCATTATACAAAAATACTTTACAGATAGTCATGTACTGAATACCTATATTACAATACATTCTTATGCACTACATTTAATGTCTTGTGTTCTAGTACATACACGAATATTTTTTTTTCTGTCCAACGCGCGACAAAGCTACATAGATTTGACCGTGTGTAAAACGGGATTCTCCCAAATTCACTTCACGATATTGGAACGTTTGACCTTGTGTCTTATTGATGCTCATACTGTAAGCCAATCGTAGAGAAAACTGTAACCGTTTAAAACAGAATGGTAAAACATTTGAAATTAATTAAATTCGTGGTATAAAAACGGATTTTCCTTTTTCTTTGCCAGTTAGAATTACTGTCTCAATAATGTTGTTGAGAAGTTGTTTTATACATAATCTTGTACCGTTACATAATTTTGGCGAATTGAGATTTCATAATACATAATATGACTGGTGATCCAGTTTTTAGCTTCAATACATGCAAAGGCATAACAGGCGGATTCGGTGAATTTAAAAATTCTGTTGGGAAGTTGGAATATTACGGTCCTCAGTTGCCCCGACAAAAGTCGACTGGACTAGGGCCCATCAGTAATCCAACTCGACGAGCAAGGGTGCGGGCCCAAATGGCCTATGGATAATTAATTTGTAACGGCTGTATAAGCAAACACAAAGTTACCGATTTCCGGAGGTAGGGTCGACCACAAGGTAACGTCAGGGACAAGTAAATGTTAGTTGTGAGTGGTGTAGGAAGGTGTGTAATGTAACCTGACGTCACCGATGTAATCGTTCAGCAGAACCACATGCGTTGCCCCGCTCCACAAGGGGTAATCACTTCAGCGGACGTTCCCCGCTATCGGAACTCAAGTCTAACGTTACTTAGCACAAACTATAATCGAACGCGATCTCCACCCGGATCACAAAGTTTAGCGTTCAACCGACTAAGCAAAATTCCTTCGTACGATATTAAAGTACTACACAGGCCACACGTCGACGCAAATTAATGGCAATCGAAGTTACGTTAATCACTCAAACTCAAGGAAAGCCTCGTTGTCACGTTAATATATTATATATTTCTTCGTTTATCTACTACATAGTGTGCAACCTCTCGCCCGCGCACCCCGCTCTCCCCGGCTCACACCAGCCGAGCAGTTGCCGTTAGTGAGTCACCTTTCTTAGCACCGTTCTTGCCCCCTCGCTCCGGCGGGGAGGTCTGAGCGATTGTCTTGCTTTGCATTGTTATTTTATTGTTATTGTTCTTGTTATTTTTACTGTTTATGTTTCTTGTTACTATTTTGTTAATATTGTGTTACTGTTTCTTAGAATAGGCGTCGCTTGCTCTTTTCAGAGCAAGCCCTTTGTTTTTCTCAGGACAAAGGGACTCCAGTTTCTTGGAATACATCGTTGACCTCTCAGTCCACCCAACATGTCTACCACCATAAACTTAAGCCAATTTGCGAGCCATATTGTGGCCTTGTTCCGTCAATTTGGCCAAAAACAGGGAGTACTCGTCAATGTTGACGAAACCCTTCTCTCCTATCTTCTCAACAAGGTCCCCATTGCCCATCAGGCATGTAACCCTCCGCCCGTCATCGCGGCATCCTTAGCAGAGGATGACTCCGAAGCTATGAAGCACTCGGACACCGTGTCTGAAACTTCGTCCACCCTTAAGAGGTCCGCTCCTACGTCGATCTCCTCACCCAGTAGCTGCTCCACCACAGTCTCCATCACAGTCCGATCAATCAGTTATTGATACGACCCCTTTTACGGAAGTGAAATCTAAGCGCGGTTCGAAACGTGCTGCGATCTCTCGCGCACCTCCCGTGCCCCCCGCGCCTGCTCGCTCCACCGTAGCCCCCGCATCTACTCGCTCCACCGCAGCCACCGTGGCTTCCACAAAGAAACAGGTCCCGCCCTCTGTCTTTCTCAGGGACAAGGCGCAATTTACTAAACTTTCCAAAGTCTGTTACGACTCAGGCCTTAAATATGACCAAGCCACCAATCTTGGTGAGTCAATTAAAATCGTTCCACAGTCTATGGAAGACTTTAGAAACATCACCAAACTATTCACATCCGAAGGTGTGTCCTATCCCACCTACTCTCTCCCTGAAAGATGGTTATCATTTTCAAATTCCACTCATTAACCCGGTCACAAAGGAGCCTACTCCGAACAAAAAAGTATCATGTATGGATTTTTATGCGTATCATATGATGTTGCGAGAAAATGATTTTAACCTCGTAGCCCGGTGTAGACAATTATTTCATCAATTTTTGGTAGACATGTATGTGAAGGTAGAAAGTGAACGTCTCCATTATATATCTTTAAATCAAAAAAAGCTGCGCGTTGAGAATTACATACATTTACAAGATGCAGTTTCTAGCGACGCCAATGTAAACCCCAGAGATTTAGGTAAAATGGTAATTCTGCCCTCATCATTCGTTAACAGTCCCCGCTACCTACATGAGTACACACAAGACGCATTCGCCTATGTACGAACTTACGGAAGACCTGATTCTTTTTGTTACTTTTACTTGCAATCTCACATGGAAAGAAGTAACCGAGGAGCTAATGCCGGGCCAAAAAAGTACTGACAGACACGATTTAGTTGCTAGAGTATTTGGATTAAAAGTACAAAAATTAATGAATGTAATTAAAAACAAAGGGAAAATTTTCGGAGAGGTGCAGTGCTTCATGTATTCAATTGAATGGCAAAAAAGAGGATTACCGCATGCCCACATTCTAATATGGCTTAAAGAGAAGTTGCGGCCGAGCCAAATAGACGACATAATAAGCGCCGAGATTGCGGATCCTGAGCTAGATAAATAATTGTATGATAACATCATCTGAAATATGATTCACGGTCCATGTGGAGCACGAAATTCAATATCGCCATGTATGAAAGAAGGAAAATGTACAAAAAAATTCCCTAAACAGCTATTAAAAGAAACAGTGCACTATGACAATGGCTACCCTTTATACAGACGCAGAGCTCCCGAAGATGGTGGCAGGAAAGTTACAATCAAATCTCGCTCTGGAGCGTTCGAAACCTTAGATAACAGCTGGATTGTCCTGTATTCGCCCATTCTATGTAAAATGTTTAATGCCCACATTAATATAGAAGCATGTAGCTCTTTCCGCGCAATCAAGTATATCTGTAAGTACATAAATAAAGGAAGCGACCAAGCAATATTTAATTTCAGGAGTGAAGGTGAGGCAAATCCCGTTAATGAAGTACAGACCTTTCAAGAAGGGCGTTATGTCAGCAGTAACGAGGCAGCGTGGCGTCTCCTTGGATTCCCTTTACACGAAAGGCACCCAAAAGTCACTCACCTTGCTGTGCACTTAGAAAATGGAGAGCGTGTATATTTCACCGAAAGAAATTTCCAAGAAAGAATTGCATCACCGCCAAAAACTACACTAACAGCATTCTTTCAACTTTGTCATCTATATTTTAAATACATCTCAGTCATCGTATAAATGGCAACAGAAACTTTAGGTGCAGCGATAACTGGGTTCTCATAAAATAATTAAAAATATATTTTTTTGACTCTTCAATCCCTAAGCGGATTTTAGAGACCACTTTTTTTATTAAGAAGTTGGGCAGTATAAAATCAATAGGAAAGGACAATGGCGAGCTCCCAAACAAATTTTATGTGACTTTTTTTCTTTCGTCTATAAATGCAAAATATGTAAAAATATAGAGTTTAAAATCCTGAAAATTTTTTTCTTCAGTCATACTACTGCAGGAAGTCAGGAATTAAAAATATTCCATTTTAAGCAAAATACTCATCAGACTAAAAGTGTCCGTAGGAAGCGGTAAATAAGGGTGACGCCACTGTAGCTACAGTCTAAATTTTAAAGAACTTTTTATAATTCTTTTACCGCACAGAATTTTACCATATTTTTTTTACAGTAATTATTTTATTGCTTTAAAAAATTTTATTTTCAAAATCACTCGCAACCTATTTTACGGCGATTTATCATACCCTGTAGCTACTCGAGCGCTGTTGTGGAGAGTTTTTGAACTGTTATTAGTGCTTACAGATGGACATATTTTCAACTATTCTCCTTTGGGAGATTGTCCTCCTTACCTCTATACTCCATGGTTACAACAACAACTATGAACTATTATAGGCACAAATTTTCCACATACATTCATTACAGCCCTAAACAAATCCACTGCTGAATATACTATGTCTATATCTATTATATTTTAATCCTCTAATAACGAATAATTTTTGAACTTAAAGCTTAGTGTATTTTTATTTTTATATAATATTTATATAATAAAAACAGTAAGGATTAAGTACAGAAATTCTTCGTTATTAGAGGATTAAAATATCGATATGAATGAATAAGAAGAGATGTAAATACAAAATCGTTGAGTGGTAATTATATTACAGCAAAATAACCGAAACAGTAAAAAATAAAATTGTCAGCAAATTACAGTTGGCATATATTTTATAGATCGGTTCAATACAAAATAACTAAACACTCAGTACAGCCTGGGTTACATATTACGTTACCAGGATCTTTATACTTTTTTTGTTGATTAAATATCTCATTAACCCATGAAAAGTAATTCCTTGCTTTTTACTGACATTTCTTGAATTATTTCATTATTTGTGCAATACCTAAGTACATACGACGGCATATTTTTGTCAATAGATTTTTTCTAAATCAACACAACACGTGACAACTTTATAAGCGCCTAGCGAGTGACTGATTAAAGAAGATGATGAAGAAGAAAGTTGAGTGGAACAGAGTAGCTGAATACAGTGTCGCCTCTAGTACGTAGAATAGCTCAATGTTTTTCTTACTTAGGCCTTATTACCCGCAGGCCCGCAGGTACCTTATTTTTTATTAATTTACTGTGTCTGGACTTCTGTGATTTGGCCCATCGCGCAATACTTCTTACATTTAACAGTATTTCATAAGTTGTCATAAACTCATACTCTTTCATATATGTTTATATAGGGTAATTACTAGCGTAAAGGGAATCCTTAAAGAATGCATTAGTATATATAGAAGAGTTTCCAAATAATAAGACAATAATATATACACGTCAAACTCGGTTGGTATAAGACCTTTGTCTGTCTTAACTGACGAATCGTAATAACTACATCAATTATTATAAGTTTTGAATCATGGAGGTTAGAGAGAAGAAGAACGATCGCTACGTACTAAAGCATAGCTCGCCTGTCCCTAAAAATTCGTCGGTAAGTAGTATCTGCGAAGTTAGCTGTTTATGAGTACAAGTAGATGAAGTTAGTTGAATAGTACAAATTTTCTTCGCGGCATTGGTGAGAAAATAATCGTGCTCCGTAATTTTTTAATTTTTGACAAAAAGAAGTATTAAAAATGGTGAAATACTGTATTGTGCGTGGATGTGCAAGTGGTTTAGCATCTGATCGGAAAAATAGTCTGAAAATGACTTTGAGACAACTTAGCGATCGCAGCGCCTCACTTATACACACCTCACATATTTCTGGGACACTATTTTTACAGCGATTGTTCTCCTTCTCTCTAACCTCCATGGTTTTGAATTGTATATGATGATTTTTTTTCAGACTTCGATAGGCCATAAGCTTGATTAGATAATACATAGTAAATTATTTTATGGAAATCCATCCTTCTTCTTCACCAGCACCACTGGCGAACACCATGGACTAGAGGAAGGTTCAATAACACCATCCTTCACCATTCCTTCAATCATGGTTCCCACTTCCTTTTCACGTGCTACCGGCAATCGTCTTGGCCGCTGACGGATAGGCAACTCTTCACCTGTGTTTATTTTGTGTTGAACTAGACCAGTCTTTCCTATGTCAGCATCGTTTGATGAGAATACATCGGCGTACTCGAGTAACAACTTCTTCGCCTTGACCAATTCGTTCGGGGACAGAACACTGCGACAGTCTTCCAAAAGTGTGGTCACCCTCGTTTCTGCATCCTTGCTGGGGGTCCCACTCGATATATATTGGCACCGACGTAACCAATCCACTTCCTCACAAGTACCAATTAATGTGCCTTTTTCTATAATCTGGTCCCGGTCGCAAAGGTTCAGCACACGTACTCCTGAGATGTCAGTGGTCCTGACCAAGGTTCGAGCTACTTTCCATGGAAGGTCATTGTTTACCCTTTCCACAAGTACACAACGGTGAGCTTGCCCAGCGTTTCGGGGAAGACTAACCGGAACAATCGTTTCCGATCTCGGCGGAAGAACAATCTTCTTAATGCTGTACACGTTCCCTGGTAACGCACCTTCCATAAAAAGTTCCTCCTGTCCACATTTCAAAACACCTTGCTTAACGTCGATCTCACAACAATTATTCCTCATAAAGTCTAGGCCTAGGATGCAGTCGTCCATTATATCAGCCACGATGACATTATGCAGGTAGATCACGTTGCCAAGCTTCAACTCCATCTCCTTCTCTCCACGGACGGGTATACGCTGACCAGTGGCTGTTACCAAATTAATGCGTTCTCGGTTGTATGCGGAGTCCCCAAGGAACTGATTTATAAATTGGGAACTAACAACCGTACGAGAGGCTCCAGTGTTTATGGTCAGTTTACACGGCATTCCGTTGACCTCGCCCTTGATGATTAGACTGTTCCCATCATGGGTTTGTGAGATCGAGATCCTTGGGGCTCTTTTAACATCAGCCAGCACCCGCCCCGCAGTTCTGGCTTTTACTCGTTTCCCTGCTGCTGCTGGGCGGTGCTGTTGGCCGCACTACCCTCCTGGGATCGTTCACCTTCCCTTTCTAGGGTTCGCTTAGGGCAGCTGGATCGAAGATGGCCCTTTTCGCCACAGCCATAGCACCTAGGGCTGTATCCTTTGTTGCGGTCGCGAACTGTAGCTGCTGCAACCTCCCTGACGCGATGGGAACGATGATCCTGCCGCACGGCTTCTACCTCCAGTGCATGGGCCAAGGCGTCCTTAAGCGTCTCGTGGTGCCCGAGCCTCACAGCAGCTCTGACTTCCAGGTCGCGGATGCCGTCGATGAATGTTTGCACCAGGTTCCCTCCAATGAGCGCAGGTACAGACTGGTATGCTTTACGAACCATCTTCTCCACCTCAAGGGCCCACTGCTGCAGGTTTTCGTTGCTGCGTTGCACGCGATCTTTAAGCTGCGCGCGAAAGACGTGTTCCAGGTGAGCGTCACCATATCTCGCCTCCAAGGCCTCAAGAAGCTGCTCATAGGTCACTTTCTTACCGAGAGCTTCCAACACAGTTAAGGCTTGGTCGCGCAGGCCTAGGGTGAGTGCAGTCATGGCTTGGCTTTTATTCCAGCCGTTCGCCTCCATGACGGCCTCGAACTGGATTTTGTAGGCCGACCAGGAAGAGGTCCCGTCGAACGGCGGCACTTTGAATCCACGTAGCGAAGGTGCTGCAGCTACTACGGGAGCTGTAGTTCCATCCCCAAGTTTGAGGTCGTTTAGCGTTTTCTTCACGTCAGCCATCACGTTGTCAACCCGATTGTTCACATGGTTGATTCGGGTTTCATGTTCTTCGATTCGGGTTTCAGCTTCCGACAGGCGGTTGTCGTGTTGAGCAACCCTATCCTTCACCTGCCTTATCTCTTTCCCAAAGGTAGCGTGAAGGTCCTTCATGAGGAGCATCTGCTCTTCCGACCGACGAGCCTGTTCCGCCTGCTGACGGGCCTGTTCCTCTTGTCCACTCTGCAGCTGCTCTTTCAACTGACGGACCTGTTCCTCCTGTCGGCGAGCCTGTTCCTCCTGTCGGCGAGCCTGTTCCTCCTGTCGGCGAGCCTGTTCCTCTCGTCCGCGCTGCAGCTGCTCCTGTAGCATGGCCATCAGAGCACCTAAGTCAGGTGCCACAGACGTAGAAGCTGCTGACGGACCGGCTTCCGTGGCCGGCGGCTGGCCCTCAGACATCTGCGGCGTTGCACCACCAAATCTCCTCTGGTCCGTCTCCTGCTGGCGTTGACTTCGGGTACGGACACCCTCCGTTTCCTCCTTGGGTAAAATCGGCATTATTTTATCCCACTTCTGACACCAATTGTTACGAGCTTGAGGTTCGTGACAATAAAAATTGCCGATAAAATTACCTAAATTAACACTTTAATTTACTTTACACAAATTAAAACTTAAAACACTAATAATTAAACACACTAATTCACTTAATTCCGCTCCGAAGCTTCGCTCGTATCGCCAATTCAATACTACCTACGAAGAGATAAAGAAAGACAAGAAGCACCGCTATGTTGTCTTCTTCATCCGTGATGAGAAACAGATCGATGTGGAGACGATAGGGGAGAGGAACGCGGAATACGACCAGTTCTTGGAAGACCTGCAGAAGGGCGGCACTGGCGAGTGCAGATATGGTCTATACGATTTCGAGTACACGCATCAATGTCAGGGCACATCGGAGGCGAGCAAGAAACAGAAACTGTTCCTCATGTCATGGTGCCCCGACACCGCCAAGGTCAAGAAGAAGATGTTGTACTCTAGCTCCTTCGACGCGCTGAACGGACTCAAGACGGGACGCGAACCACAGAACACCGATACCACGCCCGAACAATTTCCCATCTGAGCTATTACGATCCTGACACTAGATGGCGCTAGTTGACTTATTCACACAACACTATTATAATGAAGTATTTGCCTTAGTCATCACTTGGCAGGCACCTTGATGATCACTACCTGTCTCACGCCTTCAATGCTGCTTCCCATTGCCATATTAGAGAATGGTTTTTCTACTGCAGTTAATTTTTTAAAGCAATGTTTTATATTTTATTAATTATGGTAAGTTACATACTTATTTTTACGAAAATAATTTATGTTATATATTACACTTTGTATATATATAAATGAAATATTATCTATAGGTAATATCATACAGTGAACAAATCTTTGCCAATTTGTGGCATTTGTGAGTCTTAAACGAAAGATTGTTGAGACTCAATACTTGGGATGAATGAACTATCTACATTTTTATTTAAGTTTATTCTAAACCCACACTTTTGTCGGGTTTTCATTGTTATTTGTACTTGTTGTCAGGAAGTGCTGCTGCCCATTTCATGTTTCAGTTTCCTTCTGTGCCTTCTTACGACATCTGCAGGATGGTATGGGGCAGTATGTATTCTCCCAAGCCACGACTACACTGGATTTTTCTCTTATTTAAAAAAAATAATTTGGTCTCAGGTAATACCAAAATCACATGAGGCTAGAGATGACATTCAATTCACACTAATTCATCATGTAGATATCTGGCCAGTAGAGTATGATATAGAAAATGATTGTAATGATGACGTTTATAGGCTTGAATCTGTTAAAGTTGAAGAAGAGAATTTCAAATATGAGAATTCCAAATTTGAAATAAATGGGAATCATGAGAAAGGTAAGATACACCCTTTTTTTGATATCGTTAAAATAAAGTACAATTTATCTTATGACATGTGGTTACTGTAGCCCATGAACACAAAATAAAGATGGCAAATTGCATGTAAAACGCACTCATGGAGAAAGAAAAAAACATATTAAATAATTATTTAAAAGGTAAGCATACATGGACATCATAATAAGCTTTGTTAGACATTTTCTTTTAACTATGTATAAATATATTTATAAATGCTTGACCCTGTTTACAACTGGTAAGCTACCACCTATCTTTACCAATTTCTTAACCTTGATGGACTCCTTCCTCTTTCTCTTACCTATTTCTGTCGTCAAATAGCAGTGCGTGCACTGCTGTGTGCCAGTCTGAAGAGTATAGAGTCAGTATAATCACTGGCTGTGGGACGTTGCATCGTAGTCATCAGAGGTGACAGCGCATTGTAGCCTTTTATTTTTGTTGTTAGCTGCAGGCAGTGCATGGACTGCAGTACCCATTTACCATCAGGTGGATCGACTCCATACCATAAGGTGGACTGTTAGTTTATTTGTTTCATACTAAAAAATATATGGAGAAAAGTTGCTCAAGGCATCCTTGTACTGGCAAGCATTCACCTACTAATAACAAGTTGTGGCGTACAATCTGTTAAATACCGGGATGGTATTTAGGGGAGATTGAGTTTGACCTGAACTGTAGCAAGAAGGAATTTTAAATAAAAGACCACAACTGCGTACTGATCTCGGAGTCGGTCCCCGGTTCGATCTCGTTTATTGTAAATAAAACCACATTGACCTATCCAAATTGCGGAAGCCAAACGCTAACGACTTCTAATTCGACGCCAACGCCATCTATCGAAGACGTTTACAAAATGTTAAGTCGCAAACATACCGCCCACCAAGGACGTTACTGAAGGAACGTCCTTCTAAAATGAACTAATTATGAACTAAAGTACTATTTATCATTTGAACTGCATAAGTACATAAACATAAGTACTTGGCCTGTAAAAATTGAATAATTTGATATGTTCTGCAAGAAAGCACTGTGAACTAATTATATAACGAATATTTACAATATTTTAAAGCTAAACATGAACTATTCTAGAGTGTAAACCCAATATGAACTTAAAACTAGCTAAAATATAAACAACCAATGTGAGCTTAAAACTAACAATATGTAAACAGCGTAAATAAACTTAACAATTAATGTATAAAAGATATATAATTTGATTTTGCACATTTGGTTTTAAATTGACAAAAATTAAATTGACTGACAATATAAATGTTAATTTGTTATAAAAGCAACATGTGTAAAATAAAAGAAAAATAAATATTTATTGACTTACGGGTAAAATACATAATTTGGGTGTTGGTCTTTTGATGAGGATTTAGTGCGTAACGTGACGACACGGGTGATATTATCATCCCCAGGATGTTTCTCAATGATCCTACCTAACAACCCACGACTTGGCGGTAAGTCGTCTTCTTTGACAAGCACAATATCACCAACCTTTGGCTCAGCAACTTGGGACGACCATTCGTAGCGATGCATCAATGTTACAAGATATTCTTGTGACCAACGTTTCCAAAATGACTGAAGAATGCGTTGAATTAATTGCCAGCGAGATAAATAACTTATATTAGTATTTGTGTAGTAGTATCAGGTACATTTAATAATGGTTCTCCAATCAAAAAATGTCCCGGTGGTAATGGTAGTGGTTCACCAGGATCATCAACGTTAATTGTGCTCATAGGTCTCGAATTTAAACACGCCTCTATTTGACTGAGGAGTGTCGTCAGTTCTTCAAAGGTGAGAGTCACTTCACCGATCACTCGCTTCAAATGGAATTTTGTAGATTTCACTCCCGCCTCCCAAAGTCCGCCAAAGTTGGGACTGTGAGGAGGAACGAAATGCTACTCTGTACCATTCGTTTCGAGGTGTTCGGCTATTGATGACTGAATAGCTGTCAACTGCTGTAACTCCCTGGAGGCACCTATGAAAGTAGTGCCATTGTCACTCCACAGTTTGGCACAATGGCCTCGCCTTGAAACAAAGCGTCTGAACGCCGCTAAAAAGGCTTGAGTGCTCATGTCACTCACTGCTGTGCTGCTGCTGCAAGTGCAGCGCTCGAGTGACCATGCATACAAAGAGGCATATATAGCCCTTGTGACTGATGGCCACGCCCTTTTGTTGTCCTTATGCTATTGGACCAGCATGGTCAACACCGCTGTGAAGAAATGGTCGAGTTGGGGTGCAACGAACAGCTGGTAGTGAACCCATAAATTGATTTTTTGTATTCGCTCTTTGCCTGGCACATATGACACATTTGATGACATGATGTTTGACCAGATTTCTAACCCCAATAATCCAGTAGGCTGTCCTCAAATAGTTAATCATGAGCTGGTGACCCCCGTGGAGGGTTTTATGGTGAGCGTCAGCTATGATTAACTTAGTTAGGTGACTGGAGTGAGGCAGGACGATAGGATGTTTCATTTGTTCGCTGAGCTCTGACTTCTCCAGTCTCCCTCTAACTCTCATAATGTCCTTATCATCAAGGTACGGACAGAATGACCTTAATGGGCTTGATTTTAATTGTATGTAGCCCTTGTTCGTTAATTCTTCATATTCTGTTGTAAATAGTTCTCTCTGTGTTTTTCTTGTACAACTTTCGAGTGCAGCGTCTAATTCTGTCTTTTGTAAATATCCTTTTCTGTGTATTTTGTTCTCCTTTAAAAATCTACGACAGTATGCAACAATCCTAACTAATCTTCGTGACTGAGAAAACCGATCAAAGAACGATTCGTTTGGAATTGTCGCTACATGTACCTTTGCTGACTCTTCTAAATCTGTAGTACAATTGTTGTGATTTGACCTATTGTAAACTACGTTTTGTAGCTTAAGAAACGGTGGTCCAGTAAACCATAAATTGTTTTCTAGTATTGAACTAGGAAGTATCCCTCTCGAGGCACAGTCTGCTGGATTATCCTTTGTGGAGACGTGAAACCACTGCGACACTTTCATTGAGGTTAATATTTCAGATGTTCTATTGGCCACAAATGTCTTCCATCTGCTTGGGTGGCTGTTTATCCAAGCCAACACAACAGTGGAATCAGTCCACGCCTTGACCCTTTCTTGAGAAATATTCAAGACCTCAGCTGTTTGCGATAGCAGTTGTGACAGCAAGACCGCTCCACAGAGTTCCAATCGCGGAATACTTATTTGTTTTACTGGTGCGACTCTAGCTTTAGCAACCAGCAACGATACATTAATGTTACCATCTGAACCGACAGCTCGCAAGTAAACAGCGGCTGCGTAAGCTGTTTTGGAGGCGTCACTAAAACCGTGAAGTTCCAGATAGTCGTTCGACTTTGTACCAAGCCAACGAGGAATCCGAACCTTGGTGAGTAATAACAATTCTTCACGATACGGTCTCCACTCATTTATTAAGTCATCGGTTAGCTCCTGGTCCCAATCAACACCTGCAAGCCACAACTTCTGTATGAAGACCTTCGCTATAATCACACTAGGGGCTAACCAACCTAATGGATCGAAAAGTCGTGCTATCACAGAAATAATAGCTCGTTTAGTTACAGGTGCGGTCGTGGGCATCGGGAGGTTCACCGTGTACTGGAAGCAGTCTGCGTTGCGGTTCCAGGTAAGTCCCAGAATTTTAATAGTACTGTCAAGTTTTATTTCTACTTCGTTTTGTTTTGTTTATGTCCTGGTTTATTTGGTTTATATTGTTCTATTGATTTTATGTCCTGTATGATATTTTAATTATTTGTGTTGACCTTGTTATCCTTTGTCCTGTTTTGATCTATTTGTCCTTTTAATATATTACTTTCTATGTCCTGTATTTTGTTCACTATGTCTTGATTATTACAGTTCCATTTTTGATGCGCAAATCCACCCTTTTCTAATAAGTCTGTCATTTGACGATGTATTTCCAGGCATTCTTTAACGTCGTTACAACCGGTCATCAAGTCGTCCATGTAGAAGCAGTTCAGAACCTTATCTGCAGCAACTGTATAATTGTGGCCTTCATCGTAGGCTACTTGATGAAGTGTTCTGACTGCTTGGTATGGCGCTGATGCCGTACCAAAGGTAACAGTCACTAGTTCGTAGACCTCGATTACGGTTTCAGAACTGTCTCGCCATAAAACGCGCTGAAACATTGCATCTTCATCCGAAATCCTGACCAGGCGGTACATTTTTACAATGTCTGCTACCAGTGCAATAGGGTGAAATCTCCATCTTACAACTGTGTGTCTCAAATCAGACTGCAATGTTGGTCCCACCATCAACGTGTCATTGAGTGAGACTCCATTGTTGTTCTTTTCGGAGGCGTTGAACACGACACGTACCTTCGAGGTAGTTTTGTCCTCCCGGATTACAGCATGGTGAGGTAAGTATACCGCTGCATCCCTATTCTTGTCCCTTTTATCTATCTTCCTCATGTGTCCTAGTTGTAAATACTCTTCTATTACCTTCTTGTATCTTTCCTTTAAATCTACATCCCTTCCTAACCTTTTTTCTAAAGATTTAAATCTCCTTTCAGCGATAGCACGAGAGCCACAACCTTTACAAGATGGATTTTCTTCGCGGAAAGGTAATCTTACTACGTATCTTCCACCGTCGTCTCTTACGGTAGTTTTACTATACAGCTCTTCGCACTTCTTCTCCTCAGGTGTCAATATTTTCTTTGAACTATTTTGCTATACAATTTCCCAAAATCGTCTCAATAATTCGTCATCACTAAGTTGTGCATGCAAGACATTAATTTTTGTTGAACTTTCCCTACTGACAGCGCCGGACAGGACCCACCCTAGGGTAGTGCTTTGAGCAATCAGCGTACCGGACGGGCTCTTAACAATACCTGCCTTAATAATGCAACTGTAAGCATCAGCGCCCAACAACACGTCTATCTTATTGGGCGTGTTGAACTCTGGATCTGCAAGCTGTAGCGTATTAAGGCTTAACCAATCTAAAGTAGTGTGTACTTTGTATTCAGGTAAGTATGACGTGATTTTGGTAAGTACGTAAGCGTTAACCGTAAGACTGAATACAGGATCTACTCGCGATTTAATATTTAAATGCACCATATACGTTGCTTTGGTTGAACTACTGTCGCCAAGGCCTGAGATAGTTCCTTGCATCGGGATTTTTTTAGGTTGAGCAGCTGAACTGCGGCCTCTGTAATAAAACATGCCTGCGAACCCTGATCGAGCAAGGCTCGGACCATCTGAAAGTCACCAGAGCGGGCCTCGGCTTTTATTAGCGCTGTGGCTAATAAAACCTGTCGGGGCTTGGGAGTATTACCGACAGACATGAAATAATCGGGCCAGCATTAGGTGAACTAACACTGTCGACAGTCGATGCCGTCGAAGCTTGATCCCTTTTGTCCGACTCCTGGTTATCGACAGGCCTGTTGGTCTAGTGGTTAGTGACCCTGACTGCTAAGCCGGAGGTCGTGGGTTCGATTCCCACCCAGGACAAATGTTTGTGTGATGAGCACGATCATTTGTTCTGTGTCTGGGTGTAATTTATCTATAATATTTATGTATTTAGAAATATATAAGTATGTTTATCCGTTGTCTAGTACCCATAACACAAGCTCTGCTTAGCTTGGGACTAGATGGCGTTGTGTGATACTGTGGAATATTATTATTTATTATTTATTATTTATTATTCTCTCCTGGTTATATGTAGTAGCGAATGATGGCGCCTTTGACAAACTTTACATGTAGTGGGTTTTCTACATTCCGAAACCATGTGATTGCCGCCTAAACAGTTGAAACATATTTTATGTTTCACCACAAAATTACGACGTGCTTCAACCTTCTGTTTTGAGAATTTCTTACAGAAACACAATTTGTGTCCTTCTGAACAAAACTCACATCGCATTGATGAACTCGTAGCCAACATTGCTTTCGGAGAGTGAGCAAATGAGGCTTTATTAATGTTGGTGCCCTGGTGAACTGGTACCCTTTTAGGATCTAAACATTCTGACGCACGAAACCAATTTTCTATAAAAGACTTAAATTGGTTGAAAGTTGGTAAGTCATTGCTGGAGTCATTGTTGCCAATACTAAGCTCCCATTGCTTACGCGTTTCGTTATCCAATTTAAATGAAACTATGTGAATTATAATAACATCCCATGTGCTCACGTTAATACGCAAATTGTTCAACGCATTAACACAGTCACAAGTGGTATCAAGCAGCTCCTTCAGAGCTGTAGATGATTCCACCTGCATACGTTTTTGACTAAACAACCGTTAAGGATACAATTTGTTAAATATTATTATTCTTATTCTTATTGTTATAACGCTTCTGTAATTGATTCCAGCACTGAATATAATTGGCATCAGTTACAGGTGTGTGGCGAATCAATTGTTTTGCTTCACCGGAAAGGTGGCTCTTTAGATAATGAAGCCTTTGTACATTATCTAAAGATTCATTATTATGTACTAATGAGGTAAACAGATCGTGGAATGTTGTCCATTCATCATATTTTCCTGAGAATATTGGAATGGATATTTTGGGCAACTTTACGAAAGAACTACTTGATTTATTAATGGCGCTAGAAGTATTGGCTTGATTTAAAGAATCTTTAGCTGACCGAATTGTATTAAGGGTAGTTTCCATTAAGCTTTTGTAAACAATATAAGTGTCCTCCGTAGTATCATAAATATCAACAACCCTTTGTGATATATCTTCTGCTTTGAAACGTTCGTATAACTATTATTTTCTTTAAACAGTGCCCAATCCTTTTCTAATAATTCTTGTCTTGTTTCTATATACTCTATGGTTAACCTATCTTTACCACATTTTTTAAAATTAGTTAATCCCTTTGTTATAACATTTTGTTGATCTTTTAATACATTAATTAAACCTTCCATTTTATTATTTATTTGATTTTGTAAATAAATAAATGTGTCTAAATTGATTTCAATTTGATTTAACCTTGTAAATAACAATTTAAAGTTGATAAAACTTGTTTTTATTTAAAACAAAGTGTTTCAAATCTATGTTGGCAAAATAGAAATCCTAGAAATAATACAAGTATCAAAACACCTTTGAAAATTTTACAAGTATTTGGAAACACACAAAATCTGATAGAAATCGGGCATAGGTTCCCCGTTCCCCCGTTTTCTATATATTATTCTAAGTCCTAATACTAACATGCACACAAATTGGAAAACATACTAAAATAAACTAAGTCTAAAATTGTCCAAGTCCAAGATAGTTCTTTACTTTTTCTAAGTTTAAATTGACGTTGGAATAGAGTTCAAATTCACTCGATTTGTGGACGATGTATGTAAACAAATTTTACTCACGAAACTGCACTTCACCCAAATACCTTTGAACTTGCAAGTGGCGCCTCTTGTGGCTGCCAGCGGTACTGCGCGTGATGGCTGCGTCTGCGTCACCTTGCTGCGTCGTCTGGTGTGTTGATTTGAGAGTGGCGCCCTCTGGTGGCCACTCTTTGAACTAATCCGCCAAAGCTGGCTCAGCTCACCGCCTATGCTGGGTGAAGCTGTCGCCGCTGGTGCGGAGGTCTCGTGTACCTCTCTGTAGCGATCCACTACAAGTACACGGAGAAGCGGGCCAGCGGTGGCCGCTTTGAACTCCAAAACGCCTGTCCAAACGATCCGGCTCGTATGGGCCAGTGTTAAATACTGGGATGGTATTTAGGGGAGATTATTATTATTATTACTTAGGGGAGATTGAGTTGACCTGAACTGGAGCAAGCGGGAATTTTAAATAAAAGACCACAACTGCGTACTGATCTCGGAGTCGATCCCCGGTTCGATCTCGTTTATTGAAAATAAAACCACATTGACCGTCATAGCCCAAAGGATTAGTAAGCTGAAGTGGCAATGGGCCGGCCATATAGCTCGAAGAACCGATAACCGATGGGGAAGAAAGGTTCTCGAGTGGCAGCCTCGTACCGGTAGGCGTAGTGTAGGGTGACCAGCCACTAGATGGAGTGACGACCTGGTAAGCTATGCAGGAAGTCGATGGATGCAGGTGGCTCAGGACCGTGCTTTGTAGCATTACTTGTGGGAGGCCTATGTTCAGCAGTGGACTTGTGAAGGGCTGTAATGATGATGATGATGACCTATCCAAATTGCGGAAGCCAAACGCTAACGACTTCTAATTCGACGCCAACGCCATCTATCGAAGACGTTCACAAAATGTTAAGTCGCAAACACAATCACTAAATGAGTTGAATGAATCATCATCATCATTACAGCCTTTCACATGTCCACTGCACATAATAGGCGTCCCCCAAGGAACACCACAAAGCACGGTCCTGAGCCACCTGCATCCAGCGACTTTCTGCATGTCTTACCAGGATGTCACTCCATCTAGTGCGGGACTGCCCTACACTTCGTCCACAGGCATGAGGCTGCCACAATTACGTCATGTTAAGATAACCTTTCTTCTCATCGGTCGTCAGTTCTTCGGCCCATTGCCACTTCAGCTTATTACACATAGCTTATCAAAAGCTTATCAAACATGCAGTATGGTTATGAAAGTGGGTGGCTTGGGCCCATAAGCTGTGTGATGGACTGTAATGATCTATTGATTAAAACTACTTTTACGGATTTTATCGCGTTTTATTTATTTTATTTTTAATACCCGACGTTTCGGGTGCTTTCCAGCACCCATGGTCACGGAGGACTGTCCTGGGGTCCCGAAACGTCGGGTATTAAAAATGAAATAAATAGAACGCGATAAAATCCGTAAAAGTAGTTGTAATCAATGTGTAGTGTTCGCGTAAATATAAGAAATCATTATGTAATGATCTAGTCGCTTGGAAAAAATATCGGTTTTGATTGTATATACTGAGTTAGACTCTGTTTCATTCTAGATACTGCTGAAGAACAAGTAGACTTGGAGATTGATGCTTTTGAAGATCGACGTAAGGATTCGGAGAACGACTTGCCACTAATTTCATTAGGTGCAAAGAGTAACACAGATGACTTTGACGTAGGTAAAAGAATTTATTTTTAAAAATCGTATCAAGAAATTAAAAAATATCGTCGTATTAGAAATTTCTCTGGCATCATTTAGTCGGAGATGTACTGTAACTACAAAATTTTGTTCTTTTATTACACATGAACAAACCAAAAGGATTGTTTGTGACTCAAATGAACAAAAATCATGTCCAATTTTGACCTGAAAATTTTCTAACGCGTCTAGTAATGTAAAATATCTTATAAAATTGCCTTTATTTTGCTTATTTCGTATCGCATAATAGAATTTTTCAATAAAGCCAGGAAAAAAGTAATGTTAATATGTTTATCGTTCTCAATAGACTTTTGGAGAAGGAACGCCTTTAAAAATGACTTAAAAGCCCAGAAGCCATGACAATATATATTTAAAAAACGTGTTTTACGCATTTCGTTTCACAGACTACGAAAATCTTATTAATTTGTCATGTGGTTTATGAACGTTCAAAATAACCAATTGTTTTTAGTTACTATCTTATTATTTTATGATCAGATATGCTTTTTTGTGGTTTTATACTATGGTGTGGAAGTTATTTTTCTTTCCACGCCATAGTATACCATAGTGTACAGTTGACAGCTTATAATCTGTAAAATTTATTTACTTTATAGCATTTTTCCCTGGCCTCTAAATAAAAAGGTGATAAGTTACTATGTTATTATAAACGATAATTGATTTTATGCAACAGTATTTGTAGGTAGACGCGACCTGTAAAAAGAATCAAATGACAGGTCAATCAATGTATGGAAAGTGGGCATACTTCTTTGATTATTTGTAGGCCATACTATGTTGTTATAAGCAAGAACTGAATTAGCCGGTGGTGACCCAAGGTGTTTTTAAGATAAAACAGGAAAGGGGATTCACTGATTTGTTGATAGGGCTACTAACCTCTGAGAAAGCTGTTGTTAGTACATCTGCTAATCATGAGAACCTAGGTTAGGCAAAAACAAAATCACACAGTGAAATAAAATTAAAAAAAAGAATCAATGTTGTAGCAACAGGAGTTAAAAGACTGAGAGGATGTAGATTTTGTCGATTTTTATAAATGCCTGTAACTTTTAAAATATATAGCAAAGATTTTTTTTTAATTTTTCTGTTAACTATTATGACTTAACCTATGACTCGACTCCGACTTGACATCGATTTCTGGGGCAACCTGTGTATATACACATAGAAAATTAACAATTTTATGGGTGCTGGTGGAGAATGAACCTGGGTTGCTAGCGTACTGTGAAATTTTTGTGTACCAGGGCTTGTTTTGAGTCTTTGTATAGCCTACAAATAATTCCTCCATCTTAATTGTCCCGTAAACTTCCACTGCTGCTGATGGAAGGATCTCTCGATTTAGAGAGGATTTGCCTCAATTGTCACGCTTGGCATAGGATTGACGATCGCAGAACCATACGTGAACACCTCTGGCAATGTTGCCTGTCGCCGGTCTGGATATTTTACATCTGAAGTGAACGAGGTGGCCATACCGCCATCTGTCGGAAAACCAAACCCAAAGTCGTCTCTTACGAAACCCACGGGATAAAATGTGAATATGAATTTTCTTATGCAATTAACACCAACTTCGACTGTGTGTGTAACACTAGTTCGGTGTGGAATTCGAAACAGCAATTAGATTGATATGTAGATAGATTAAAAATTCTGGTCAAAATATGTATGTACAACACTCTTTCCGTGTGGGATTTGAACCAGCCATTATGTTATATATACTTCGCATGAAAAAAAAAAAAACGAAACACCTTCGTTTTAATTTGTTAAAAAATTGAAACACCTAATTTAATACAAAAGAGTTTTCATTCCATGAAAAAAAACCGTTATTGTATAGCTGGCAATCTCGCCATTACAATGGTAAGCGAAAATTCAAAATTCGAAATTAGAATTTCATTTTTTTATCCTCTAAATGAAATGAATCACTATTTTGAGACAAATGTGCGTCTACAATCGGAGACCATTTCACGTTTAAAAACTAAAAATTTGCGGTTATCTTTAACGTTTTTGTTTTTGATTTATTTACTGTGATTTTAAGGGTCAGCACACACCAAGAGCAGAGCAGAGCATAGCATTTTTTGAGAACACTAAAATATTAATTTTATGACTATTGACAGACAGTGCAAAATTATATACACGTACAAACTTGATGCTCGACCATGCTCAAGCTTGCAGGATGCATGTTCGAGCATGAGCGAGCGCGCTCGCACCGCCGCCGCCCGCGCTCAGTATTGCCACAGCCACAGAATACATTTACCCTGACGGGGCCGCAGCGAAAAAACTGTTTGGACGTGTATTTAGTATTACCTATTAGCGCGTCATATAAGTCGGAATCATGGACCAAGAAAAGTTGATAAGTTTTGTGCAGCGTTTTGAGTGTCTGTACAACATATCAAGTCCAACATACAGCGATCGTATGTTAAAAGCTAATGCTTGCGAAAGAATCTCCCAAGAAATGGGACAATCAGGTAAGTTTAGATGAGTGATTAAAAATGTATTTATTACTTTTTGTACAAATACCTACATAAAAATAAAGAAACATTTTATAGAACAGCGAATTTATAACCAGTACAAAAGGCTTCATTTTTGATTAGATATTTGTGCATATTTTATTTTCTCTTTAGTACAGGTTAGAGTAAAATACAGGTTTAATGACTAGGTAGGTACGGCAACTTAAGATAACTCGATTATTATTTTAATCAATACAATATTTATTCATTTTGCAACTAAGTAGGTATATCAAATTGTTGGAGACTACGTCGTCATTTTAAATTTAATTTACTATCTACATCGATTAATTATATTATCTTGCCAGGTAACTGATCCAGCTTCTGAATAAAAATATTCTTTGCATTTATCGCGGATCCCCATACTTGTGGTTATACTTATTTAATAAGTTGTTTTCATCCAGTGGTAGAAGCTGTTCAAAAATAGTATCTGGCTTAATGTTGTGTGAGTGTATTTGCTGTGACGCTGGGAGATGGTATTTGTCGTGGAGGAAATTATGCAGACAAGTGCAAGCCAAAATGATCCTATCAAGGTGATGAGGATGCTCTTTTTGCCATGTTTAAAAATTTCAAATTTCTGTGCCATTATCCCGAATGCATATTCTACAATTTGTCAAGCTCTGCTAAGTCGATAATTATAATTTTTTTTCCTCGATCATACCTAATATAATTTCCAGGATACGGCCTCATTATATTTTTGCATAATGGAAATGCTTCATCAGCCACAAATACGTGTGGCATTTCTTGATTTGTACCTGGTAAGCACTTGTTCTGGGGTATGTTGAGCGTTCCATTGTCTATTTTGTTCCCTAATCGAGACTGTGAATATACCGCCATCACTATTACGTCCATATGCACCAACATCAACCACAACGAATTTGTATTTTGCATCTACAACCGCCAATAATACGGTACTAAATGTCTTTTTATAATTGAAATATTGGCTTCCGCTATTATATGGCGCCCGTATAACTACGTGCTTTCCGTCGATAGCACCGATGCAATTAGGAAAGTTCCAAATATTTTTGAAATCTTCTTCGATTTGTGACCAGGTCTCTGAAGTTGGCTTTGGTATCACTAAAGGCTGCAATACTTTCCAAATCGCTGCGCGCGTTTCGTAAACGGACGTTATTGTACGGTCTGTACTGAAACCCACGCGGAAATTAAAAGCCAATGATTTAAAACTACTGCAGGTAGTCAAAAATCTGAAACAAAGTATTTCTTTTTTTAAACGTTGCGACCCAGCGAGTGTGAAATGTAATAAAAGCCGTTTAACTAATTCATACTTAATTTACCTTTCATATGTATTTCACAGATATAATCTATGTTTGTATTAATAATTGTTTTCATTAGTTTGAAACAGTTCTATAAAAACCCATTAGGTTTCCTTCGTCTTTCTAATTCTTTGAAAGAAGGTAATAATTGGATAATTCGTCACAAAGCATCATTTTGCGATGTACGATTTTTAAAACTTTTGAGTCTCGGATCCTACAAACATAGCTCTGTTTGCAGAGTCTCAAGAAACGTAATAACTTTTTTATTATTCCGGTCCATCATAATCATATGTCGAAGTTTCCGTTGCACTCATCATGCACAATGAGAAAAACGTACTGTGGCCGCTTCAACGCGTTATTATTTCGTGCGTTAAGGCCTTACCCCTAGCGAACGACCTTGAGCGTTCGGTCCGCCGACTCTCGCTACAATATATCGCGTTACTTCGGGATAATTTCATAAGGGCTATAAGTACGAGAAGATATAAAAGTGGTTCTGCTGGCGGTAGGCGTCGTCCAATAAAATATGAACAGTTATTAGAGTTTTTAAAACCACAACTTCGGCACAGACAACAAACTTCAAATTTAGACTCATTGTCAGAAGACACACAATCTTCAAAGGGGGATGCCCATATTAGGCCATGGAACGCCCAAAAATGTGCATTTGTTAAAAAAATATATCCTTATTTATGGTTATAAATCGCGGTATTCATTTATCCTAAAACAATGGGAATATTTTTGCACAAATTAAAAGTACCGAAAAGATAAAAATAAAATTAGGTAAATACGTAATTCATTAGTCTGTGAATAAAATAAAAAATGTTGCCAATCACAAAAATCATTAAAAAAATCGATTCCCCTTTTCGATCGATTACTTATGGTGTCATTATTACAATGCTTATATAATTTTTCGATAATTATTACGATGTTATGATATAGGTTTAAAATAACCGTTGACAATGGATATTTATCCAAAGCAGTCGATACGCAACCGTTATTAACCAATTGTTTATCCGACTACAGACGAAAAAGGATGGTTATGTTTTTACTGTGTGTGCGGGTTAGGCTATGTTGAATCGTTTTTTGCTATGGTGCTTAAAACGTAGGATGCATTTTATTATTGAGGGCGCTACTATCAAAGAATATTTTATTCGCTAAACTCGTAAAGTACTTGACCAACTTTGAGAATTCTTTCACCACTAGATTGTTATGTATAATTTTAGATATCCAATATAGGGTTAATTTTATTATAGAGGGCGCTACTTTCAATGAATACGTTTTTTGGCTAATCTCAAAAATTACTAGACCGATTTTGAAAATTCTTTCACCATTACATTGCTAATGAGGGCGTTAGCTGTGTGATAAATTTATATTATACAATAAATGATTGTGAGATTAATATTTTCTTATATAAAACTAAATACCTACCTAAGATGTTCAAATTCAATTATTATTTTTACAATTTAAGAATCGTATTTACACACTTTACTTACTCAGATTGATTATTATAGATAAAGAGGTAATAAATCTAAAGTAAAAGAGCTCCGCTTAAACGAAAACACTATTTATTAGAATAAAACTAAATGTTGAAAAAAAGTGGTTCAGTGCGAGTCGGACTCGCAGGCCCATGACGAATTCAGTAGTAACAAGCATATATTTTAAATCGAGTCAAAATACCACTAACTATCATTATCGCCAGCAACAAATAATTTTGTTTTTCATAGTGTTTGTATAAATAACAAAGTTGTTTTTGCGGTTCTTTAAAATGTGCTTCTTGTATCTAAAACAAAAGGACTATAATACATTATGGGGGTTTCTGTGGTTTATTCATTACCAAAGAGAAAAAACTTATTGCGCAAAATAGGTTTTTATCCATTTCAAGTCATCAAAAGCGGCAGTCAACCGTTAAAAACTAAAACAACCGTTGTTATAGGCTCGGTTGAATTCATTGACAACCTTCACATTTATAGCCTCTCAACTGTCCCGGCCAAAATGCCCGCTTTGGCGCATCTGTCCAACCCTGAAGTTTATAAGTAAATAGCAACCTTCTAAAGGTTGTGGAACTAGCTGATTTACCAAGAATTCTTTAGAGTATAACAAAACGCTACTGCACAAGTTAACTGTTATTCTTATCTGTTTTTAACATAACATTTAAAATGGAATCATGTTATGATAATTCAAGAAGTTAATTTCCAGCTGATTTACCACGAATTCTCTAAAGCATAACAAAACAATACAGCACAAGCTAACTGTTCTTAAAAATACTGTTACGCGCTAAAATCGATACACTAGCGCCATCTAGTGTCAGGAACGAGAGCGAGGGGAGTTTTGCAGTAAATGACATCACGGATCTCTCGACCGACAGCGCCGCCCGAAGAACTAAGTTTCTAGAAAATCTATACTCGATTTCTCGGTACCTTGCGCGTGTTTACTTGAACATTCCGGATGTTTTGCTGATTTGAATAAATAGATGGCGCAAGATGCGATCGAGACAGAGTTTAACTCGGCGACACAAGCGAAGCTTCGGAGTGAAATTAAGTGAATTAGTGTGTTTAATTATTAGTGTTTTAACTTTAATTTGTGTAAAGTAAATTAAAGTGTTAATTTAGGTAATTTTATCGGCAATTTTTATTGTCACGAACCCTAAGCTCGTAACAATTGGTGTCAGAAGTGGGATAAAATAATGCCGATTTTACCTAAGGAGGAAACGGAGGGTGTCCGTACCCGAAGTCAACGCCAGCAGGAGACGGACCAGAGGAGATTTGGTGGTGCAACGCCGCAGATGTCTGAGGGCCAGCCGCCGGCCACGGAAGCCGGTCCGTCAGCAGCTTCTACGTCTGTGGCACCTGACTTAGGTGCTCTGATGGTGATGCTGCAGGAGCAGGCTCGCCGACAGGAGGAGCAGGCTCGCCGACAGGAGGAACAGGCCCGCCGATTGGAAGAGCAGCTGCGGGGCGGACAGGAGGAACAGGCCCGCCGACAGGAGGAACAGGCCCGTCGTTTAGAAGAGCAACTCCAACACGATAAGGAAGAGCAGATGCTCCTCATGAAGGACCTTCACGCTATCTTCGGAAAAGAGATACGGGAGGTGAAGGATAAGGTTGCTCAACATGACAACCGCCTGTCGGAGGCCGAAACCCGAATCGACCAAGTAAACAATCGGGTTGACAACGTAATGGCTGACATGAAGAAAACGCTGGACGACCTCAAACTTGGGGATGGAACAACAGCTCCCGTAGTAGCTACAACACCTTCGCTACGTGGATTCAAAGTGCCGCCGTTCGACGGGACCTCTTCCTGGTCGGCCTACAAAATCCAGTTCGAGGCCGTCATGGAGGCGAACGGCTGGAATAAAAGCCAAGCCATGACTGCACTCACCCTAGGCCTACGCGACCAAGCCTTAACTGTGTTGGAAGCTCTCGGTAAGAAAGTGACCTATGAGCAGCTTCTTGAGGCCTTGGAGGCGAGATATGGTGACGCTCACCTGGAACACGTCTTTCGCGCGCAGCTTAAAGATCGCGTGCAACGCAGCAACGAAAACCTGCAGCAGTGGGCCCTTGAGGTGGAGAAGATGGTTCGTAAAGCATACCAGTCTCATCATCATCAGCGCTCATTGGAGGGAACCTGGTGCAAACATTCATCGACGGCATCCGCGACCTGGAAGTCAGAGCTGCTGTGAGGCTCGGGCACCACGAGACGCTTAAGGACGCCTTGGCCCATGCACTGGAGGTAGAAGCCGTGCGGCAGGATCATCGTCCCCATCGCGTCAGGGAGGTTGCAGCAGCTACAGTTCGCGACCGCAACAAAGGATACAGCCATAGGTGCTATGGCTGTGGGGAAAAGGGCCATCTTCGATCCAGCTGCCCTAAGCGAACCCTAGAAAGGGAAGGTGAACGATCCCAGGAGGGTATTGCGGCCAACAGCACCGCCCAGCAGCAGCAGGGAAACGAGTGAAAGCCAGAACTGCGGGGCGGGTGCTGGCTGATGTTAAAAGAGCCCCAAGGATCTCGATCTCACAAACCCATGATGGGAACAGTCTAATCATCAAGGGCGAGGTCAACGGAATGCCGTGTAAACTGACCATAGACACTGGAGCCTCTCGTACGGTTGTTAGTTCCCAACTTATAAGTCAGTTCCTTGGGGACTCCGCATACAACCGAGAACGCATTAATTTGGTAACAGCCACCGGTCAGCGTATACCCGTCCGTGGAGAGAAGGAGATGGAGTTGAAGCTTGGCAACGTGATCTACCTGCATAATGTCATCGTGGCTGATATAATGGACGACTGCATCCTAGGCCTAAACTTTATGAGGAATAATTGTTGTGAGATCGACGTTAAGCAAGGTGTTTTGAAATGTGGACAGGAGGAACTTTTTATGGAAGGTGCGTTACCAGGGAACGTGTACAGCATTAAGAAGATTGTTCTTCCGCCGAGATCGGAAACGATTGTTCCGGTTAGACTTCCCCGAAACGCTGGGCAAGCTCACCGTTGTGTACTTGTGGAAAGGTTAAACAATGACCTTCCATGGAAAGTAGCTCGAACCTTGGTCAGGACCACTGACATCTCAGGAGTACGTGTGCTGAACCTTTGCGACCGGGACCAGATTATAGAAAAAGGCACATTAATTGGTACTTGTGAGGAAGTGGATTGGTTACGTCGGTGCCAATATATATCGAGTGGGACCCCCAGCAAGGATGCAGAAACGAGAGTGACCACACTTTTGGAAGACTGTCGCAGTGTTCTGTCCCCGAACGAATTGGTCAAGGCGAAGAAGTTGTTACTCGAGTACGCCGATGTATTCTCATCAAACGATGCTGACATAGGAAAGACTGGTTTAGTTCAACACAAAATAAACACAGGTGAAGAGTTGCCTATCCGTCAGCGGCCAAGACGATTGCCGGTAGCACGTGAAAAGGAAGTGGAAACCATGATTGAAGGAATGGTGAAGGATGGTGTTATTGAACCTTCCTCTAGTCCATGGTGGTTCGCCAGTGGTGCTGGTGAAAAAGAAGGATGGCAGCATGCGGTTCTGTGTTGATTACCGCCGTCTGAACGACGTTACAAAGAAGGACAGCTATCCCTTGCCAAGAATTGATGACACGCTGGACATGCTTACAGGAGTAAAATGGTTTAGCACGCTGGATCTAAAAAGTGGCTACTGGCAAGTTGAAATTGACCCTAAGGACAAGGAGAAAACTGCGTTCTCGACGGGAAAGGGTCTGTGGCAATTCAAAGTAATGCCGTTTGGGTTGTGCAATGCTCCAGCAACGTTTGAAAGGCTGATGGAATTTGTACTTACCGGGCTAATTGGCGATGCCTGTCTGGTCTACTTGGATGACATCATCAACGTTTGAGGAACACCTTCAAAACCTGGAACGCGTGCTTATGAAGATTCAGAGTGCCAACCTCAAGTTGAATCCGAAGAAATGTTCACTATTCCAACGGCAAGTTAACTTTTTGGGGTTTGTAGTATCGGAAGAAGGTATCCGCACAGATCCAGAGAAAATCGCCGCTGTCAAGGATTGGCCGGTTCCAAAAGACAAGACGCAGGTTAGAGCATTTTTGGGTTTGTGCTCCTATTACCGGCGATTTGTGAAGAACTTTGCAGATATAGCCAAACCTCTGCATAAGCTAACCGAGGAGAAGCGACATTTCTGCTGGGATGAAAGTTGTAATATCGCATTCCAGGAGCTCAAGGACCGTCTGTGCAAAACACCTATTTTGGGATATCCTGATGCAAGCAAAGAATTTATAGTTGACACAGACGCAAGTGATATAGGACTTGGCGGTGTGTTGTCTCAACGGAATGGCGACCAAGAGGTCGTGATAGCGTACTTCAGCAAGTCGTTGTCAAAACCGGAAAGGAACTATTGTGTCACAAGACGCGAATTGCTAGCTGTGGTAAAGTCGTTGCAGCATTTTAGCAAATATCTTCTGGGGCGAAAATTTCACTTCCGAACTGACCATGCTGCACTAAAATGGCTATTGCAGTTTAAAAATCCAGAAGGACAAGTTGCGAGGTGGATTGAAATACTGCAGGAATACGACTTTGAGATCGAACATCGCAGCGGGAAATCTCATGGCAACGCAGATGCATTATCACGAAGACCTTGTCCTGAAGATTGCAAACATTGTACTAGGCAAGAGAGTAAGGGAGTGGTATCCGTGAGGATGCTCAGGGCAGACCACCTCAGCAACGAGTGGAAGGACAGCTTACAACGTGCACAGCAGGAAGATCCGGACCTCAAGCCGATCCTGGAATGGATGAAGGCCAGTGCTCCCAAGCCCAAGTGGAGCGACGTCTCAGCGATGAGTTCGACCACTAAAAGCTATTGGGCCCAGTGGGATAGCTTGCTGCTTCAGGATGGAGTTCTGTGCCGTAAATGGGAAAATGTTCGGGGAGACAGCTGTCATTTACAAATCGTTGTCCCTAAAGCTAAAGTACCGGATGTTCTACAGCTGTACCATAATGATTATTCGGGAGGCCATCTGGAAGTTAAACGAACTCTACTGAAGATCCGAGAACGGTTTTACTGGGTCCACTGTCGAAACGATGTCGAGGACTGGTGTCGCAAATGTACAAGTTGTGCGGCTGTAAAGGGACCTCAGACTCGTAGTAGAGGTGCATTGAAGTTGTACAATGTTGGTGCACCATGGGAGAGAATAGCCATTGACGTGGCGGGGCCGTTTCCGGAGAGTGAAAGCGGTAACAAGTATTTCATGGTTGTGATGGATTACTTCACTAAGTGGCCAGAAGTTTTCGCCATTCCAAATCAAGAAGCTTCAACAGTTGCAGATAAACTAGTTCATGAAGTCTTCTGTCGTTTTGGAGTACCTTTAGAGATTCACAGCGATCAAGGAAGGAATTTTGAGTCTCAAATATTCCAGGAAACTTGCCGAGTTATGGGTACTCATAAAACAAGAACGACTTCTTATCACCCGCAATCTGATGGAATGGTGGAACGATTTAATCAGACATTGGAGAGGTACCTAGCAAAAGTTGTAGACAATCGGCAACGAGATTGGGACAAGCACATACAACCGTTTTTGTTGTCATATCGAAGTTCTGTTCACGAAAGTACAGCAGTGACACCAGCTTTCGCAAACTTTGGAAGAGAATTACGGCTGCCTGCAGACCTGATCACTGGGATACCACCTGATGCCCCACGCAGTATAACCGATTATGCATATGACTTGCGGAACAAAATGAATGACATTTATGAGCACGTCAGACAATCGGGCCAGCAAATGTCTGAGAAAATGAAAACCCGGTATGACCGCAAAATGAACAATAAAGGGTTCAACGAAGGTTCATTAGTGTGGTTGCACAATCCAGTCCGCAGCAAAGGGAAATCTCCTAAGCTTCAAGCTAAATGGGACGGCCCGTACCGGATTGTAACCAGGATCAATGATGTGACCTACCGGATACAGAGAGGCGTAAGAGGGACTCCTAAGATCGTCCATGTGGATCGCTTGGCGCGTTATCATGGGACCGATAATGCTCGGGACGAGCATGTCTTAGGAGGGGGCAGTGTTACGCGCTAAAATCGATACACTAGCGCCATCTAGTGTCAGGAACGAGAGCGAGGGGAGTTTTGCAGTAAATGACATCACGGATCTCTCGACCGACAGCGCCGCCCGAAGAACTAAGTTTCTAGAAAATCTATACTCGATTTCTCGGTACCTTGCGCGTGTTTACTTGAACATTCCGGATGTTTTGCTGATTTGAATAAATAGACGGCGCAAGATGCGATCGAGACAGAGTTTAACTCGGCGACACAAGCGAAGCTTCGGAGTGAAATTAAGTGAATTAGTGTGTTTAATTATTAGTGTTTTAACTTTAATTTGTGTAAAGTAAATTAAAGTGTTAATTTAGGTAATTTTATCGGCAAGTTTTATTGTCACGAACCCTAAGCTCGTAACAATACATTTGAAATAGAGTTTCAATAAATAAAGGAAATTATATTTTAAAAAGCGTGCAGAACTTAAAACGCGTCAAAGATTATTCTTTTTATGATATTATTAATCGAATAAAAATCGATATCATTTCATAGATTTTATGACAGTTAAGTGGCAACATCGAATCTGACATGTAGGCCGCTGTCACTGTTATGTCACAAGAATTCAATTGCGTGTTAGTATCGTGTTATTTTATTTTGTTGGAAAATGCAATTGTTGATCTCTCAACAATTGGTTCGAACACAGCAGGTAAATAGTTGGTACATATCACGATGTGGCATGTCTTCCTCTAAGAAATGCTTTATAACTGAGTTTACTTGAATAATATCAATATAATAATTGTAGCTTCTTTATTAGGTACAAGTTTCGAGTACAGTGAACGTGTAGTGTGGCACTCGCAAAATGCACCAATAGTTCGTCTTGAACATGTATACATCAGCTGTGGCACTGACACTTATGAGAATAAGATCACACACATTGTTTGGGTTCGATTTTCCACGTGAGGAATTATTTGCGCTACGTGAGGTAAGTGTTTAACATTTTTCAATTTATTAAATGTGATCCATATATCTGATAATTATACATGTTTTTACACTGATTGTATATCAACTCAAGAACTTATTTTATTTTTTCACATCTGTCCTAGCTATATCTGACAAACATACTAGCTTATTTATGAGATTGACCAGTTTTATCAACTACCAAGAAAGGAGACAGTTGATTTTTCATTGTTTTTGGACTGCTGGTAGTCTGTCAGGCCTTAATTATTAAATAATATAGGGCATTAAATCCGTCCTTGTGCAGTAACATTTAACTTGATAAATATTTTATTTATATTTGAGTTTGAAATAAACAAGTCTATTTTATTTTTATTTTTTCACTTTGACTTCATTTTTTGTATTTTACATTATTTCAGTTGTCATGCCGTGTATATCATAATTGCTGGCAATGAACTGATAGAATAACATCATGTTCAACTGCAGAACGGGAACCATCTGAATCATCTAGTCCGTCCTCGTTGCAATCTGAAGTGAGTAATGTATTGCACCCAGAACAACAAAGCTTAGATCATACATCACACAGTGTACTGCTAACTAATTATTTAAAAGCACAATGTTTTTTACCTGGTTGTAACAGTTCCATCAGCATTGCGAGTATGTCTCTTTTGTGATTAACTACATTTTGCGATAACAAACATACATAGTGACAATTACTATGTATGTGTGTTATACTTGGTAGAGCCATGCTGCAGTTATATTAGAAGTATAGTTGTAGCATGAATGGGTCGGCTCGACCGGGGAAGGACCACCCTCTCACAGAATGCCAGCTTGAAATAGTAGCTTCATGCTGCTGTGTTTTGTATAGTGAGTGTAGAGAACCGGAGACCATTTTTACTGGAAACGAGAAAATGATCTTAGTCCTCACGGGTGACAACGCATCTGCATTTTGATTTGTAATCGAGGATAGATGTGGATGTCTAAGGGTTGCAGCAATGTCTCCAGCAGATGGTGAATCTCAGTTAATGACAAGATATGCTAATAAATCCAGAGCCGTGACTATGTGTCGATATGGGTAGTAGAGGTGGTGAATGGCATTTTTAAAACTGAATTTAAAATATTTCATCAAAATTACTTTAACAGGACTTCTACACATTTGATGATAGACTGCTGTGGCTTCTGCTATAGTTAATAAATTCCACACAAAAATAAGGGACAGGGATGATGCGGCTCAAATACTTGAAATAGTTCATCAAAATATGGAGACAAATAATGATTTTTCTGAGTATGCTAGGGAAAACAATCTAAATAGAGCTAGGGCAGGCAGACTTTAGAAATATAAATGAAGACTTTAAAATGTTAGGGAATTTCCTGTTTTAACTTACAGCGACTTAATATTAATTGCTTGTGTCACATACCAATTAAAGCAAGCTCGCTACTATTATGGTGAGCATATAAGATTTAATGGTTGCTACCGGATAGAACTCTGTAATAACCAGAGGAGCAGCATTATGGAAGGAATAAAGTTAAGCCCTAGCTGATCTTTACTTAGGGCTAGAATTGCAAGTCATCACTATTAGTCGTAAAGTGTATTTTATTATATAAATTCTATATAATATCTAATATACAAATTCTTTTTTCAATAGAGAAGGAGGCTTGGTACTACCACCTGCTTAGGACCCTGTAATTAATGAAATTAAAATTAAACCCAAGCATACCACTGCAAGACTTCAAGACACAGTAAGTTCATTCTGTAGATCGGACCATAAATAAAAATTAAAAATCTGAAGGTACTCCGGGTTAACACTGACATTGGGACGTCGGTCATCTCAGTCTGCCGTAACCATGGGTGCTGGAAAGCACCCGAAACGTCTGGAATTAAAAATCAAAGATAAAACGCGATAAAATCGATAAAAATAGTTGTTAAAAAAACTGCATTTGTGAAAATAAAAACTTCAAATATTTTCAAAACCCCGACTTTTTTTAAAGCAATTCCTTTACCATTTCATTGTTTTAATTACATATTATCATATCTATATGCTTTTATATGTGGGCACTCATGGCCGAAGTGTCTATGAAGAGTGGGCATTCCCCTTTACAGTTAACATCAGAGACTGATGAGACACAAGAAAATGAATCTCCTAGGCCATCATCCCACATGTCAAATTATTCGCAGTCCAAGCCAGGACGAGCTTCAGAGTTTCTTGAAAAATACCTTCAAAGTAAGGAACATGAGCACCCTGTAGATAGTTTTTTTAAAACAATGGCATCAACTGTGAATAAACTCCCCGATAGGATGCAAGCACGTATAAAAAGGGATGTATTTAAAATTATTAACGATGCTGAAATTGAATATTGCGATGAATATATTACCGACGTGATTCAATTCAATCAATCCGAATGTCTACGTTTTCTGCAGACAATAGCGAAAACGGCAACTCGTCTGTATATACCTTCAAAACAGATCTCCAATATTACGGTACCTCAGTACACATATACTTTATCAACAATCACTCCTAGCACATCCACGTTTAATCCCAGTCCACAAGTGGAGTTTCGTGCCAATCCCAATCAAACAAAAAACTAATTGGGGGACTGAGAAAATTCGTCCCGTCCAATATTTTGCTTCATTAGTTTAACTCTGGCAAGAAACGCTGATAAGGTGAACTTTGTTTTAATCAAATTTAAACTGTCGCCTTGTAATTGCAAATTAACCACATTAAATTTTGTAAACAAATCTGTTAAATAGGCGATGTCTGTTTTCCTCTTCATTAAATTTTCTTTTAAAATTTTATCTTTAGTATCCAGAAATTCTAAAATAGTCTCAAAAAGTGCAAAATATCTTGTCAAACATAAGCCTTTCGACAGCCAGCGTACTTCAGTGTGAAGGAGTAATTGATGAAAGTGTTCGTCATTTTCTTCACACAACTGCGCAAATAACCGCGTATTCAACTCGTTGTTTCGGATTAGGTTTACTGCATCAATGACTAAATGAAGTGATTCATGCGATCTAACACTCAAATTTTTAGCAACTAAATGTTGTCGATGGATGACGCAATGTATTGCTAACACCCCTGACACATTTTGTTTTAAATAGCTTATAAATCCACGATAACGTCCAACCATGGCAGGTGCTCCATCTGTAGCTACTGATATTATATTTGATAAAGGGATTGCTTTTTCAATGAAGTAATCCTTCAAAACATGACATATTGATTCACCTTTAGTGTCGGTTATCAAAGTTCTTGCGAAGAGCAGTTCTTCGTAGATTTCTTGATTCATGATAAAACGAACATATGCCAATAATGCTGCATTATCAGGTAAAGTTGACTCGTCCAGTTGTATAGAAAAATGGGTCGTTTGGAAATAATTACATAAGAAGCTTTCAATATCAGAACTCCTTTCATCCATACGTCTTTCAACAGTATTGTTGCTTAAGGGAATTCTTTTAATGATATCAGATGCAGGTTTGTGTAAAACAGTTTTTAAAACCTCTTCAACGGCTGGCAAAATTAACTTCTCTCCGATAGTATGCGGTTTTCCGGATTTTGCTATAAGTAACGAGATATTGTAAGACGCCCGCAAACCATCATCATTTCTTTGTGACGTCGAAGCGAACATTCTGTCCAGTGTAGGTCTCTTCTGAAGTTTATCTTTGAGTGCTTGAAATTATTTTAAATCTTTCTCTGTTTTATCAGGGTGGCATCTTCTCAGATGATCTTGCAGTTTAGATGGTTTCATAGCGTCATTGCCCGAAACTTTGTTGCATAAAATGAGCATAGGCGATTGTTTGTCCGGAAATGATGGAATGAAGCCAAATTTCAAATAATCAACACTGTACTGTCTACATTTCTTTTTAGATTCGGACATGGCATCAGTCATCTTTGGGCAAAATTAAATTATTTAAATAAGACAGAAGAAAATCCAGCAGCTGTATATTAAAAATATTTTTTGTTTTTCCGAAAACATTCCATAATTCGAACGTCTTCTTGCAACAATTAGCCCGAATTACGGAGATTGCACTGTAATTATAATACCGATTGCTAAAACTTTCAAAAAGAAATTATTGAGAAGTACTCGTGTAATTTTGCATGATTGAATAATAAACTACTGATAACTAGTCATGATCGGCGTAATTTATCTATCTTTGCTAACTACGAGTACAAAACTAAAATTTAAAAAAAAATAATGTACTTACTTTTCTCCAGCACCCTCAAACAAAATAACACTGACTCACTATAATTTGTGTGATATACTATCTGTTTATATTTTTTAAAATATTTATAGAGTGTAGAGTGTGTGTGTGAGTATTTATAGAGTGACGAATTGAACAAGAAGCTCTGAGACTGCGACTCTCAGGTTTTTACAAGTTCAAAATGTATTGCGACCACAAAGCGAATGCCAACATCCTACAACTTACACAATTTTATAAACATATATAATAAATTTTTTACTTCATAGGTACTTTTATAAATAATGTATATGTTTTCATATTATAAGATAGTATGATGTAAGTAAATAGGTACTATCAGTGTATGTGTTGAGATCCACTATCGTGGACCCCCATTTTCATTTCATGGTCCCCCAATTTTTTTTTCGCTGACTTGGACCCCTTGCAGGTTGTCATTGACCTCTAGGGCTCGATATTGACCACTTTGGGAATCACTGCTCTAATCCGATCGATGAAAAACCGGATGGAAGCGGTGATAAGAGCTCGAGGAGGGAACACTAGTTATTGAACGTTATTTAATAAAAGTTTTTCAGTTTTTTTTCACCTTTTTCACGTGTGTTGTTTCATTCATTGCCTTCGTTCTCCATACAAAATAAAAATGACTAATAAAGAAAACATGAAACCTATGAAAATTTAATTTGAATTTAGAACAATAACATTAGAATTTGAAAACCTCATAAAACTCACTATTAAACGACATTTGATATGTAATCGCAAATAATAAAAAAACTAATAATGCTTACAAAACATAAACTTGCAAGGTGTTTCGATTTTTTTTTGATGAGAAGAATATTAATGTAATTATAACACGGTCAGAAGAACGTCATCATTATTACTCGAATTTAGATTCTTTACCATTCTTTCCCTCCAAAAATGAATATAGGAGACATTATCCAGAGTAATTAGCTAAAATACTTTATATCTTGCAACGTTAAATGAGTGTAATTATGTAAAATATTATAATTTCTCTATATCTCCCTGGTAAGGCATAAATTCCGCCTACTGTAAACCGTCTAAGGTAACTTACAATAAAGATACAATGCCTTACAATAAATAAAATGTTCGATCCATTTGTATTTCAGGACGACCCTGCATACAAACAAATAATTTTTCAAAACGGTGTGAGAAAAAGATAAAATCAAATTCTACTGATTGTAACATAAATGATGTTCGTAAAGGAAACCTCGATTTAGAAAGCCCTACTATTAAATCAAAGCCTAAACTGAAAAGAGATACTCAACCAGTTATTAAAAAAGGGAAGCATCCTGCAAAAATTATGACAAAGAAAATTTTGAAACATACGAAAAACACATTTGGGACATCAACGAAATACATTTTTGAATGTGATGATTGTAATAAAAAAAAAATTACAAAAGATATTCTTGCCGACCACATATCATACACTTATAAGACGCAAAAGAACTCAGATGCAGCTCAGACACAAGTTGAACAAAGTCCAGTACCACAACTAATGGATATATATCGCTGTGATATTTGCGAATTTAAAACATCTCAAAAACGTTACATTTCAACACATCTTAAAGCGCACGTCGCTAAGCAAGTGTACTGTTGTAATAATTGTGATTATAAATGTACTGTTAAAAGATATTTGCAGAGCCATGTGGAAATACACACCGGAGAAAAACCTTTTTCTTGTAATATCTGTGAATGTAAATTTGCAAGAAAAAAATATTTGAAACAACACTTAAGGATACACACTGGTGATAAACCTTTTACGTGTAATATTTGTGAATTTAGATGTAATGAAAACAGTAATTTGCGAACACATATGAAAACACACACCGGAGAAAAACGTTTTTTGTGTAATATCTGTGAATTTAGATGTAATACAAAACGTTATTTGCGAACACATATGAAAATACACACCGGAGTAAAACCTTTTTCGTGTAATATCTGTGAATATAAATCTACAAGAAAAACTGATTTGAAACAACACATAAGAATACACACTGGTGAAAAACCTTTTTCGTGTAATATCTGTGAATTTAGATGTAATGCAAACAGTAATTTGCGAACACATATGAAAATACACACCGGGGAAAAACCTTTTTCGTGTAATATCTGTGAATTTAAATTTAGAAGAAAACCTGATTTGAAAAAACACGTAAAAATACACACTGGTGAAAAACCTTTTTCGTGTAATATTTGTGAATTTAGATGTAATGAAAACAGTAATTTGCGAACACATATGAAAACACACACCGGAGAAAAACCTTTTTCGTGTAACATCTGTGAATATAGATGTATTAGTAAAAGTAATTTGCAAAGGCATTCGAATATACACACTGGAGCAAAATCTTCGTGAGGTATCTGGTAAAATATGTACAATCGCTGTGAAAACCCGCTTCGCTGGGTTAATTTTTGTCGAATATGTATTTAAGTATTTATATTTGATTAAATTCATTATTTTGTTTTAAATTAAGAACACATGACTTTTCTTGTTAAATGTTTAAATTTTTTTTCGTGCTTTCATATTTGTGAATAAAAATTTATTATACAAAACACTTTACAGATAGTCATGTACTGAATGCCTATATTGTAAACATTTGTACAAATGTAGTGCATAGTAATTCTTATGCACTACATTTACTGTCTTATGTTCTGGTGCATTTTGTGAGTTTACCATGTGAAAAACGGGATTCTCCCAAACTCACTCCACAATATTGGAACGTTTGACCTTGTGCCTTATTCATAGTTATACTCTAATCCAATCGTGGAGGAAACTGTAACCGTTTAAAACAGAATGGTAAATCATTTAAAATTAATTGAATTCGTGGTATAAAAACGGATTTTCCTTTTTCTTTGCCAGTTAGAATTTATACATAATCTTGTACCGTTACATAATTTATACAGCAAAAGTGTGCAATTTTTATAAAAATAAACTGGTATCACTGCAACCGAAAGTATTGCACTATAGTGATGGACGCCACAACTTTAGCTATCGATAAGTTAGTTAACCATGCGGGTTTGTCTGCCGAACCGGTTTGTAGTTTTTATTTAGCTTTTACAGTAAAGTATTACAAAAAGTAGTAAATTTTTTCTATTATTGGTTTGTTTTAACAGATTTCTAAAGGATCCTTTTAGGCGACAAAATTTGATTGTAGCTTGTAGAAACCATGAATCTTGGATACCCAAATGGACTAGCACCATTTGCTCCGAACATTTTGAAAAATCATATTTCATACCCCAAGCTTACAATAAAAGAAGCTTAGCTGACACTGTAGTACCAACCATGAACTTGTGTGAGGTAGTGTTGGGCTGTAATTAGATTTAGATTAAATATTTTTATTATTACCTTTGTGATCCCAATATTGTTTTACTTGAAAATATTTTATTAAGTTTACAAAAGTATTAATCTATCAAATTTAATTCATATACTTATATACATATACAGTATGTACTAAAAACACTGTAGTTCCCGTTAAGTGTGTTATTTTTAAAAAAACATTTAATTTTTTTTTATTTTGATGAAAAAAAAATTTATTTGTAAATTGTATGTGGTTTTATTTCCTCTAACTCACACGGGTATCGGTACCGCAGGGTCGTTGACAATTCTCTTACTCCTCGGCCAATGCAGAGATAATAAAACCACATACAATTTGCAAATCAATTTTTTTAAATGTGTTTTTGTGAAAAAAAAAATTTCTACATGCTTGGATACAGATTCCGATAACGCAGTTAACGGGAACCACAGGGTTTTTGTTACATGTTGTATTACAAGCTATATATATATATATATATATATATATATATATATATATATATATATATATATATATATATATATATATATACATATATATATATATACACATCTTGAACCTTCTGACTTACGTATGTAAATTATTTATTTTAGGGTGATCATGGTGATTACACAACATCAGCAACATCGAAAAAAGAAAGCTGGATGTTCCGGAAAAATTCCGTTAGTTGTCTCGAAAGTCACAATTCGAAAAAAAATCTTCATATAGCCCAAACTAGTCCTACTCTCAATACGCGAATACGAGCCAACACTTAGGCCAAGGAAAATTAAACTGAAAAAATGCCTTGACATAAAAAACAATAGCATAAACAGGCTTCACAAGTTTGCAAGAAATACTTTGCTCTGACACTTAACTTACCTCACTAACTTAACTCACCAAAAGACTATCGCTATGTACGTAAAACTTTTGGAACATGTTTGCCTGCATCACGGACATTGACTAAGTCATAGAGTAATTAGACTGAGTGGTAGTGTCATTCAAAATTCCGTTCAAAGTTGAAGCAACAACACAATGAATGTGTGCATATGCGGCCTGTAATTACGTTTGCCTGCACGCACACAAGCAAATGAGTAATGTATGCAAGTAAATGACGATTTCCCCAAAAAATGGGCAAAGTGTAATAGTAGACATAGTCGTAAAATTAATATTTAGGTTGCGTTTAGATTTATCTATTAATAATTTAAAAAGAGAGAAATATAAAATTATTTATATTTGTTAACTAATATTTTATTAAAATTATTTATATACGTAATATCTTGTGCTATAATAATATTCAAAAATCTATTATGTCATTACATTATTCTGTTAGAAGAGATATATTTATATAAGTATATAGTATTATATATTTGTATAAGTATATAGTATTATATATTTATATAAATATATGATATACGTTTTTTAATAAGGCGTTTTATATTAAAACGAAATAAGATTCTGAAGGAGAAAATCTATTCAAATAAAACACGAAAATAAAAATATTTATTACATAACTATATACCCAAGTACTTAAACTAAACGTCTCTTACTTAATAACCCTGCTTCTGCAACGGTTTTCTAAACAACTGCCGCATTGATGACGCTATCCGCGAAATATTATCTTTTATGGATTCATATAAGAATAGAACTCTTACATAACGTTCTACAATAAGCCGCGCCAGATTTGTGTCGTGATGTTGCGAATTGATGTGCTCTTCTACACTAGGAAATAGAGAACGACCAATGAGTTTGGCCATAATTTCGAGAGATAGCTCTTTCTCTGAATTATTTTTCTGTGCATTATGCTTAGTTTGTTTTCGTTACTTTTCTTTGCGATTAAGTCTAATTTTTTCATTTCATTGAGCAGCACAGACCACCTAGCCTATGAGACATGTAACGAATGTACATGTACTTCATCTGCTCAAACAGAGCCTATATAGTTAAACACGAACGCCTTTTTAATATTGATCAGACAACAAACCTGTGCACTACGTCCTTAGCGCTACAATTTTTCAAAAAAAAAAAAAAACAGCAAAACATGCCTATCTGCGCAGTAAAGTGGTGTGGTAGTGATAGCAGGAAACATAATTTTAAGAAGGATAAAGTCACGTTCTACCGGTAAGTGCAACATTTAATAATCTCAAAATACTAAAACAGTGAGGATTCAACGTGTTCTGGTCATAGTTTTGAGGCTGTCCTTGTCAAGCACGCAGTATTATAGTAGCATCTCCGTCTATTAATCAGAGGGGCTGCAGGCGACACGTGTAAGTAGAAATGCCCAAAAAAGTATCGTTGCAAGTTTATCGACTATTTATTGTTATTATTTTTTGTGTAGACGAACAGTCATTCTATTATATTTGTGAATATTAATCTATATGTAATTATAATTTGAAATCCAGATACAGTTTTACAAACCCTAATTAATTAATAAAAAATAAAGGTAATTTTCGTTAACATTTTTATATTACGTTAATTTAACATAATGTAGATATTTTCGCCTGACTGTCGCGGCCGAGGCTGAAGCAGTCATGGTTTTCGAGAGTATGTATTATGATTGTGTATTTTTTAAGCACATTCCGCTCTTAACGGATTAATGGTAAGCGATTAGCGTTGTAAATGACATGTAAAATACAGGTATATATTTTCAAGAACTTTACATGTATTAAACGGCGTATTTTACGCATCATTCATTTGTTTATAATTAAGTTACGTTTTCATAGTCTCCCATATTTACGCGTACGATATATGGATGTGACACATCTCTAAATTACATCTTACGCGCAGCCCGCACACCTTTCTTTCTTCTAAACTTGACATACTAATTTAATAAAAAAATCGTAATGGTTTCATGACACGTAGCTGGGTGGTCTGTGTTGAGCAGCAACAGTCGGGCCAGACGAAAATATAAAAACGAATACGTTTAAATTGGCAATAACACTCACGTTATTATCAACTTCATTTCATTAGCACAACATAAATATTTTTGTGCTATTTTGGCTAAACGTTAAATATTGTCTTTACCATAATTTAATACACCATTATTGGCTAGTGGCAAAACGTATCGCCTTTTTTGAAAATGTTAAAGATATGTAAACCAGTATTAGAATTTAAAAAAATTTTAATAGGGTAAGTTACTTCTTACCCTAGAACACATACTATAAAAAAGGTAAAAATAACTGCACATTAACAAAACAAAATAAAATCAACACATTTTTTTCGTGGCAAGTGGGAACCCTAATAGTATTTGGCAATTAAAAATACCTATTCATGCGTGAATATTGTAGATATTTTTATTTGTCAAATAAAAATACAACAATGAGAGTCCCATATTGGCAGTATGTAATTATAATAATAAGAAAATATAGGGTAAAATATTTAACTATGCCTAGCAACATTTTCACTATATTGGCGTCTGTCAAATTTAAGATTTATTATTTTGTATTAATGAATGTTTTTTTACAAAAATATAAGATTATAGGCAGTAATAACCAGTGAAATGAAATTTTTAGATTTTTTTCATGATTTTGTGATGAGTTGTGACACCCTTTCAAACCACAGTAAGTTGTTTTTTGCAAAATTGCGCGAGCTTTTTACACGACTACATGGGCTCGAGTACTGACACGCTGAAAGTCGTAGTCGTAAAAGGCTAACTTGAAACGGCTTCACTTCGCGTGCGCCTGCTGCGGTTCTAAGCCTAATAATTCTATGGACTAAGTGATACACTACTACCGATCGCCGACCAGGGTTTACTCAAGAAGCGCTGACGGCTTTAAAATTGAGAGCGGAGAGTAACCCTGATAAAAAAAAATATTGTACCTTGGTCATGGATGAAATGAAAATTAGGCAATTGAGGGAATACCATGCTAGCAGCCAAAGGCATTATGTATATAACCAAAATGTCTTTTAGAACTGGCATAGTACTCCGTCAATTGTTTTATTTTCATTTCATCTATCACTGATATACAATACAATTTCTTGTCAGGGTTACTCTCTATTCTAAGTTTTAAAACAGTTAACGCTTTTTTTGTGTAGCCAAGTCGTCGGCCATCAATTGTACATTAGTTTAGCAAAACATCTTTCTGGGGAATACTTAGCTCTAGGTAGATGATACATTTTATTTTTAAGCAGCTGTCTGTTTAAAGTTCACTTTGTTCAACTGTTATACAGTGTAAAACTTTTTTATTTTCCTAATTTATTAAATATTTTCCAGATAGTTCATTTAATAACTCTTCAAAATCAACAACTTTTTATAAATAGCGGTTTTGTGATTGAAGCCTTACAATAAAAACAAAAACTTGGTTAACACCATCTAATACTAAAGTAAACCTCCTATTTTGGTTTGTTAAATATTTTAAATTTTATCCTGCATAATGTAAAATAAACCTGTAGCAAAATAATAAAGTTTCTTTCAATAATTTATAAGTTTTTTACGAAGATCATTTTTAAATATTTAAAAAAAATTTCAAACAACACCTTGGTATTATTTATCTATGTATTACTTATAATCAAATAAAAACTTGTGCGGACTATGGTGATTTGTTTATCGATAATAATATCGATATAGTCCACGCCTTAAGGTGCGCTTACACGAGGGCAATAATTGCTCGGCGACACGAATGGACCGATCTGGAGCAATTAATGGAGCGATTTCAAAGCAATGGAGCAAATTGCGGCAATTATTTCGGCGATATTGCTTCTAATTGCTCCAGATATTTCATATCGCTCAGTGTCGCACATACGAATTGACGAATATCCAATGGGCTTGGAAATTCCTAGCAATTTTTGTATATATCTCATTCGCACTTGTTTGTTTTGCGGCTTGCCGTCTTGCTTCCGCGGGGAGAGCGAGAGGTCGTGTCTGTTCGTGACATTCTAGTAAAGTTTTTGAATAATATATCATCTAATTCTTTACACAATGAAAATTGCGGCCTCTTTGCCAAAAACGATCGCACCCAGATACGTCCATTCCTTTTCTTTCTTTTTTGTTTTTGATTAATAATAAAAAAAGCGCTACAAGCCCTGCGCAGCAAGAACAATGTCGTTCATAGCGAGCGATTACTGAAATGCTCGTGTAGGACAGTATTGCCTAGTTGATGAAGTTGCGCCATATCGCTCAATATTGTATTGCGCAGTATCGATGCTTGTTGCCGTTGCCGTAAATTGCTTGAAGTAGTCGTGACGTCATAGTTGACGAGTATTGGCTGGAATTGAGCAATTTTAGTTGCCCGTGTAAGCGCACCTTTACGTTGCTTACGCATTCAGCCAGCGCTATCAGTGTATCGACTATCGACACGTGTACGGTTTGATGGAATGCGTAAACGCGATGAACACAAACACAAATGTTGTAGTGTGCCTTAATAGTGACACGATTTAATTTTGCATTTGTAATTAAGTATACAGTTGTGTGTTTATCTTGCGCCCCCCTGATTTTGACAGAATTTTTGTTTAGGAATTAACGCGCATGGCCTCTCCAGTTGGTTGAATACTCAAAGGTTCGACCTAATGATGTACAGTTCAATCTGTGCTGAAATTCCTGATCCGATTGCAGATCCCGTGTTATACAACATTGTTAAAACCATCCATGTCCATGTGGTGCATTTAACGGGAATGCTCCTTGCGTGCAAGACGGTCGTTGCACTAAAAGATATTCAAAAGCATTAGTGGATGAAACTATAACAGGACATGATGGATACCCATTATATCGTCGCCGTTCAGAAGACATTGGTGGTTTTACTGTTGAAAAGCGAGTGTCTGGACAACAGGTTACTTTAGATAATAGGTGGGTCGTTCCGTATTCGCCTGTGTTGTCTAGAGCATTTCAAGCTCACATAAATGTTGAAATGTGTAATAGTGTAGAGTCGATAAAATAAATTTTAAGTATATTAACATACTTACTTTTCGTTGCACTAAAAGATATCCAAAAGCATTAGTGGATGAAACTGTAACAGGACATGATGGATACCCATTATATCGTCGCCGTTCAAGAGACATTGGTGGTTTTACTGTTGAAAAGCGAGTGTCTGGACAACAGGTTACTTTAGATGAGGTGATAGATAGGTGGGTCGTTCCGTATTCGCCTGTGTTGTCTAGAGCATTTCAAGCTCACATAAATGTTGAAATGTGTAATAGTGGAGAGTCAATAAAATATATTTGTAAGTATATTAACAAGGGCAGTGACCAAGCTACATTTGCGTTGAGAAATGAACATGATGAAGTGACTAGATTTCAGTCAGGCAGATATATCAGCTCTTCAGAAGCTGTGTGGCGGATCTTAAGTTTCAACATTCACGAAAGATATCCACCTGTGACTCATCTGGATGTTCATCTTGAAGGCGGTCAACGTATATATTTCAATGCCGACAATGTTACCGAACGATTAGAGAACAAACAACTTTATTAGCATTCTTTCGTGTTTCCCAAACTGACGATTTTGCAAAATCTCTTTTGTATGAGGAAGTTCCATCGTATTATACCTACGATAAGCAACGAGGTGTCTTTAATCGCAGACGCCGTGGCAGGCCTGTAGATGACAGATGGCAGAACAACGTTCAGTCTATGATCGCGTGTGCGAGAGTGTTCAGAATAATTTGGGAACAATATGGTTTTTAGATGCACCTGCAGGAACTGGGAAAATATTTTTGACTAAATTAATATTAGCTTATGTTCGAAATTAGCGTAAAATTGCTCTTGCCATGGCTTCATCAGGTATAGCTGCAACATTGCTATCAGGAGGTAAAACTGCTCACACTATGTTTAAAATACCAATTAATTTAGATCGCACGGAAATTCCAACCTGTAGTATTTGAAGAAATAGCGACAAAGCAAAGGTATTACGTGAGTGTAATTTAATCATATGGGATGAATGTAAGATGGCCCACCGAAAAGGAGTAGAAGCGGTAGACAGAACTTTAAGGGATATAAGACGAAATGATCGACCAATGGGCGGTATCACGGTTTTATTTTGTGGTGATTTCCGACAAACCTTACCGGTAATACAACGGGGAACCCGAGCTGATGAGGTTAGGGCTTGCCTAAAAAGCTCTTATTTGTGGCGTGATATACAATCGGTACATTTGACTATAAACATGCGAGTGAGAACTGGAGATAACCCGGATGATCGTCAATTTTCTGATAAATTATTAAAGATTGGTGAAGGTACCTATCCACAACTACACCAAGGAAAACTTATTCTGACGCCTGAGTTATGTTGTGTAGTGCAATCCCAACCACATCTTATATTGTCGGTTTACGGTGACGTAACAATTATATTAAATAGGGAAAATACTTGGCTATGCGAAAGATCCATTTTAACTCCTGGCAATGACCAGGCATCTGAGATTAATAACAGAATACTGTCGAATATACAGGGGGAAAGCAAAGTTTATAGTTCAATAAATAGAATGGTCGATGAACAAGAAGCCACTAATTACCCGATAGAATTTTTAAATTCTTTAATTATGCCCGGTCTTCCTTCTCATGAATTTTTTTTAAAAATTGGCATTCCGATTATTCTGCTCCGAAATTTAAGACCAACCACAACTTTGCAATGGAACTCGGCTAAAAGTAACCCAGTTGCAACAAAATATAAACGAGGCTCAAATTTTAACAGGTTGCGGTGCAGGAGAAACCGTCTTTATTCCCAGAATTCCCATAATACCAAATAATTTTCCATTCCAATTTAAAAGAACGCAATTCCCAGTATCAGTGTGTTATGCAATGACAATTAATAAGGCTCAAGGGCAGACTTTTCGTGTTGCTGGAGTAGATCTCGGTGTCTGTTGTTTCTCGCATGGTTAGTTGTACGTCGTTCTTTCCCGAGTTAGCAGTTCCAGAAATCTTTATGTTCACGTGCCGGACGGGTCAACTTTCAACATAGTTTACCCGGAAGTATTGCGCTGAAGTATTTTTGTTCTATAACGTGATCTAAACAATATTACCAATATATTAACTTAATAACACACAAGGAGTTACACTCCATCCAAAGCCCAGCGGCACTATAACATATATAGGAATGACGTCTTAGCAAAAGTTGCTTAGTCTGATTTTTACTTTATTGACTTACAAAAATGAAAGATCTAGAACGTCTCGAATCGTCTCGCAAATCACGTTGTTTTCCCGTCCCCGGGCTCTTAGAATTCAACATCAGACGTTTCAGATCTTCGATTTTGACGACCCCGTTGTCGCTGGCATAAACAACAGGATCCGCGTACGAAGTCGCGGGCAGAAGCTAGTTTTTCTAATAAAATTAGCTGTACCAGAGCTCCCTTGAATTTTTTTTAATTTCAAATTGTATTCACAAATATTCAGGGCGTCTGCAACAGAAGTGCTTAATAACTGGGTGGCTAATTTAACTTCCATTATTTGTTCAGAAAATTCTGTGTGACTTTTACTTATTTTTGTTCCCAAGTATAAATTTTCTTTTTCCTGCAAATTGTGAGGATTATTTAGAAAATCCTAAAAAAATCACAGACTTTAGTCTATGATTTTTTTTTCTGATGATTGATGTTTATTTCTCAAGAAAACAATCAAAACGTGGTGGTGTGTGTATTCTTGTAAAACACAATTATCGTATCTTAGATTTTTACAACCTTTTTCAAAGGAAATTGAGTTTGAATATTGCGGTATAGAATTAACTGAACAAAAATGTTTTATTATTTGTATTTATAGAACACTAAACTCGTAAATAAGTGTGTTTTTTACTAAACTTGATACTTTATTACATAAGGTACGTGGAAAAATAAACAAAAAAATTATAATTGCTGGCGATTTTAACGTAAATATGTTAATGTTGAATAACAAATCTAATAGATTAAGAAGTATATTAAAAAGCTTTGGATTTCAAATGCATATAAGCAACAGAAAAAACGAGATAACGTACATGTGTAGACCAAATGGCAAGTAGTATACAAGGAGCTACCGGAAAAGTGCATGAATCAGGTCTATCACACGGGGCAAACATTAAGTTTTTTGTTAAAAGATAAAACAAAGTCTCCTGGGCATTATTATATATTTAGAAGTAAATAATACAATACACGGAAAGTTATAATAGCAGTTTCTGCAATCACTTAAATTCATTATCATTTTTGGACGTATATGAGAAGGATAACGTAGAAAAATATTTACGAAATTTTATGACACGTTTGTACTAATTTATAAGCTGTGCTTTCCCATAAATAGAGTCAAAGTAAATAATTTTGATAAAAAATTAAAATGGCTTACAACCGGCATAAAAATTTCCTTTAGAAGTAACGTGCACTTCGCTATAAATATTATAAAAATAAAACTCACGAGAACAAAAATAAATATGCACTTTATAGAACTATCCCAAAAAAAAATATTTTACTGGCACAAAAGCAGATGGATTACAAATACGTACTCAACCCAAAAAAATAATACTAAAGCCACTTTTACCCTAATAATAATAATAATAATATTCCACAACCATCACACAACGCCATCTAGTCCCAAGCTAAGCAGAGCTTGTGTTATGGGTACTAGACAACTGATAAACATACTTATATATTTCTAAATACATAAATATTATAGATAAATTACACCCATTGATTTTACCAATTATCCCATTGAACTAGCTACAACATTTAATCAGCATTCCATCTATTCCATTAAATACATAATATCACATAACAGTGCGGAAAAATTAAGTGTAACTAGTGTATGAAATCAATCTAGTATTTATTTAAGACCATGTGATATAACGGAAATTAAGAACCATATTTCTTCACTTAAAAACACAAAATCTACTGGCTGTGATGAAATACAAACAAAAGTTTTAAAGAAGTATCCAGGAAAAATCATAGACGTATTATGTTTTGTCATAAATAAGTCACTTGAAGCGGGAATTTCCTAAAGAATTGATACTATCCGTTGTTATACCATTGCATAAAAAAGGTGACAGAAATAATATTAATAACTATAGACCAATTACATTAATATCAATATTATCAAAATTGTATGAGAAAGTTATGCAAAAAAGACTTAGATTTTTTAAATAAGTTTAAAATATTAAAACCAGAGCAACATGGTTTTAAAAAAGGTAAATCTACGACACTAGCAACTTTTTCCCATACAAAAATTGTAACCGATTATATAAACAGAAAAATACCTATTTCTGCAGTGTACTTTGTTATGAGCAAATCATTCATTATTTCTTCATTTTTTTTTGTTTTCACATACAGTTAGAAGTATAACAATTAATAAGGTGTAAACATAAACTCTTTTGAGTTTTACCGTACACCCTAAGCCGTCGTTATACATTAATAAAGATTAAGACTATTTATAACATATTTGCTACAAACTTCATACATCCATACTTAAATAACAATCACAAGACAGCTACACATTTTGTAAACACAATGAGGGTATATCACAAGATAAGGTTATGTAAAAACCTTTTGTGGACGTTCCTATGCAGCACTATCTTCATTTTTTGCTACTTTTTATTCTACAGGATGTTTTTTTAGCAAAACGATTATAACAGGTATGGTATAAAGTGTGGTTTGTGATTATTATTATATAGTGTTGATAGTTTATATTTATTATGTATATGTATTTGTTTTTTATGTGCATAAATTTGTTATCATATTCTATATATTAATATTTAGTGTATATATTATGTATATGCTTACTTGAATTTATTAATTGCTATTATGTAGATAGATATAATTATTCTAATGTATAAGTTAATGTATATTATTGTGTAAGTAATGTTTTACAATTATAATGTATGTTATGTGTATTTTTTATTTATTATTTGTGGAAAATATTGTTTCAAGATGTTTTTTATATTTTTAAATGTTATTTTTTCTTTAATAGCATTAGGTATAAGGTTAATTAGGTAAGGTATTATGTAATTTAATCGTCTTTTACCATACAGGTTATTATAAGAAGGTAGTTGTAGTTTGATGTTATCTTGCCTACGGATTGAATAATTTTTGTGTGGTTTTTGTAGATTTTCAGTAAAATAATATTGTGATAAAAGAGTTAGTTCTATTTTTTCATGAATTGGTAATATTTTACAAAATGCAAAGAGCTTACGGTAATCTTTAAAGGTGTTTTTTTTATTTTTATAGGAACTATTCTTTTTAGTATACGTATCTGGAGTGAAAAAATATTGTCTAGGTTTGTTTTAGAGGTTCTTCCATAACTGGACAACCCATAGGATATTATAGACTCAGCCAGGGACTTATAGAGTAGTAGAAGTGTTTTATAAGGAATTTTAGGTTTAATAATTGAGAATTTGGCTAACATTACCCTTATATTATATTCGATAGTGTTAGTCATGATACTCTCTTAAATAAATTGAAGCTTATGGTATAATAACTCACTGACCACTATATATACAAATACGCTGGACTGGCTATACCATACAAAATGTCTGTGCCACTTTGAAGCACTCCCAGCGGTCGTCTTGGAAACTAAAATTGACATAATATGCCAAATTCTGTTGTCATATTGTTACAAGCTTGAGGTTAGTGACAATAAAATTGCCGATAAAATTACCTAAATTAACACTTTAATTTACTTTACACAAATTAAAACTTAAAACACTAATAATAAAACACACTAATTCACTTTATTCCGCTCCGAAGCTTCGCTTGTGTCGCAGAGTTCAACTCTGCCCCGAGTCGCGATCGCATCTTACAGCGCCTATTTATTTAAATTAGCAAAGAAACATCCGGAATATTCAAGTAAATGCGCGCAAAGCGACGAGTGCTCGAGTATAGATTTTCTAGAAACTTAGTTCTTCGGATGGCGCTGTCGGTTGAGAGATTTGTGATGTCATTTTCTGCAAAGCTCCCCTCGCTCTCGTTCCTGACACTAGATGGCGCTAGTGTATCGTCGACTTGAGCGCGTAACAATATTTAAATAATTGTCTTATTTAAAAAATCTGTATTTTGAACTTCTAAACTAAAAAAACGAAAGTATTTTATGTTGTTTGATTGTATATAATATATATAATATATAATTAATAAGAATTATTTATAATAATAATGAGAGTGTGCGTAATCTGTAAACGTCGTTACCAAAAGGGAAGTGGTGTAACCTTTTACAAGTAAGTGAATTTGCAGCTAATATTAAACAAATTAAAACTATTTGATAATATAAATAATTCAAAAATTTGTAACTAATCTTAATATCACACCAATATGATACACCGCTGTAGTCGAGGTGGAGTCGTCAGGGAAGAGGAGCGTTGGTATTGTGATTGGCGATGCGATGCCACTCTACTATCCTTCGCTACTTTGGTCATTGAAGAGAACACCATGGGGGTTTAATATTTAGTAAATGCGAGTCTAGAGATTTATTTCTCCCTCGAGTCTCAAGATTTAATTTGTGCTTTAACTTCGTAGTGGCCCTACTTTAGTTTATTTCTTTTTTACAAATTCTGGCCATCGTTTACATTCACGGTTTTTGGCTGCTTCCTCTTGCGCAACATCCACCGACAAAGGCAATTAAGTGTTCGATCAAGAACCCATGGATTGCGATATCTCAAGCCCCCTAGAATACGTGGCACTGCCGAAACTGTAATGCTTAGGAGGATAAACTTAGGAATGAAGATTAGCAAGCTGAAGTGGCAATGGGCCATATAGCTCGAAGAACCGATAACCGATGGGGAAAAAACGTTCTCGAGTGGCAGCCTCGTACCAGCAGGTGAAGTGTCGGAAGTTCCCCTACTAGATGGAGTGAAAACCTGGTAAGACTACAGAAGTTGATGGATGCAGGTGGCTCAGGACCGTGCGTTGTGGCATTCCTTGGGGAGTCCTATGTTCAGCAGTGGACTTGTGAATGGATTTAATGATGATGAATGATAATGGCATTATATTAATATGATACATAAATAGAATGGACGTTACGGGTAGAGTCCATCTATCCATAGAGTCCATTCTATTTATTTAGGTATAGGTAGGGTATAGAAGTTTTATCGATATATTTTGTTACACTGTCTTATCCCTATTATTAGTTCCGTGGACGTGCACTTATGCTGTCAGCGCTTCGGCGCAAATCACATTGCCTCATCATGTCACGATATATAGCCAGTTCAGCGTACTTGTATATATAGAGGTCAGTGTTATAACTACACTTACAGACACATAAATCATAAGTTCCGTATAAATATATGTTGTACACATTCGTTTGATGTTGTTATTTGTGTAACGTATATGATTGTAAGCTGCTTTTTTTTAAAAAGTCGCCCTGTTTCTTGCCGGTTTTTCCCAGGATAGAGGTATTTTCTGAAACTGTAGTAAATTAAACATAGCAATGACTGTTACGGCCTCTAGTTACCCGGACAAATGTCGTTGAACCCGGGCCCACCAGGGGTCCAACTCGACGAGTAACAGGAGGTCGGCCTAAAATGGCTTGTGGAATATTAAGCTATAGCGGCTAACAAAGAACCAAACAAAACTTACCTTTTTTTCGTCGAAGTAGGGTCAACCCTAGGAAGATTCAGGTGTAAGTATGTGTGTGATTGTGCTCAGTACGTGTTATATTATGTAACCTGACTTCCCACTGGTTGCAAAACAGCAGATCCCAAGGCTTAACCTCTATTCCAATATGGGATCCATCGAAGGGGCAAGCAGTCACAGAAAACACTTCAGAGTCTAGGAAATTATGCTCGTTTATCACTTGTTAATTATAGTCAAGTCAATTATAGTCAAGTCAATTATCATCAAGTTAATCCAATCAAATTCAACAAGACTTAACCGAACCCGCGTTACAACACACTGACTGCTAGTGAAAGTACTATATCACCGGACAGCGTAGCAAAAAACTTAAGGTTCGCGAAGTATAAACGTCTGGGCTGCGAGGCGGCAATTATATTAACAAAACGCGCAACTACACAGCTCCACGCTCCACCGCTAGTAAACCAAATCGCATGATGCCGGCGCGGCCGTCTGCCGCACCTGCCCGCACTCCCCTCGCCTCCGCCGTCAGGCCCGTTTTCCGCTCGTAAACGCGCGCCGACGCAGGTTGCAAAACGTTAAAATTAGGCCTAAACAAACCCCCGTCCCGGACATGAGGACCTATGTCCGCGAGTAAATTGGCAAACGGGATAGGGTCGCGACGGCACGTTGCAAAACCGAATCTCCAACCAAAACCTCGGCCACCCTAGGCACCCCATCCGGTCCATACGACAACTTAACAATGCGCCCACGGCGCCAATACAAGGGCGAGGCGTTAGGTTCTTTAACTAACACGAGGTCTCCAACCCGAGGGGGATCCGTCTTGTCAGACCACTTAACGCGCTGCTGCAAAAGATGTAGGTACTCCAGAGACCATCGGTGCCAAAAACTCTGACTCATTTGTTGCAGCAGGTCAAATCTGCTCAACCGCGAAGAGCTTATTTCCCTGAAGGGGTACTCGGGCAGGGCGTTAAGCGGCTGGCCAATCAGGGGAAGTGGCCTGGGGTTAGAACCTCCAAATGATTCGGATCGGATGAGAGAGGACAGAGCGGCCGAGAGTTGAGGACTGCTTTAATTTTACAGAATACAGTGGCATGCTCCTCAAATGTCAAAATAGTTTCGCCAATAACGCGACGGACGCGGTTTACCGGACGCAATCCGACCGGATCAGGTCCGGTAAACCGCGACGCGATGCGAAGCGGCCCAGCGTGGACAAAAAGGCTGCAGTGCTAAGGGCACTTACAAGTTCTAAGTGAACGGCCTTAGTGGAGAGGCACACGAAAACGCACAGATAGGCCTTATGCGAACGCGCATTACGAAGGTTGGAGTACTTGACGAGGAAGGGGCCGGCAAAGTCGATTCCGACTCCCGCGAATGGTCGGATGGCCCTGACGCGGTCGGGTGGTAAGTCACCCATCATCGGCTGTGATATGGTGGCCTTCAATTTGTAACAAGATATGCACTTAAAGATGACGCTCCGGATGGTGCGTCGGCCAGCCAAAATTCAAAACTCCCGCTGCAAAATAGCCGAAAGAGCGTTGCACCCAGCGTGGGCATTCTGAACGTGGTGGTGAGTTACCAGCAACCGAACAAAGGCGCCGTCCTTGGGGATCAGTAAAGGGTGTCGAGCCCCGTACAGCAGTTGAGAATTTTTCAAACGTCCACCAACGCGCAGCATCCCCGAGTCATCCAGGAAGAGGTTCAGGCGGGCCAACGCGCCCTTGACAAGGAAGCCCCGCTTCAAGGTATCAATCTCGAGTTCGAAATGCTCCGCTTGGATCATACGGGTCCAATGCATCAAGGCTTCGCGCCGCTCGCTAGGGGACAAGGCGGAATCAGATATTCGGTTGGATGGGTCTCTCGAATCGCGGACAAATCGACGCAACCAAGCAGTCACTCCCAGGAGCTTGTCGAGAGAGCTGTACCGTTCTAGCAGGGAGAGATCCCGAGTGGGCTTATCCTTGACCACTCCTACTCGGGCTCGTAGGCCAGGCAATTCAATCGGTTCAGAGTATTTATTCTGGGGCCAGAACGCCTGAGACTCAGTTAACCAACTGGGCCCCCACCACAGCGGGTGGTCAACCAAGGAGGGGGCTTCTCAGCCGCGAGAAGCACAGTCTGCGTGATTCAACTCCCCTGGGACATGTCTCCAAGTTAGAAAAGTGCCAGAATTCTGGATTTGAGACACGCGGTTCGACACGAAGACCTCAAGATTGTGAGGTGCCGCTCGGAGCCAACAAATTACTATCTCACTGTCCGACCAAGCGTAGACGTCCGTAATGTCAATTACCGACTTCAAGGAAGAGTGAACGTGGTTGAGGAGTCGCGTGAGAAGAGCAGCTCCAGACAGTTCCAATTTAGGGATAGTTAAGCGGGACCTAATGGGAGCCACCTTGCTTTTAGCAAGTACGAGATGGACGAAAGTATGGCCAGAAGAGCTCACAGTCCGCAAATATACAACAGCAGCATAACCCTTCTCAGAGGCGTCGCAAAATCCGTGCAGGGTAGCCCTGCATTTCCCTGGAGGGAGAAAGCACCTTGGCATGGAGACCCGGTCGATGTCTGGAAGGGAGGACACAATTGAGAGCCACTCTCGCAAAAGAGCACCGCTTATAGGGTCGTCAGAGCCCAACCTGGATATCCAGAGTTTTTGAAGAAAGCACTTAGCCAAAAAACTGACCGGAGTGATCCATCCATTAGGATCGAAGGTGCGAGCTACAGTTGACAACACAAAGCGCTTGGTCCATGATTTAGGAGGGGGATCGAGTTTGACTCGATACGTGAAGGTATCCTGAACAGGCTGATATTGAATGCCAAGCACAGTCAACAAATTAGGATTGTCAGGGTGCTCGAATAGATGAGGGTCTTGTTGATCCTCTCCTGGGAGGTCCTTCAAAATATGAGGGGAGTTCGACAACCATTTGCGCAGCTCATAACCTCCTGACTTCTGGATGGCAATCAATTCGTCTCGCAATACAAGAGCCTCCTCGACGGTGGAGGCACCCGTGCAAATATCGTCCATGTAGACCGAGGTCTCCAAAATAGAAGCCCCCCGAGCGTATCTTAGGCGCTCTCTCTCAGTGAGTTCGAGGAGGTTCCGCATGGCGACATAAGGGCTGGACCGGAGTCCATAAGTGGTGGTGTTCAACTCAAACACATGTATCGGATCGCTGGGCTTCTCGCGCCACAGTATCAGCTGATATCGACGGTCATCACGATGGACCACTGATTGTCTAAACATCATCCGAATGTCGGCTGTTAGGGTCCTGGGTCGTGGTTAAAATGAAAGTGGACTGTATATTCTTATAGGGCTGATATAATCATCCGTACTTTACAATAACCCGGTCTACTTAATAAAATTATTATAACATAAAATAGTGTCGTCGTCCGACCGCGGTGGAGTATCGTAAAGCGAGTGACCGCCGCGTCGCTGCCGCTCGACGTGACGTCGACGTGTTTTCCTCCCGCGCGTCTCCACCCGCGCGTATATGCGACCAGTTCCCAACATGCTCCCCGGGTTGAAGTGTGCAGAGAACTTCAAAAAACTGGAAGGGGACAGATGTTTTTTTTTATTTATTATTTATTAATGAATTTATAAGACAGTGGTGTTACTTAATTCTAAACCCGCCAAACTTTTACGTTTGATGGCGAGAGGCGCTCTTTTACATAGCAATGAACCACCTTATGTACTCCTAATATTGGACACAATAATAACAATTATATAGATAACACAGTAATATATATATATATATATATATATATATATATATATATATACACACACACACATACATACATATATACAATATGCAACGTAATTAATGCACACCCTCAGACACCCCAATTAGTATATTATGTTATAATCGTAATACATACACTGTATTTTTAGTTAAACATTTTTATGCACTGGTCGTTTATCAAATTAGTTATACTAATTCCGGAAGAATGCTGTGGTTACAGTACAAATCCACGAACGCAAAGACTTTAACATGCTTGAAATAAAGTTCATTTTTCTTTACTTTTATTGAATGACAGAATGAGTAATAATACAAATAAAACTGCACTCTTAAAAGTCTTATTGCCTTAAGTTACGGTCCATTTCAGTTTGTTTTGACTGTACAGATTTAGTGTGACTGTAATTTACGTAGTTTTAATTATTTTTGGGATAAAAATTACCTATAATAAAAAGGATAGGATTCAGTAAACGATTTTGAACAAACTACTTTCTCAAAGTGCGTTAATTATGTTACAAGTTGCATACATATTTAACTTTATTTATATAAATTAATTACCTGACAGTTATACATTATATTGTTATGGTTTATTAATATACTATCGTATTTAGTTCTATTAGCCATCCTGTATAATGTTTTTTAATTTTCTCTTAAGTAATCTTTTACTAATTTTAACTTTATCTCTTAAGGCCGAATACGAAGAGAACTGGCGAAAATTAATGTATTTCTCTTGACTAGAACTTTGACCTGAAGTAATTCTAAGCTTTAAAACATTTTTGTAAGTTTGTTCGGGTCCTTCACAATGTCACCGTCATTTTAAAATTTTAAAATAAATGAATATACCAACAAATAAAAGAATGTTAAGAAATGATATAAAAATTATTGTTCTTCCAAAACTCTGTGAATTTTAATTTAGGAAAAATTCTTTTACGTAAAAATGTTCGTATTGTGATTCCGAAGGTACCTGCTATCTTTATTTTCGATACAAAATATTATTTATTAACATAATTCGTTTTAATTAAAAACACCTAATAATAATATCGTATATTGCCAGATAAAAGTTTGCCGTAATAAATTACCAGGCGCTTCGACGTGTGACGTAAGGTAACAACAGTCGATGTGCCGGTAGCGAAAATCGTTAATTTATTGTTTTATACGCGTTTAAGTGTCTATAAATGTAAATATGGGTAGGAAAAGAAATAAATGTTACCTAAGTGGTAAAACAAAGAGAGTTTATCGCATGAACGCTGCTCGAATGTTGTATTTTGAGGTTAATACTTATATTTTAGTAAGGTAATTTTTTGTTTGAGGCTGCCTAATAGGTTGCATTTTTACTCATTTATATTAGCCAAACTGATCATTTATACTTTTCTAGTTTCAAGTGAGAAACACTAAAAATGTAAAATATCAAGACCCAGTCGGAAAAGAATGTACAGAGTAGTGCAAGTACAGAGACCGCAAATAATGTCAGTCAATGTATTGTCCGAAAGCATGGGGTAAAAGTACATAATTAAGAAAAACCAAAATACTTCGGATGTGAAGTGATTGACCAGTCGGAGTAGTCTTGTGAGAATTTACATACACAGTACCTATCCCCACTATGGGGCAATCACCGACTTTTTAGTTTTTTTTTCTTTATTATTTATGCAATTTGCATTACGGCATCTTGTAAGACTCACAAGAACAAACATTTTCAGGTATATGAGATTCTTTACGTACGATGCACCAATTAAGAAAAAAAATCGTTATCAATTCAATAACTTTTCGAACAATATTGAACTTGACAGGCCTGTTGGTCTAGTGGTTAGTGACCCTGACTGCTACGCCGAAGGTCGTGGGTTCGATTCCCACCCAGGACAAATGTTTGTGTGATGAGCACGATCATTTGTTCTGTGTCTGGGTGTAATTTATCTATAATATTTATGTATTTAGAAATATATAAGTATGTTTATCAGTTGTCTAGTACCCATAACACAAGCTCTGCTTAGCTTGGGACTAGATGGCGTTGTGTGATAGTTGTGGAATATTATTTATTTATTATTATTTATTATTTAATATTTTATAACGAATAAAGTACAGAATTTGTAATCTATAGGAACTAATATTATAAATAAGAAAAATTTATTTAAGAAGTAAGCAACGCTCTCTGTGTTGTTCACTACTCTGCATCTGAGCTAGTTCAGTCAAATGTAATCAAAGCCCGTACGGCTTTGATTATAGGTATTATACATGTCTATATAAACAGCGTAGGTACTGGCGGCGCGTGGTTTGCTGCGAAACTAGCAAGGTCGTTCGCGTCGTATTCGGCCTTAATAAATCTATTTTGTTAAACACTTTAGATACCAAATACTTAGTTGTTCTCTTACCATAAGAGTTTGTTATTTTTGGTTGAACCAGTTTGTTTTCTCTAACCCTATGTGTGTTGTACTTGTTTTTAACATTAACTTTATATTCATCATTATAATAATATTCCAAACCTACCAAATAATCTATTTTTTTATCTATGGGAATAATTTTACAAATGGGAAACAACTTATTATAGTCTTTTTTGCATTTTTCTTTTACATTTTTACTAACTAGAAACTTAATCAGCCTTATTTGTATGTCTTTGATATTTTTCAGATATGTAATAAAGGTTCGTCCATATACAAGAAGTCCATAACTCATTAGCGAGTCGGCAAGTGCAAAATATACTATTCTTAACGTTTGTTTGTTCAATACATTTTTTTGTAGGTAAAACTTACTTAGCACTAATCTTAGCCTATTGCAAATGTCATTTACGTGTATTCTCCAGTTAAAATTCCTATCTATTGTTAGACCTAAATATTTAAATTTATCCACATATTCCAATCTCTTACAGTTACAATTAAATTTATTTCTATGCATACATTCGTATGTATGTCGTATCACTGTTAGATAATCATTTCTTACAGATTTAGCATTTGGATTATATGGCGAGTGTATATGAATACATTTGGTTTTTGTAAGATTTAATATAATGCCATTGTCGTGCGCCCATTTGCTAATGTTTTCAAAATCACTTTGTATACACTGTTGTACCTCAGCTATATCTTTGGAGGCATAGACAAGACACATATCATCAGCGTACATGAACACCTTGCAATTATGTACGACATTTGACACACTGTTCACATGCATTATATATCCTACAGGACCGTACACCGATCCAGTAGGCACACCCAAATCGACATCCGCCTCTTCCCCAACCACTTTAGAGTTATTAAAGGCCCTTCGAATTGTGCCTCTCCTTGTCTTCAACTCGACGACTCTGGAAACGCCGTCGCTGTCAGGATAGAGCTGCATAAGGACCACATCAATGGTGGGAGAGCTCTTTCCTTGACAAGAACAAGAGATCCCAATTTCAGCTCCTTGGTCGACGACTGCCATTTCACCTTTTGCTGGAGTAGAGTGACATACTTTAGTGAAAATTGGCTCCAAAAGTGCTGCTTTATAAGCTCGATTCTCTTAAATCGACCAAGGCGGTTTATATTCGCATCACCTATTTGTGGTTGAGGGATAGCAATTAGTGAGTGTCCAATCAAAAAGTGGGCAGGAGTCAATGCGGAGAAATCTGAGGGATCAGTGGAAATAGGGGTGAGGGGCCGAGAATTCAAAACAGCCTCTATTTGATTGAGGCATGTAGCCATTTCCTCGTAAGTTAAATGAGTGGTTTGTAATAAACGCTTAAGATGGTGTTTTGTAGAGTGTACTGCTGCTTCAGCTAAGCCATTAAAGTGAGGGGTATAAGCGGGAACAAATTTAAATTCGATGCCTTCTTGAGCCATTTGACCTTCAAGTTCCGATTGAAGAAGAAATTGAGCCAGCTCGTTGCTTGCACCGATAAAATTCGAACCGTTATCTGACGTGATGCTCTTGGGCTTTCCGCGACGGGACACAAAGCGATTTAAAGCGGCTATATATGCTTCGCTGGATAGTGCCGTAACGAGCTCAATATGACAGGCCTTTACCGAACTGCAAATAAAGATTGCCAAAAAAGATTTAATAAGTTTACAACCTCTGCCCTTACGGTCTGCTATCAACACTGGCCCGGCGTAGTCGACGTTGCAATGAAGAAAGGGAAACTCTAGTTCGGTACGCGAGGCGGGGAGCTGGCCCATGATGGGCTGAACAGTTTCCGCCCTGTACCGGAAGCATCGCATACATTTGTTAACTGTAGTTTTAGCTAGGTTTTTGCCACCTAAGGGCCAATAAGTTTGCTTAATATTTCCTAACAGAAGTTGTGGCGGTGCATGTAAATATTTTAGATGAAAATGTTCAAACATAAGCTTAGTGAAATGATGTTTGCTGCATAACAAAATTGGGTGCTTTGTGGCGTAATTGTAAGGGGAGTTATCGAGTCTTCCACCAACCCTTATCATGTTATTAGCATCGAGAAATGGGCGTAAAGCTATAAGTCGATTTTTGTTAGGAAGCGCCTTTCCGGCTTTAAGAAAAGTATATTCGTCAGGAAACATCTCAGATTGAGATTTAAGAATAATAAAATTTAAGGAATTTTGAAGCTCTTGAACTGAAAAATGTTCTTTCATTTTTTTTTCGGGTTCTTACAGTTGTAAATAAATCTTTGTATATATGCCATAGTGTTTTGTAAGTTTGTTAAATTAGATTTGTTTTTGATTAAGTTAGATATTAAGTCTGCATTAGAATTGTTGATTCTGTTTCACGCCGACGTTGGGCATTTGTGGCCAATTAGTTTCAATGTCTGTTAAGAAAGGTGGCCCTGACCACCACAATTCTGAACCGCTGATGAGGTCAGCCTTCAGCCCACGGGAAACAAGATCCGCCGGATTGTCCTTCGACGGTACGTAGCTCCACGTATGACCCTCTGTGCATTCCTGAATTTCATGTACACGATTCCTTACGAAACTTTTAAGGTTAGTAGGTGGTGTTTTTAACCACCCTAAAACAATAGTTGAGTCACACCAGAATCTACACTTGCTGATATGTAGTGTTAAAGAGGTTAATACTTTGTTACACAGTCTTGCAGCCACTAACGATCCGCAAAGTTCCAGGCGCGGAATAGTTGTTGGCTTTATTGGCGCTACCTTGCTCTTAGAAGTCAAAAGTTGTACTTTGATAGAGCCTGATGCGTCTATAGAATGTAGACGCAAGCCCCATATGCTCGCTCAGAGGAGTCCGAAAACACATGAATTTCATGGAATATTGAATGGTCTTGAAGTACCCACCGAGGAACCTTTAAGTGGTTAAGAAGTGGTAAGGTGTCGGCGAACGAAAACCATGAACGTTTTATTTCCGTTGAAACCTCATCGTCCCATGAGCATCGTTCGATCCATAGCCTCTGCATGATGAGCTTTGCTTCGATGACACAGGGGCCCACAAGACCCAATGGGTCGAAGATCTGACTTATAACGGAAAGTATGTGACGTTTTGTCACTTTGTCACGAAGTTCGATATTGATTGAAAATGACAAAATGTCTAAATCGCAAATCCAATTTAGACCTAAAGTTTTAGAAGAAACATTACTATCGCTGTTTGCTATGTCTAAGACGTTATCTGATTGTAATGAAGATGAAACGTGATGTAAAATTAATTTGTTGTTTGATTGAAATTTGCGTAAATTGAAATTTGCAGTTTTAAGTGTATTAATAACTCCTTTGTACAGCTTGATAGTGTCGTCAGTAGTCGACGACCCGCCTAAATAATCATCAACGTAAAAATCGCGTTGAATCGACTGCTCTACGTCGCTATCGAGAGCACTAGATGCTAAGCTCACCAAACACTTCGTGGCTAAGTATGGGGCAGACGCCGTACCATAAGTCACCGTGTTTAAGGTGTACGTTTTTAACGGGTGTGATGAGTCATACCTAAATATGATTTGTTGAAGTGAGCGCTGGGCGGGATTAAGCTCAATCGCTCTGTACATTTTCTCTATATCTCCAGTAATGACGTATTTACTCTGGCGAAAACGTAATAAAATAGAATAAAGGTCTTCTTGTACAATCGGCCCTACCATTTGAATGTCGTTAAGCGACAATCCAGAACTAGATACGGCGGAAGCATCGAAGACTGTGCGAAGCTTGGTGGTAAGGCTGGACTCACGGATGACTCCATGGTAGGGTAAAAAATAATTGACCTGTTGTAAATCGCCAAATGAAGACTCTTTGTTTTCAGTCATGTGACCTAGGCGTTCATATTGGTGCATGAACTCCATGTACATATCCTTAAAAACAGGCTCCCGAAGAAATTTGCGCTCTAAAGATAAGAAACGGCATTTGGCCATTTGAAAGGATTCTCCTAAGACTGACGGATCGTCCTTTAGCGGCATGGAGACGACAAAACTACCGTTCTCGCTGCGTACGGTGTTTGTTAAAAAGCTCTGCTCGCAGGCACGCTCCTCAGGAGACAAAGAGTGTTTTGCTGCCACAGTGTCTAAGGCCCGTATTAATAAACGTTACTCAACGACGAGCTCAAGTGCGTAATCATTTGATACGCTCTCATCATGATATCAGCATCTCAAGATCGTTGCTAATTAATAAACAGATAAAAACAGTATCTCGCTTACCGAGATCAGTTCCTTAAGACATTATACTTAGAGTTACTGTCAGATATTGTTCTGTGACTTGAGCACTTGATCTCGGGAACGATTACGTCACATAGATCGAAGTTTAGAATATCGTCGTTTCGTTTTTGCTATATCATGAGGTTTATTGAATACCTTTATTTTGATAAAACTTAAATAAATAGAGCTGTATCACTTTATATGGTTGCTTTTTACTAACTAAAAGCTTAAATTTTTAAAACCATTGTGTATATCTCTCTAAATACGAATTAAATATTTACTACTTAATATGTACAATACATATAACAACAATAACCTAACGCAAATCGACGACAGCGTCAGTCTCAAATATAAAACCGATGTATCATTTTTGACACTTGAAAATAGCATCTTGTACGTAACTTTGATCTCGCGAGAAAATTAAATACAAAAATGGAAAGCATGAAGCATGTTTTTACTCCAATTGAGAAAAAAGGCTTTCTCGATATTATTAAAAAATATAAGGTTATAATTGAAAATAAAGAAACCGATGGTACGTCTCCACGCATTAAAAATGAGGCCTGGAGCAAAATAACCTTTGAATATAATGCTAGTCCATATGCATCTAGCCAGGTAGGTAATTAATTATAGTACTACAAATATCACTTTTTAAACAATATAACATCAGTAATCTGAAATTTTCAACATAATTTCCGCATGTACCTAATCGTGGCAGATTTATTTTATCTTACATTCTACATTAATATTTCAGGCAACAACTAAACAATTACGTCGGCTATGGATGAATTTAAAACAAAGGCAGATAGAGGCACTAACAAAAGAACGCCAACACCGCTTGTCCACTGGAGGAGGGCCTTCAATAAGTGATGCCACCATCGACCCTGATGTTGCCAAAGTAGCCCCAGCACTTATTGTTGGTATAGATAGTGCTATTGATTCAGATGCAGTCCTAGGTAAATATATATATTATATATAATAGTATATAAATAAATTCATATACAGCTCTAACCAATATGTCTGAGGTTAATTTTACAACTGTGTTTTTCAGAAATTAAGGAGGATGACATGATGAAACCGATATATATAGAGGATGAGGATGACACGTTGTCTATTGAACCTATAGGGATAGCAATAGAAAATATACCATCCACTTATGAAGCATCTACACCCACCTCTGTTACTCAAGTCCCTAATATACCAAAAAGAAAACCAACCGTCAGAAGGACTCAATTTTGGAGAGGGAATACAAAGATCGGCAAATAAGGCCTAATGAAAACATGAAATGGAAATGAAGATTCTTCATTACATTAGAAAAGGAAGGGGAAGGATGTCACTGCACATGGCATGTATACCGCATACTGGTCTGGTGTAGACGAGATTGAGCGGGCATGCCAGGGAGTAGGTATCATCCTTTCAGAAAGAATGGGCCGATGTGTGAAAGAGTATGAATGTGTAAGCCCAAGACTGGTGTGGATACGAATGAAAGTGGGCTTAAAGAAGTTGTTTGTGTTAGGGATCTACGCCCCAGACATGTCTAAGCCCACTTGTATCCGAGAGCAGTTTTGGGAAATGGTAAGAATGGTTTTAATGAAGTGTAAGGGAAATGAAAATATTATTATGCTAGGAGATTTTAATGGAAGGGTTGGGGTGAGGAGGCTTGGTTATGAAAGGATATTGGGAACGTTTGGTGATGATTATGATATAAATGAGAATGGTGAAAGTCTCCTCAACGTATGTATGGAAAATAATCTTTTTGTGACGAACACTTGCTTTCGCCACAAGAGGATTCACATGTATACTTGGGAAAGAGGTGACGATAGAAGCATGATAGATTTAATAATTGTGGATGAAAGATTGAGGGGCGCAGTGGTAGATACAAGGGTTTACCGGGGTTCTAACGTAGGAACGGATCATTATTTGGTTTTATGCCGAATTAATGGTCTATTCAGGCGTTGGCGCCATCGGTCATCTGTGTCTACCACTGCGTTACAGCGTATTAGAACAGAAAGGTTACAAGATAAAGGTGAGAAAAACAAGTTCAAATGTAGACTGAAAGAAAATATAAGTGGTTTGGATGAATTATGTATGAAGGAGTTAGACTTGGAGAATGTATGGCAAAATGTAAAGAAAGGTTTAGTGGATGCAGCTACCGAAGATCTAAGAAAGAATGAAAGGAAAAATAATACGTTATGGTGGGATGATGAGGTACGTATGGAAGTTGAAATAAAAGAAGAGAGCATGGCTAGATTTACTAGCAACAAAGGCTGGTAGTTCTAGCGGTACGAATGATGATATTGAAAGAAAAAAGGCAGTCTTTAGACATCTTAATAAGAGAGTAAAAGAAGTAGTTGAAAGAAAAAAGCAAGAAAGAACGGATAAGAATGATAGAAGAATATCGGATAATTTCCAGGCAAATATTAAAATGTTCTGGAAACTTGTAAGAACTGCCAGGGGATATTCAAAACAGCCTATGATGAATGCTATAAGAGACGATAATGGCTATATTCTGAATGATGAAGTTTTGAGTTTAAAGAGATGGAAGGAATATTTTGAAAGCGTGTTTATGAGTGAGGAGACAACGTGTGTACTAAGTGAAGTAGAAATTCCGAAAGAAAAGGAAAGAGGTAGCGAGATTAGTATAGGTGAAATAACGAAAGCAATGAAAAGCAAAGCAGGTAAGGCTGCCGGATATGATAGAGTTTCACTCGAAATGCTAAGGGCTGAAGAGGAAGTGGTGGCAGGCCTGCTGCACACCTTGTTTAATTTATGCTGGGAACTGAAGCGGGTATCGGTAGACTGGTGCAAAGCCGTGATAGTCCCAGTATATAAGGGAAAAGGGTCGCAGCGGGACTGTAAAAACTACCGTGGCATCAGCCTTCTTAGCATTGTGGGAAAACTGTATGCTAAGGTACTGATTGAAAGGGTCATGAAAGAAACTGATGGAAAAATTTGGGATGTGCAAGCGGGATTCAGAAAGGGAATGGGATGTACAGATCAAGTCTTTTCCATGCGCATGATCGCGGAGAAGTTTTTGGCGAAAAACCAAAAGGTTTTTTGTGCGTTCATGGACTTGGAAAAGGCCTATGACAGAGTGAATAGGGATGTGCTATGGCAAACACTGAACTCATTTGGGTTGAGCGCTGGCTTGATACAGGCATTGGAGTCCCTTTATAGGGACTCTAGTGCTTGTGTTAGCATCAACGGGGTCTACTCGGACTGGTTTGACATCCATAAAGGTGTCAGACAGGGCTGTGTGGCTTCCCCGTGGCTGTTCAACCTATTTATGGACAGTTGTTTGCAAAATTTGAAAGTTGAAGAATGCGGATTAAGAATGGGTGAGTTAACCGTAAAATGCCTTTTGTACGCCGATGATCAAGTTATCCTTGCGTCGTCGGCGGCCGAGTTGCAAATGATGGTTACATTAATGAACAGATCATTAAAAGAAAGGGGTATGGAAGTGAACGCAAGTAAGACGAAGGTTATGGTTTTTGAAAGAGAAGAAAATAAAACGATTTGTGAAATAAGAATAGAAGGGGAGTTGATCGAGCAAGTAGATGAGTTTGTATATTTGGGCTGTGTATTTAGCAGGGATGGGAGATATGATAAGGATATAGAACGACGAGTGAATGCGGGAAATAGAGTAAATGGGGCCCTGCACTCTATTGTGAAGAGTCAAAATGTGTCGAAAAAGGCACGTATATCAATTCACAATGCTGTGTTGGTCCCTACTTTAACGTATGGTAGTGGCAGAAGAAGCACGAGAGTAGAATGAACGCAGTAGAAATGCGGTCGTTAAGGAGTATGTTAGGGCTGAATCTTAATGACAGGGTAAGAAATTGTGTAATAAGAGAAGAGTGTGGTTTGCAAGATGATTTTGTGACCAGGATTAAGAAAGGAATGCTTCGGTGGTTTGGTCATGTGGAAAGAATGAATGAGGAAAGAGTGACGAAGAAAATTTACGTTGCAGAAGTGAATGGCAGAGTCGGAAAGGGACGTCCTAGGCGAAAATTTATCGACCAAATTGGCGATTTATTGAAAACGGGCCAAATTAGGAGTACCCTTAACCGACGAGCATGTATGCGGAGGTGTATGGATGTGAAAGAGGCGAGAAAGGTGTGTCAGGATCGTGCCAAATGGAAGTCTGTAGTCTCTGCCTACCCATCTGGGTGACAGGCGTGAGTGTTTATGTTATGTTATGTTATGTTTAATTCTTTGCCCAGTTTTAAACGACTGTCAGTACAGTTTACAAAACTCGTGTAGTATATTTCAGTAAAAGAAATATACTACACGAGTTTGGCAAGTAACTTTAAAAGTTGGCGCATTTAATAAGGATTCCAAAATGGTATAACACTTGCAAGACTATTTGTTAAATTATGGAAAAAAGTTTTAAAGTGTACCCCAAGGCTTTCCTCAAGCCCGTTACTTAAGATTCTAGTTTGAGTGAAACGGAAGGAACCAGTTGACGAAGTGTGAGCGAGACAGATAGTGACGCTATTTTACACTGTCGCACACAAAATTAAGTTTATTGCGCATCTTTCTCTATTCTTAGTATTTGGATTCGTTTTTTTTTTGTATAGAATAAGGGTGACAAACGAGCACACAGTCCACCAGATGGTAAGTGTATGATGTGGCCCATAGACATCTACATTTATCCTCGATTAAGAATCAAAACGCAGATGCGTTGCCACCCCTAAGGACTAAGATTGAATGCCTCTTTTCCAGTATAAAACGAAAATTAAAAATAGTTAAAAATTTGTAGCAACAGAAGTTAAAAGACCGTCACAGGATGTAGATTTTCTTTCTCGATTTTTTCATAAATGCTGGTAATTTTTAAAATACATAGCAAAGATTTTTTTTTATATTTTACATGTATGTATATATATATAGTTCTCAGATACATATATAGGGTCTCCTGTTCTCTACACTCTCCATACGAAACATAGCAGCATTAAGCTACTATTTCATGTTGGTATTCTGTGAGAGCGTGGTTCTTCCCCGGTCAAGCTCACCCATTTGAACTGCAGCCATAAACCAGCTATATCGTGGCTACCATGTTTAATATCTAATTTTAGGTGACAAAATATTATTATAATGAAACACATTTACGGATTAGTTCACAACAGCAAAGGATACAAAATCCCTTGGCAGTACAGTTAATATAATTTTGATCACCATTTATTCCTACGAGGTGTATGCATTTTTAGGCATAATGCAAAAGTAAAGAAATAAAAAGTCGCATGTTTAACAAAGAACTAAAATAATAAGTTGACCCTGCAGGCCATCCCTGGAACTTCCCGCTATCTGCGATCTCAAAACGCTCGACAAATATTTCTACAATAGTTAACTCATTACATCAAAAACGTTATTTAAAGAAAAAACTTTTTTATTTTTTGACGATAACTTTCGAATGGATCAATCGATTTCGATGTAATTGGTGGCAATCGACGAGGATTTTAAGAACAATAATAAATTCTAATAGATCGGAGAAAATGTTTCTTCGTATTTTGTTAGTATAAAATTGAAGAAAAATCTTTTTGGTTGTACTATTTGTATCTGGCTGGTTTTAATATCAATACGTACAGGACATTAAGTTCAAAAAAGTAAAACAACACTTTCCCGCCATTTTCCAATTGCTTTTCTGTTCGCTAAAATTAATAAACCTAACGAAGAAATGCTGTACATTCCGAAGATTCATTACAAAGGAAAGGGGGAAAATGCTACTCAAGCTGCCAAAAAAAATTACGACGTTTATAGACCTAATGCAGTGTCAGTAAGAGAGTAGCACAAAGTTGGTTCAAGCATTTTCAGTCCGGTAATTTTTATGTCAAAGTTGCAGCTCGCTCTGGTCGCCCTCATATTGATAAAGTGTACGCCATCTTTGAAAAAGTGGAGCAAGATTGACATATTAGTAGTACGACATAGCCGAGGAATTGAGTATTGACCACAAAACAGTTTTGAACCGTTTGAAAAAGTCTGGCTATAAAAAAAGCTCGATATTTTGGTACCACACGAGCCGTAACTCAACAAATAATGAAACTCAAGAAAGAATTTGAAAAAAAAAAAGACAGCCGCAATTGAACAACAAAAATGTGGTATTTCATCATGATAACGCTAGACCACACACATCTTTGGCCGCTCAGCAAAAATTGAGAGAGCTTGGTTGGGAAGTGTCAATGATCACCATATAGTCCTGACCTTGCACTCTCAGATTTTCACCTGTTTCAGTCTCTTCAGAATTCTTTGGATAGTGTTAGGTTAATATTAAGAGGGGACTGTCCAACCTACTTGATACATTGTTTTGGTCAAAAATCCCAAGATTCCTACAACAACGGGATTATGTCACTACCTACAAGATGGCAACGAGTTATCGAACAAATTGGCACGATAGACACGAGCGGGGTTAGGAAACGGTTAGCGTTGCGCTGCCGCCCTAGCTCCCACCATGGCCACCTCCACTGATCCATTGAGCCATCAACAGTCCACTTGTCAACCTGTTCTATTGCCGACGGCCTCAGTGAAGGCGTACAACCCGAGTGGCGATTGTGTAACGGTTCGCACTTTATTTGATTCGGGTTCAGACGCGGTGTGGCCTCCACTTGGTTGGTGGGGAAACTAAGGCTCACCTGGAGCTTTGAATGCTTAAAAAAATTGCTTTGGTTTTTCCGCGAAATATTTCGAGGTTGTAGCGGTTGTGAGTAAAAAGGTGAATTTGAAATACTCTTTGAATGCGTGTACATGTGTTTTTGTAATTGTATTTGATCATAATGTTTGTTTTGTTGAAAAGAAAAATTGAAATTGAGTAACTATTTGTGCCGAAGGAAATAAAATTTAATCCTCCCTTTGTTTTCACATTGTATTGGCATTGTCGAAGATATTTGTTTTGGAAATTATGGTTAATCTAATAATGGAATTTGGTTATCTTATGTCTATCGTTTTGATTAATTTATCTGTTTTGATCAATGCGCATCGAGCGTTACATTCAACGTTACATGTTGAAAGAATGTTAGTTGAGCTTACTATCAGAGTTTGTGACATTTTACATTTTTACGATGTAGCTCTTAAAATGTGTCCTTTTTGATTTTGTTTTGTTTTCTTTTCTTGTGCTTTTTTGTTTTTTTTTCTTGTGCTTTAGTATTGTGCTTCGGTTGCTGGTAACTCACCATCATGATCAGAATGCGGCTAATTGTAGCGGGAGTTTTGGATTTTGGCTGGCCGATGCACTATTCGGAGCGTCCCTTTTGGGAACAACCCTTGTTGTAGATTGAGGGCCACCATACCGCAGCCGATGATGGGTGACTTACCACCCGACCACGTCAGGGCCATTCGACCATTCGCTGGAGTCGGAACCGACTTTGCTGGCTCCTTCCTCGTCAAGTCCTCTAACCTACGTAACGCGCGTTCACATAAGGCCTATCTGTGCGTTTTCGTGCGCCTCGCCACTAAGGCCGTTCACTTAAAACTTGTAAGTGCCCTCAGCACTGAAGCCTTTGTGGCCACGCTGGGCCGTTTCGTATCGCGTCGCGGTTGGCCGGACCAGATCCGGTCGGATTGCGGAACGGATTGTAGGGGCACGGATAGATATTTGAAGGAGGTCGTCGAATTTCTGTCCAGCAACAGGATTTATTTAGGTACTGCGATGTCCAAGAAGGGCATCCAGTGGAAATTCGACCCTCCGGCTTGCCCACGCTGGGGCGGTGAATTTGAGGCGGTGGTTGGGGTTGCAAGAGCGCATCTCCGTCGCGTTAGTGGCCGAGGTTTTGGTTGGAGATTCGGTCTTGCAACGTGCCGTTATGTCCCTATCCCGGTTGCCAATTTACTCGCGGACATAGGTCCTTATGTCCGGGACGGGGGTTTGTTTACGCACGATAGACTAAAGCGGGGTGAGGAAACGGTTAGCGTTGCGCGGAAGGCGGAGGCTTGCTGTGGCGTACGCCCGCGCACAGCAAGCGCGGCAGTCTGCAAGAACCGTTGGGCGCTGCAGCCGTGCCGGGTTTCTTAAGAATTGTGTTATCTTATTTGTACGTTTCCGTGATTCGATTATAAGTCGCGAGCCTCTTACAGTTTATCTTAATTTGTTTTTCGTGATAACGAGGCTATTGTTACCAGCTTGAGGTTCGTGACAATAGAAACTGCCGATTGAATTACCAAAATTAACTATTTAATTCACTTTACACTAATTAAAAACTTAAAACACTAATAATTAATCACACTAATTCACTTTATTTCGCTCCGAAGCTTCGCTTGTCTCGCCAAAGTTCCTCCTGTTGGCGAGCCTGCTCCTGCAGCATCACCATCAGAGCACCTAAGTCAGATGCTGCAGATGTAAGAGCTACTGACGGGCCTACAGCCGGCGGCTGGCCCTCCGACGTCTGCGGCGTTGCACCACTAAATCTTCTTTGGTCCGTCTCCTGCTGGCGTTGACTTCGGGTTAGGACACCCTCCGTTTCCTCCGTAGGTAAAATCGGCATGATTTTATCCCACCTTCTGACACCAATTGTTACGAGCTTGAGGTTCGTGACAATAAAAACTGCCGATTGAATTACCAAAATTAACTTTTTAACTCACTTTACACTGATTAAAAACTTAAAACACTAATAATTAATCACACTAATTCACTTTATTTCGCTCCGAAGCTTCGCTTGTCTCGCCAAATTCAATACTGCCCCGATCGCGTCATGCAGCGGGTTTAAATACACTATTACGCCGAAATATCCAGAATATTCCCGTAGATACGGGCGCCGACCGACCAGACGTGGAAAGTTCGAGTGTGAGGCTTCTAGAAAGCTTAGTTCTTCAATTCGATACTAGATGGCGCTGTTGGTTAAAAGATTAGGCACGCCATTTTCTGGAAAGCTCTCCTCGCTCTGGTACCCGACACTAGATGGCGCTAGTGCCAGACGTCAACTTTGGCGCGCAACACTATATTATTAAAAAATATTAAATATATTGCGTTTCAAAAGGTAGTAACAAACAAATGGCAAGGGCCCCTGTACTGGGTTGGTAAAACCTGTGTTACGGGGTACCCCGCTCTTCCAACAGATAAATTTTAACAATTTGAAACATAGGATATTACATATTATATTAGTGCTTTAACAATCCTTAAAACATGAATTGATGACATTTTTGATACTTAAGAAAGAGTGAAAGTGTGTGTATGTGTGTGTGTGTGTGTGTGTGTGCGTGCGCGCGCGTGTGTGTGTGTGTTTAGCGAATAAGCAGTTCTGTTTCTTCATAGTTGAGGCTAAGCAGAGTAGTTAGCAAATTTTTTAATTTAGAACAAGTGAGGGGATACATATGAAGCCTAATATTTAATTTATTATATAGATGTTTTGATTGATAGGCAAATTGTTTTTTCTTAAATTTGGTTTTACAATATGGAATATTGAAAACAGGTAGAATTCTACGTTTTAGTGTTTGAGGGGCAGTGTATGGTAAAGTGCTGTGTGTTCGAATAGTACTCTTTAAAATGTACATTTGGCGGGTTGTTAAGATTTTGTAAGATTTGTGTAGTTCACGAGTTGGGAAACGGATTGGTTTAAAGAACATCACTTTCAGTAATGCTCTCTGAGCCCTTTCAAGAGTTATTAAATAGGACTAAGCTGCTCCACCCCAAGCTGTAATGCAGTAGCTTAAGACAGATTGGGCTAGTGCTTTATATAAATCATTATATGTACATAATGATTTTATTATCTGTGACAAGTCCGAGCCTTCTAAAAACCCACATAAGCTTACTTACCTTGTCAATGGTACACTCAATTTGTTTGTTCCATAAAGATGCTGGTCAATAGTGATACCTAGATATTTAATTCAAGACGATCTAGCAATATCACCACATTGGCAATTTTTCACCTGGTGTTGGGAGCAACTATGAATTTTGAGAGCAAAGTCCGAGTGTGGTAAGGTAGATTTTCGTATCGTAAAAGGAACAAATTGAGTTTTTGATACTTTAAGTGTTAATAGATGTGATCTTAAGTAATTTGATATGTGTCGTAATCCTGATTCAGTCGTAATTCTAAGAGAATCCCAACTCTTTTCACTGAAAATCAGCGCGGTATCATCCGCATAGGTAAATATATCGCAATTGGGAAGTTTGAGGCTACAGAGGTCATTCACATATATCAAAAACAATATCAGTCCGAGTACACTGCCTTGTGGAACGCCGTAAGTAATAGGAGATGACTGGCTGATAAAGTCACCAAGTTTTAGATGCTGTAGGCGATTCGTAAGGTAGTCTGTGAATAGCTTATGGGGTGTCCCTCTTATGCCAATGTGATATAGCTTATGTAATAATATTGGAATTGAAACAGAGTCGAACGCCTTTGCAAGATCCAGGAAGACGCCGACACATTTATAGCCTGCATCTAGGTGCTTACAGATAGTGTCGGAAAGTGTCAGAACTGCGTCTTCAGTGGAGATAGCAAGCTGTTTTTGTAAAGGAATTCGTTAATGCGGTTGTTAATGAGCTTTTCCAAAATTTTTGCCAGAACTGAAAGTACAGAGATAGGCCTATAATTTTCAATTTCATCTTTATTTCCACTTTTATAGATGGGTGTAACAATAGCTTTTTTGAAAACAGAGGGGAAACAGCCTTTATCGAAACAGAGGTTATACACATGACAAAGGACGGGGGTGAGATAATTTTTGGCCATTTTAATAAAAGCAGTAGAAATGTTATCCCACCCGGGGGCGGAGTCGATAGATAATGTTACGAGCTTGAGGTTCGTAACATTATCTAACGACTCCGGCAAATGGCCGATAGAATTACCCATTTAACACTTTAATTCACTTTACACTAATTAAAGTTAAAAACACTAATAATTAATAATAATAATAATAATTATATTATTATTATTATGAAAAAATTTAATAATAATAATATAATGGCGTAGGGAAGTGACGACCCCATCGCCCGCTGACGTAACGGTTATGTGACAAAACCACTACGTCAGCGCAGTCAGTCAGCACCTTGCCAAGAGGTGTTAGTGCCGTGCCTCGGCAAAAATTAAAGGCGCAAAGGCCCGCTTGTGGCCCCACCATAAAACGGCGCCGGGTCTGGGCGTCTCCCGTTAAATGACGCCCACTTTTATGGATGATGGAATATGCAAAAACGCGCAAAGGGCCGCTGCCTGGAGGTCGCCAGGGCGCGTCTGGTGCTGGCGCTGGACGCGACAGCATGCGAACCGCCAGCCGAGCGAGAGGTGCTGCACGACCACCCATCAGCCCCTCGCATCCATCATCCCCACCAGCTGGCTTGGTGTCGGCAGGGTCTTCGCAGGCCCAGCAATCGGCACCCGCCACTGGTGGAGTACGCCGCATGCGATGGACAACCGAAATGAATACTAACGCATTGCGGGCGTATTTTAGGGCGAAAGGGGGAGAAGTTGGTGGTTTGGCGTATCGGGCTAGGATGCATCGTCTTTTTGCTGAGCTGGAGCCATCTTTAACCGTCTCAGAGCAAAACCTGGCAGACCGGGTTCGGTATATCTTGCGCTCAAATATATTTGATGTCGCCGAAATCGAACGACTACGACGTGAGGCTGGAGGCTTCCCTCATCGGATGAAAATGCTACCGCTGAGGATGCGGCGCCACAAATTGCAGAGCAACCCGCAAATGTGAATGCCGCCGTGAATACCCCAGTTGTGGTTGATTCAAACGATGATGGAACAGTCGCCCAGGAACTGGAATTAGAGCATATGAGGAGTACATTGGAAGAGGCGATTGTGAAAACGCGCAGTACGCCTCTCGAAAATCGACCGCGACTTCCCCGCATAGCCCTAAGCAAGCGGAATCGGGCTGTCGTGAGGGCTCTGAACCCAATGCTGGTGACCTATTTGGAAGCCAGCCGGGACCTTTGCGAGACGGACTCAATTCTTTTTGGCGCCGCACTGACAGTGTGCCGTATTATAGGCGCCAAACTTTCCACGGCTGGACGCGCTACTGGACAAAGTAGCGCTATCCCAGCCTGGAGAATAAGAATTGAAGAACGTATCGCAAAGGCTAGGGCCCTCATCGGCAGACTGATATGCTTCAGGTCAGGCAACAACAGGCCAAGGATTGTGCGCACCATCAGGATGGCATTTGCTGGGACAAATGTTAGTTTGTCCCAGCCGGATATAATGCAAAAACTGACGGAGCGCATAGACGACCTGAAGCAGAGAATCGCTGCTTGGGGAAAGCGGATTCGGCGATATACCGAGAGGTCGACACGGTTTAACCAGATTCGTCTCTTCCAGAGTGATCAGAAGAGGCTCTATAAATCGTTGGAGCGACCAATGGTAAGTGGAACGGGCCCAGCACCGAATCAGGCCGACACTGTAGCATTCTGGCGCGGCCTGTGGTCAGAGCCCATAAACCACAGCGAGGACCCTTGGACGGAAGTTGTGGCGAGTCAGTGTGCGAGTATAACGCCCATGGACCCCGTCATTATAACGCCGGATGACGTAGCTGAGGCGGTCCGTAGGGCCCCGAACTGGAAAAGTCCGGGACTCGACGGGCGACGGGTTTGTGGTGTGTCACACTGTGCTCGCCCGACAGTTCCAAGAGGCTCTCAACCAGAAGTCGCTCCCGAGCCTCTTCACTACTGGGATCACTCATTTGGTTCCTAAAGACCAGGCTACCACAGACCCGAGCAAATACCGCCCCATCACGTGTCTGCCGACCATAAACAAGACACTAACATCCATTTTGAGCGCGAGAATCACTCGTCACCTGGAATCAAATCAGGTGATGTCGCGCGCTCAAAATGGATGTCGGGGTGGCTGTCGTGGAATCAAGGAACCACTCCTCATTGACGCGGTCATTGGCAAAGTGGTGAAACGCAACCGTCGGAACTTCTCCGCCGCCTGGATATACTACAGAAAGGCATTTGACTCGGTGCCCCATACATGGCTAAAGAGGATCCTCGAGCTGTACAAGATTGACTGTACAGTTCGAGACTTCCTCGAGCGGTGTATGGGGAAGTGGAGTACGATCCTCTGTCATCTAGGCGAGCGGATGACGGCTGCGGAAAGCCGCATAAGGATAAGAAGGGGTATATTCCAGGGCGACTGTCTGAGTCCAATCTGGTTCTGCCTCTCTTTGAACCCTCTCAGTACTTTACTGGAGGGTTCCGGGAGGGGATTTCAGCTTTGGAAAGGAGGTACAAAAGTGACCCACCTCTTCTATATGGATGACCTCAAGTTATACGCCTCCAGTCGCTCCCATCTTATGGAATTGCTAAACATCACTTGTGAATTTAGCAATTCTATTGGAATGGAGCTGGGGACGGATAAGTGTGCGGTCCTCCATGTTGAGAGGGGTAGGGTTGCTAACTCTGACGGCATAGACTTATCTATGCCCGGCAACTTAAGGACCCTTTCCGAGGCTGAAACATACCGATACCTGGGTATGTCACAGAACATCGGTATCGATGAGGCTGGTATGAAACAGTCACACGCGTGACCAAAGTGCTTAACAGCCTTTTGTCCGGTGTGAATAAGGCACACGCATATAACGGCTGGGTCATGCCTGTCCTCATGTATACCTTTGGCATACTCAGGTGGACTCAGACCGAACTTAACGCCCTGGATAGAAAAGTCCGCACTACCATGACGTCCCATAGGATGCATCATCCGAGATCGTCGGTAATGAGGCAGTACTTGCCGCGAAAGCATGGTGGGCGTGGCTTCCTGAGCGCGCTTATCATGCATAATCGCGAAGTGTGCAGCCTCCGTAATTACTTCCTGGTGAGATCGGATGATCCATTCTATAATGACGTCATTTCTAGTGATAAAGGACTTACCCCTCTATCCTTAGCCAACGAGCAATGGCAGGACCCAGCAGTACTAAGCATTTCCGACCGGGAGACCGTATGGAAGGAGAAGGAGCTCCACGGGAGGTACTACAGGGTTCTACATGAGCCCTTCGTAGATACAGTCGCCTCCCTCAACTGGCTACGTTTCGGTGACCTCTTCGGGGAAACCGAGGGTTTTGTCTGTGCAATACAGGATCAGGTTATTAAGACCAACAACTATCGGAGATACATCCTAAAGGATGGCACAGTCGACGTCTGTCGAGCTTGTCGCCATCCCGGTGAGTCACTTAGGCATGTCATCTCCGGTTGTTCGGCGCTTTCTAACTCTGAGTACTTGCACAGGCACAACCTAGTAGCCAGAATTCTTCACCAGGAACTCGCTCTGAAATACGGTCTCGTGGGCCGGAAAGTGCCGTATTACAAGTACTTGCCGGAAGCCGTGCTCGAAAATGACCGCGTCAGGCTCTACTGGGACCGGGTTATCATCACAGACAGGACTATTCTTGCGAATAAGCCTGATATTGTGCTGATGGACCGGGCACAGTCAAGGATATTTTTGGTCGACATTACCATTCCGTATGACGAGAACCTCGTGAAAGCCGAAACAGATAAACGAACAAAATATCTTGACCTGGCTCACGAGGTGACCGATATGTGGGGTGGTCTGCCGGCCGAAATTATTCCTGTAGTCGTCTCTGCGAATGGGCTAATCCCAGTCAGCCTCTCGGGTCATCTGAGGCGACTGGGACACCGTGACGGACCGCTCCTAGCTCAAATGCAAAAGGCGGTGCTCCTCGATACCGCCCGCATCGTTCGCCGGTTTCTTTCCCTTTCCTCCTAACCCTCGGCCGTTTGGTCTCCCCTGCCGAGGGCTTCCATCTGGTTGGGCTTTTATTTATTTATGTATTTTTGTATTTATTTTATGTTATTGATATTTATGTATATTTATCGTTTCATTTTAATTTATAATTATATATTTATATAACCCAACCAGCTGAGAAAACTATATAGATACCCCAAAAAAAAATAATAATAAAATTTATTTCAGCAATTAGAAATTGGTTTACAGACATTAGTGGCCGGATTCTCCTTTTAAGCAAATAATGCCTGTACCAGGTGAATCCGCTCTTCCATATCAATATCTATATATTATATTATTCACATTATGAAATATGTATGAAATTACAAAGAAAAACTTAAAGACTAAAAGGGAGTATTTACAGTTTTTTTTTCTCCACAGATTATGATATTTGTTATATGTATGCGAAAGCGTGCGTGTGTGTATGTGTGTGTGTGTGTGTGTGTGTGTGTGTGTGTGTGTGTGTGTGTGTGTGTATGTGTGTGTGTGTGCGTGCGTGCTTGCGCGTGAATGTGTTTGTATGTGAGTGTGTGGGTATGTGTGTGTACTACTTCACTGTATGTAAAAGCAGCTCAGTGTTCTCATAATTAAGTGACTCTTACCAATTTTTTACTACCTTTTTGCATTCGATATATTGTTTTGAATAAATATCTAGTTCTTTATTGATTTTATTATAAATTTGAGACGAACGACTATTATATTGATTACTAGCAAACTTAGTTTTAGTTTGGGGTACTGAAGCCACATTATTTTTTCTTCTTTTTACTTGCTTCGTAGGGTATATTTTTGTGTTTATTGAGTGTGATCTGTTTTATATACAGTTTCCTTACCGAAAGTAGCCCACTATCGAGATAAAGCCTTTCCTGGGGTATCTAATATTTTTGAAGTTCATAACTTTAATAAGCAACCTCTATAAACTTAGTTTTTGCCGCACCTCCCCAAACAGGAATGCAATATTCCAAGACAGATTGAACCAAGGCGATATATATCATTCAAAATTGTTCTTGATGTTTCCCGGTCACCATTTTTTTATTATTACCTGGAACCACATGCCTTAATGATCCAAAGACCCAAATCAACTTTCTGACTCTTCCGGCAACTTGCTCAAGCTGTGGGTACCAGGACAGTCTCTGATCCAACATGACACCCAGGTACTTTGTATGGGTAACTTTATTAATGATCGGGCAGTTGCAGTTTCTATCCTGGGTGTTACAACAATCATGAACCCTTATACTAAATCTGTCATCAGGTTGATTTTATTGTAGATACTGAAACATATATAGTTAGTTTTATTTGTGTTCAGCGAGAGCAAGTTATATTTTAACCAAGTATCTATTTGAACTATTCCAGTTTCGACACTATTTTTCACAGCTTTCCAGGAGTTTCCAGAGAAGACGACTGCAGTATCATCAGCTTATGAGAAGATTTTTGCGTTATTTATTTTTAGGCTACAAAGGTCGTTGATATATACAAGATATAATGTAGAGCCCAAAACGCTTCCCTGTGGAACTCCGTATGTTATTTCTGCATCTTCACTTAAGTACTGTTCCAACTTTACTCTCTGCTTCTTATTAGAGAGGTAGATTTTAAAAAGAGTTAATGGTGCTCCCCTTATACCAACCTTTTCTAATTTATTTACTAGGATAGGGACAGAGACGGTGTCAAAGGCTTTTTTGATATCAAGAAACACCGTTAAACATTTATTTTTATTATCAATTTCTTCAATTATTAGCGAGCTTAGAGAAGTTACAGCATCTTCTGTGGATTTACCCGTTCTAAATCCAAATTGGGAAGGAGACAAAATATTATATTTATTTAAAAAATTTACTAAACGATTAATAAGCTTTTCCAAAATTTTTGATATGCTAGGTAATATGGATATGGGCCTATAATTATTCACTTTTGTCCCATCTCCACCCTTGTGTACCGGAATAATAACAGATTGCTTTAACAGGGTAGGGAATATCCCCTTATTAAAACAAAGGTTGGCAAGGTGAGTTATAATAGGAACGACTTCATATCTTACAAATTTTAAATACTTTGTTGAAATCATATCCCAACCTGGTGCACTGTTAGATTTTAGGCTCATCAAGATTCTATCCACTTCATCATGATCTGTGTCAAGGAGCGTGAAGGAATTTCCCAGTGCAGGCAGTGTGTCAGAAAGGTTATATGAGTCATGCAAGGCAATATCTTTAATTTGTTGAGCAATTTGTTTACCAATGTTAACAAAGTACTCATTAACAAAATTTGCTGCTGCGGTAGGGATGGGTTTAGTATTTAATAATTCTGCGTTTTGGTTTTTCGATTGGTTCGAGTTTGTTATATTTTTTATATTTTTCCAGAGAAGCTTATTATTTGAAACTGATTTAGCAAGTTGTTCTCTTTCATATCTTCTTTTCAGCTTTTTAATTATAGTATTGCAGTAATTTCTATATCTTAAGTATGTTATTTTTAAAATTTCATTGTGTGGGTCTTTTCTTGAATTCTTTTGTAACTTATTTCTATTGTTTATGCACTTAAGAATCCAAGGTTTTATGATACGTTTACTCTTCGGAATTTCAATAGTAATAATACTGTTTTTTATAGAATTAGCTATATTATGCAAAAGAAGATCAGTTAATACATTAGGGTCATAACATTCTAATAACTTAACCAGATTACTTTCTTGTAGATATTTTCGAGCTTTGTCGTAGTCTAGTATAGATTTAGTTTTATTTGAAAACTAGCTGTACCCCGCGGTTTCACCCGCGTATATACACGTTATACAGAAAATTTAAATTTTATCTACTCCCACTCCCCCCCCCCCTATAACTTAGCTTTCTATTGGTAAAAATTGATTAAAATCGGTCCAGTAGTTTCGGATTTATTTGGTACAAACAAACTAACAAAAACATCTTTCCTCTTTATAATATTATATATAAGTATAGATAATGATAAGTATGATGAAAAGTAGTTATTGTGAGATAACTATAATAGTTAGACATATGGTATTGCAGACTTTTATGTAGATATTGATGTCCTCCATAAAACTGTAGCACATCGCTTTGCTCTATTGTCAATAGTTTCCGCAGCTTACGCGATATAAGGATTTTTTTGGGTATTTTTTTCACACCTTGGGTTACATTAACGAAGTTTTCATACGGATCCCTAAATTTTTTGAAAACGTTCTATCGCCTATGTTCATTAGGAATAATGTAGGATTCTAATGGTGAAAGAATTTTTCAAATCGGTTCAGTAGTTTCAGAGCCTATTCAATTCAAACAAACAAACAAACAAATCTTTCCTCTTTATAATATTAAGTGTAGATTTATTATATTTAATTTTGGATAAGCATAAAAATGTAGTAAAATGGTCCGTAATGGTGGTATGTAATATTGCTATGAAAGGCAGATCCTTTTTACTGTCTGTTTTGAGCATAAAGTGATCCAAACAGTTGAGGTTCCTAGTGGGTAGCACATGTCCCGGAAGTATTTCAAATTCTGCCAACATGTATTATTGCCATAATTAATCACACTGATTCACTTTATTCCGCTCCAAAGCTTCGCTTGTGTTGCCAACATCAATACTTCCCCGATCGCATCTTGCAGCACCTATAAATATAAATTAGCACCGAAATATCCAGAATATTCAAGTAAACACGCGCAAGGTACCGAGAGTTCGAGTTTCAACTTCAAGAAGTTTAGTTCTTCGGTTCGAGACTAGATGGCGCTAGTGCCGTCGACTTAGGCGCGTAACAATGCCCCATAATATCGCGCCAGGCGATCCACATGGACGATATTAGGAGTCCCTCTTGCGCCCTTCTGTATCCGGTAGGTTACATCGTTGATCCTGGTCACAATCCGGTACGGGCCGTCCCATTTAGCTTGAAGCTTAGGAGATTTCCCTTTGCTGCGGACTGGATTGTGCAACCACACAAGTGAACCTTCGTCGAACCCTTTGTTGTTCATTTTGCGGCCGTACCGGGTTTTCATCTTTTCAGACATTTGCTGGCCCGATTGTCTGACGTGCTCATAAACGTCATTCATTTTGTTCCGCAAGTCATTTGCATAATCGGTTATACTACGTGGAGCATCAGGTGGTATCCCGGTGATCAGGTCTGCAGACAGCCGTAATTCTCTTCCAAAGTTTGCGAAAGCTGGTGTCACTGCTGTACTTTCGTGAACAGCGCTTCGATATGACAACAAAAACGGTTGTATGTGCTTGTCCCAATCCCGTTACCGATTGTCTACAACTTTTGCTAGGTACCTCTCCAATGTCTGATTAAATCGTTCTACCATTCCATCAGATTGCGGGTGATAAGAAGTCGTTCTTGTTTTATGAGTACCCATAACTCGGCAAGTTTCCTGGAATATTTGAGATTCAAAATTCCTTCCTTGATCGCTGTGAATCTCTAAAGTTACTCCAAAACGACAGAAGACTTCATGAACTAGTTTATCTGCAACTGTTGAAGCTTCTTGATTTGGAATGGCGAAGACTTCTGGCCACTTAGTGAAGTAATCCACCACAACCATGAAATACTTGTTACCGCTTTCACTCTCCGGAAACGGCCCCGCCACGTCAATGGCTATTCTCTCCCATGGTGCACCAACATTGTACAACTTCAATGCACCTCTACTACGAGTGTGAGGTCCCTTTACAGCCGCACAACTTGTACATTTGCGACACCAGTCCTCGACATCGTTTCGACAGTGGACCCAGTAAAACCGTTCTCGGATCTTCAGTAGAGTTCGTTTAACTCCCAGATGGCCTCCTGAATAATCATTATGGTACAGCTGTAGAACATCCGGTACTTTAGCTTTAGGGACAACCATTTGTAAATGACAGCTGTCTCCCCGAACATTTTCCCATTTACGGCACAGAATTCCATCCTGAAGCAGCAAGCTGTCCCACTGGGCCCAATAGCTTTTAGTGGTCGAACTCATCGCTGAGACGTCGCTCCACTTGGGCATGGGAACGCTGGCCTTCATCCATTCCAGGATCGGCTTGATGTCCGGATCTTCCTGCTGTGCACGTTGTAAGCTGTCCTTCCACTCGTTGCTGAGGTGGTCTGTCCTGAGCATCCTCACGGATACCACTTCCTTACTCTCTTGCCTAGTACAATTTTATAGTTAATATTAGTTTTATTTGGTGGGTAGATGCCAACTGTATTGACATAATATTTAAAATTGTTCCTGAGATTTTAATGTTAAAATATAGTAAATCTAGGATAATCAAGTATATAAATGTACCTGTAAGTACATAAATCCACCAGCATTGTTTACTAATAATTTGTTTTTCACTGCACAACTTAAAACTTATTGTGACGCGCTCCAGTCGACGACACAACTAGCGCCATCTAGTGTCGGGAACGAGAGCGAGGGGAGCGTTGCAGTTTATGACATCACAAATCTTTCGACCAACAGCGCCACCCGAAGAACTAGAAAATCTATACTCGAACTCTCGGTACCTTGCGCGTGTTTACTTGAACATTCCGGATATTTTGCTAATTTAAATAAATAGGTGGCGCAAGATGCGATCGAGACAGAGTTTAACTCAGCGACACAAGCGAAGCTTCGGAGCGGAATTAAGTGAATTAGTGTGTTTAATTATTAGTGTTTTAACTTTAATTTGTGTAAAGTAAATTAAAGTGTTAATTTAGGTAATTTTATCGGCAATTTTTATTGTCACGAACCTCAAGCTCGTAACATTATTATTGCCACTTCACTGTCACCTGACATTGACCTTTGAATAACCTTTAATTGAATATTCACAATGGATTTGCTTAAGAAGTCAATTGAAGAGCTAACGCTGAATTTCACTACACGTATGGATGAGTTCCAGAGGGAGGTCAGAACATCCATACCTGCAACAAGCCCTTCTTCCAACATTAATGCACAATTTAACGCCTTTAGGGGATTTGTTTTGTCAGCACTAGAAAATTTGCAACTTCAGCTCCAGCTTCTCTCTAGGAATCAAGATGAAATGGAGATAAGGATCAGGAGGAAGATGTTGCTTGTGCATGGTGTGCCTGAAGTCCGAGATGAAACCCCAGTTCATTGCACAAGTAAGATATTATCGGAGCGATTGAATATCCCTGAAATTACTGTGAGCTCTATCACTAGATGCCATCGCTTAGGGCGACCCCGTGGCGACAAGCCTCGTGCGCTGCTTGTGAAGTTTAGAGATCAGGATCTCCGTGATAAAGTCTGGTTTTCTAAAACCAAGTTAAAGGGTAGCGGAGTTACTCTATCCGAGTTCTTGACTAAGGGCCGTCATGAGGCGTTCGTTGCTGCTCGGAAGCGCTTTGGCGTATCCCAGTGTTGGTCACAAAATGGATATGTCGTGGTGCTTGGGTCCGATGGCACGAAGCACCGGGTGTACACCGTGGCTGAGGTGATCGCCATTCCTGATGCAGCGTGTTGTGTTCCTACTACCTCATCTTTGACTGCGACGACGGCGGTGACGACAGCGGCGGCGGCATCTTCTGCTCCTAAGCCGTGTGTTACTACTGCTAGGGCTAGGAAGACGACAAAAAAATGAAGGTGGCGTGTTTTTCTTGTATTTTGTCTTTTACTCATGTACTCCAGCAGCTCAATTCATGTATTTTTTGTAACTTTTGGTTATCAGGTATTAATTTAGAATTCTTTGCCATATATTTCAATGACATCATTTTTAATTGGTTGCACTAGTTTGAAGACTGTTTCTCAAATTATTTTAATTATTCCACATTACAGGTATTTAGATTAATTGTTTATCCTAATTTCTTCTCTTTTGTTTTTATCTTTCTTCTTCTTCTTCTTTTAAATTATGGCTTCTCTTGGTAGAACTCTGCCCGTGTCAAGTCAGTCATGGAAGTGACAAGATAATAATAGTTAAAATAATAGTTCTCAATTTAATGAGTGGGTTCATAATCAAACAAAAGACGTCACATATTTAAACTACCATCACCAAAGTTGTTAAGTAATTTTACAGTTTAATATTTTTAGTACGAATAAAAGCACATAAAATATTTACGAAGGGAGTGTACACTAGGGTTAGCAAAAATTGGAAATTTACTGGACGAGGGATGTAATTGGGCAGGATATCGTAGAGAGAAAGAAAGTTTAGGACACTCAAAGAACAGATGATTGACAGATCCTTCATCTAGGCCACATTCACAGATTGAGCTATCCCTAATCCTGAGTTTGGCCATGTGTACAGGAGTACAAGCATGACCAAAGCGTAGGCGGCAAACAGTAGAGGTGGTTTGAAACAGTTTTGCTAAAGTGGCGATATTGAAAGAACCAGGGTTTTGATGGGATATTTATTTGGACTTTGGAATATTGATCACATTTTAAAAATTTAGACTGATGCCAATAACTTTGCCAAGAAGACAGAAGGCCGGAGTTGGCCTTTGGCAGGAGGTCATGTGCATAGAGGCATTGTCTAGGGATAGATCCAGATTTTGTGGCATCTTTAGCTAAATTATCAGCAATTTCATTGCCCTGAATCCCGCAGTGGCTAGGGATCCAAGCCAATACAATGTTCAGCCCTTTTTTGTGACAATAGTACAGAGACTTTCTAATATTTAAAATTAGCGGGTATCTAATCTTAGAGTGAAAAGGACTGGATAAAAAACTTTGAAGGCAACTAAGGGAGTCCGAAAAAATGAGTGTCCTTTTCAGACCATGTGATTCTGCATATGAAACTGCCTCTAAAATAGCCAAAGCCTCACCTGTGAATACAGATGAGTCAGGGGGAGAGTTAAAATTTAAAATAATCCTGTATTTAGGGATCCACACTGCAGACCCTACTAATCCATCGTTACTTAACTTTGAAGCATCAGTGTACATAGTTAACCAATCATGCCAATTTTGGAGGAGGAGCATATTTAATTTGTTATTTGCTTCAATAGTATTTTTATCTATTCCGATATCTAGAATAATGTCTGGATTGAAAATTAGAGCCTCGTAAGGGATATTGTATAGTGGGTTACTAAGGGATTGACAGATTGGAGAGGAGGGCTTTTTATAATGCATAGCAAATCCTTGTGGGACCAATATGGGGAGTCCCTGACCAACCGATACAAGGAATGAAGTTTGGAAAGGAGAGGATGGAGTGAATAACATGCTACTTTAAACAAGAACCTATCTGAGAGATATTGCCTGCGTAGAGATAGAGGGGGCTCAACACATTCAACTTGAAGAGCGAGAATGGGAGTGGACTTCATGCTACCAGTTATTATACGTAGATATTTTGACTGGATTTTGTCCAAGGTATTAAGGGCCATTTTGCTACAAGGCTCTAGTAAGAAGCACCCATAATCAAAGTGACTTCTAATTAGAGCATTGTATAAAAGCTTTTGTGAGTAGGGTTGAGAACCCCACCAAGCACCTGATAGAGATCGAATAACATAGAGATTTTTTTCACATTTGGAGGCAATATATGATAAGTGAGGAATTCCTGTCATTTTGTTATACAGGATTACTCCTAAAAATTTCACTTGATTTTCAGTGGGGATTAGAGTATTATCAATGTAGATGGACACTTCTGGTATATACCTTCGCCTAGAGAAAACCACAGTACTGCATTTTAAAGGAGACATTGATAAACCATGCTCCAATAGCCAATTATTAAGAAAGTTGACAGCTTGGGATAAACGAGAGGTAGCCTCAGTAATAGAGGCATCAGATACATATAAGGCCAGATCATCTGCATATTGCAAAATATTACCTAGATAATTTACAGATCTATCTATATCATGGGTGTAAAGGCTGTACAACAAGGGGCTCAAGACAGAACCTTGTGGTAGTCCCTTCCAGGTAAATCTAGCTGGTAGAAATCTTCCTTCAGAGCGAATTAATATGCGTCTATGTGAAAGTAGGTTTGCTATGAAATTTGTTATTCTCTCGGGAATGTTCAGCTGATGCATTTTTTGCCTAAGCAGAGGGAGAACAACATTATCATATGCTGCACAAACATCGATGAAAATACCTACGAGAAAGTTGTTATTGGAGAATGCCAGGCTTATATCAGATACTAAAATATTAAGGCTATCCATTGTGCTAAAACCTTTTCTAAAACCAAATTGGGTCTTTGATATAATGCCTCTACTTTCGAGAATCCACTCAAGGCGATTTTTTACAAGATGTTCCATGACTTTCGACAGGGTTGATGAAATAGCAATAGGGCGATAGCTTAATGCGGAAGAGGGGTCTTTACCAGGTTTTAGAATAGGAATAATAGTATGTGTTTTCCAGTCATCTGGAATAGAACCGGTTGTAAATACCATGTTAATTATGCTTTAAAAGAACTGCTTACGTACTCATATTAACAAGAAATGAGTAGGGGATACCATCAGCGCCAGGGGAGGAATCCTTAAGGTGCCTAAGAACTAACCGCAATTCAGCTAGTGAAATTGGTTCATTAAGATTATTAAAAGAGTTAAATGAGTAAGGGGGGAATGGTTTTGAGGAAGGAGATATCTCCTCCTCCAATGGAACCCAGGGGGGAGCCAGACGGTTACTGAAATCTTCTAACCAATGGAAGGGGTCTGCACAAGGGGAATTGCTATCAACTAAAGCGCCACGGAATTGCCTAATACGTTTCCAAACCAGAGAAGAAGGAGATCGAGGAGCTAAGCTCTCACAAAACGAAAGCCATCCTTTTTTTTCTTTTCAGAAAGAAGTTTTTGGACTGAGCAGTTATTTTCTGATAATTAAGAAAATTTTCCATTGTCATATTAGAGGAATATAGCCGTTCTGCTGCCTTTCGCTTTTTAATAATTGAGGAACAGTCTGCATCCCACCACGGAGGTGAAGAAATTTTACTTGTGGAGGAATTCTTCAAAGGGAAAATTTTGTATGCTATATTATTCAGAAGGATTATAAATTGGGAATAGGCACTCTGGAGGTAATCTGGAGATACAGGGGAAAGATTAATGATATTAATTTCTGTTTCCGAGGAGAATACATCCCAATCAGCTTCAGACAGATTGAATTTAAGAAGGGGTGATAAATTTCGAGTAGGAACACATCTATTACTTAGGTTTAAAAGGATGGGAAAGTGATCACTTCCAAAAGAAGAAGGGAGAGTTTTCCATGATATGCTAGCAGCCAGAGTTGGAGAGCACAATAACAAGTCTACTGCAGATCTAGAATTCTGCGAAGGGTAGGTCATTCTGGTGGGAGAACC